>CM053584.1:235068292-235096587 GCA_028627135.1 Pseudochirops cupreus
GAAGGTAAACAGGGAAAAGAAATCATAAGGAACTTATCGAAGTTGAACTATTTACATTCTTACATGGTAAAACAATAATCATAACTCATGAGACTTTTCTCAGTATGAGGATAGTTGCAGGGAATATATATGTATATATATTATACATACATATATATGTTTATGTAGGAGGGTATATGTGTATACAAATAAATATGTGAGTGTGTGTATATATGTGTACATGTACACATAGAGGCCACAGGATCAGTTGAATAGGAAGGGATGATATCTAAAAAATAAAATTAAGAGGTAAGAGAGGAACATAATGAAAGGCGATAGGAAGAGATAGAATAGGGTAAATTACCTCATATAAAAGAAGCAAGAGGAAACTGTTACAATGGAGGGGAAGAACAGAAAGGAAAAAGGGAATGGGCCAACCTTACTCTCATTGAATTTGTCTTAAGGAGGGCATAACATACGCACTAAATTGGTTATCTTACCCTACAGGAAAGTAGGGAGGAAGAGGATAAGAGAGGGGATGATAGAATAGAGGGCAGATTGGGGGAGAAGGTAGTTAGAAGCACACACATTTGAAAAGGGATAGGGTCAAAGTAGAAAATAGAATAAGTGGGAGGCAGGATAAGATGGAGGGAAATATAGTCATTCTTTCACAATATATCTACCATGGAAATGTTTTGCATAACTACACTTGTATGACCTATATCGAATTGCTTTTCCTCCCAGTATGAGTAGGTGATGAGGGAAGAAGGGAAAGAATCTGGAAATCAAAGTTTTAAAATCAAATGTTAAAAAAAATAAAATTTTTAAAAAGCCTCATCCTAAAAGAAAAAATGGCGTCTATAACATGGATTTTGTCACTCATTGATGTATAGAATGTAATATATTTTTGTATGACCCACCTTCCGTTTGCCTGAGTTTCCCCAACTGTAAATAGCTGTAAGTAATTGATTTGAAGGGGAGCAAGGTGGCGCAGTGAATAGAGCACTGGCCCCAGAGCCAGGAGGACCAGAGTTCCAATCTGGCCTCAGACACTTAATACTTACTAGCTGTGTGACTTTGGGCAATCACTTAATCTCAATTGCCCTGCCTTCCCCACCTCCAAAAGGACAAATAATAACAACACCCACCTCCCAGGACTATTGTGAAGAGCAAATAAGAGCTTATTTTTAAAGTGCTTAGCACAGTTCCTGGTACATAGTTGAGTGATTTCAGTCACATCTGACTCTTCATCACACCTTCTCAGGTTTTCTTGGCAAAGATACTGGAGTTTTGTCATTTCCTTCTCAAGCCTCTTTTACAGAAGAGGACACTGAGGCAAACAGGGTTAAGTGACTTGACAAGGGTCACAAAGCTAGTAAATAAATGTCTGAGGTCAGATTTGAACTCAAAAAGATGAGTCTCCTGATTCCAAGCCTAGTGCCCTATCCACTGTGCCACCTAGCTGCCTCTGGCACACAGTAGGCACTCTAGGAATGCTTATTCCCTTCCCCTTCCTCCCATGGTCACATGGCCAGAGTGTGTCAGATTCCAGACTTGAACCTAGGTCTCCCTGACTATGAAACCAGCTCTGTCTCCAGTGTGTCATGGTGCTTAAAACAGAATGATTTAGAAATCAGAATTCTACTAATTTACATGTTTGCACCCATCATTTATTCAAGAAATGTTTATTAAGCGCTGAATGCATGAAGAGCACTGTGTTAATTCCTGTGAAAGATACGAAGTTTAGGCAAGGCATGCTCCACTTCCTTACAGAATTTTCAGGCTAGTATGGACATATGACCGTAGAATTAGAGGCCTGGCACATGGTAGTAGGCATTAATAAATGTTTATTGATTGACAGATTTAGAGCTGGCAGGGACCTGAAAGATCATCCATTCCAAACCCCTAATATTCTAGACGAGGAAGATGAAACCCAGAGAAGGTTAAGTGACTTGCCTACAATTACAAAGGTGGCAAATAACAGAGCTACTATAATGAAAACTAAGATGTGCTAAATGCGAAGAGAGGCCTAAAGTGCTATGACAATCACTGGGGGAAAGCCATTACCAACTGGGACATGGAAGAAGGTTACGTGGAAGAGGAGGTAGCATTCGAGATCTGTAAGAAGGCAAACTATAGACAAAGAAGCACTTTCACATACAATATCTTAGTTAAGCCTCACAACAACCCTGGGAGAGAAAAAGTGCAGATATTGTTCATTTGAATCTTGCACATAAGGAAACAGACCTAGACAGTCTCAAGAGCTGACCCAAACTCACAGAATTTATGAGTAATGAAACTTCAGTCTTGGGTTCTGACCCCAAATCTAATGCTTATTCCACAAAGGCACAATAATCAGTGACCGTATTACTTGTGTGTCAAAATAATACTAATGCTTTTCTAAACCAAGGGTTTTATTATCCCCATAGGAGCTTCAATGAAAGAATTAATTCTACAACCAAATAAAGAGGGAGGAGAGAACCAAGCTTCCTTTTATGAGTACATATCATTTCTCTCCCACACCACATGATTTTCCCAAAGCAAACCAAGTAAATGCCATTTATGTTGTGAATGGATGCCATCAGCACTTACTGGATATTTGGTGCTTGCAAAGAAGTGGAATATTAATTAAGATATGTCTATGATGAGAATAAAAATGTTTGGCTGCTACATGGCAAAAAATAGTAGAAACAGCATAAGGCCTAGACCTGTAATTTCATTAGGGTAGAGAACTCCTTGAGGAAGAATGTCCTTCTCCTAAGACATATTGGCCCCTTTTCTGCAATTTATAATCTTAGAGATTTGCCTAGAGTGTCAAGAGGTTAAAGGCCTGTCTCAGGGTTATTTGGTCATTATGTGTCAGATGTGGGACTTGAGCCTTGGCCTTGTGCCTCTAAGCCCAGTTCTCTATCACTATATTGAGGTAATGGGGTGCTCAGAGAGAACTCGCACCTTTGGTGTGAAAGTTTGCTGAGCCCTTTTCAGGGCTTCTCATCCACCTTTGGTGTCCACCTGTCACTCAAATCTCTCTGGTCACTATTTGAATGCTGATTGGCTCATAATGAATGTAAAATAACAACCATTTCTGTTTGGGCCAGAAACCCTGAGGGTTTTCCTTTCCCAGATCTATTTTTTTTTAAAGGCCATTCTTTGCCTCATTTTTAGGAAGCCTTAATCACTGAATAGGTGCTGCCTCAGTCAAAGTGAGACCTTTTAAAGACTTTAGCTTGAAAAGACCAAGGTCCCACTGCATACTGAGCCATCTCCAGTTGTCCTGATCTATATCTTTCCACTGGACCCAAATGGCTCCAGAGGAAAAAGTGAGGTTGGTGACTTTGCACAGACCTTCCTCACTTAAATCCAATTCACTTGCATGCCATGGCATCACCTCCCTGATGTCATGGTCCTCTTTGAAATTGAAGGACAAATAGTAGCAACCCCTGTGGCTACAAGAAGTTTTGATAGCCACCCCCCAGTAAAACTGTCTGAGAAGACAGGCAAAACCAGGTTGAGGGTAACTGACAGGCCTCAGATCCACTGGTGAGGTAGGGGGATGTCTACCCCAAACATGTGAAGACTTCTCTGGGTCAAATGGGTGGCTGAGAACAACTTCTTTCAACAACCATGAAGGTGGCTGAAGCAGTTGTTGTGGAGTGCTTGTTTAAATGCAGAAAAAGTATTGATTTTAAGTTTCCTATTAAAATAAATGGCATCCAGGAACTCATCCAATTAGTTTAAGATTGTGTTATAAATGAGAATTCTTAATATGTTTGTGGAGGCAGCTAGGTGGCTCAGTGGATAGAACACTGGGCCTGGCATCTGGAAGATCTGAATTCAAATGTGGTCTCCAGACACTTATTAGCTGTGTGACCTCGGGCGAGTCACTTAACCGATGTTTGCCTTAATCCACTGGAGAAGTAAATGGCAAGCCACTGCAGAATCTTTGCCAAGAAAACCCTATGGTTAGTGTAGTCCACAAGGTGGACACAACTCAACAATGACCTGTTTTATTTATGAGCATAGGTGATTTATCATATGGCTAATGTTATATGATTTGGATAGTTTAAAGAGAGATAAATGTAGAAAATCCAAAATCTTCAGAGAGATGACAACTGAAATATATTTATGTTTAATAAAATTCAATCTATGTTGGGATTAACAGTTTTTGTTTGTTTGTTTATATGATCCGATTTGAAAGGCAGAAGATTTGAGATTCTTTCTACATTTAAGAGTCATTATGAATGTAAAGAAGAATCATGGCAAAGTAAATAGAGCCAGCATTGGAGTTAGGAAACTGCAGTTCAAGTCCCACCACTGTCAAATAGTGGCTACATGACCTAGGGCAAGTCTTAGGCAACTGTATAAGACAAAAGTGGTGAAGAGAAGGTGCTAATATGCACTGGTAGAAAGAGTTTCCTCATCAAGGAGTTCCCTATACAATGGAATCACACTTGGAACTGATGGATCATGCATTCTATTAATATAGTCCACTCCAAATTTTTGTTATTGAATTTATGTCTCTGCTCTTCACACTGCTCAAACTTACTTAGATTGAGTCCCAACATTAGTGTATGTGTGTGTGTGTGTGTGTGTGTGTGTGTGTGGTGTGTACGTAGAGCGTGTTTGCCTATCTCTTAAAGCTTATCATTTAGTGTGACCATTTAATCTCATATTGCTTCTACACACATGCCCATTCTGTTTTAACTTAAGAATACTGAATATTTTGTAGCATTTCAGATATGGAAGCATTTTCATATTTGAAGTCCAGTACCAGCTCCTCAAACCCAAGGGAAAGAACTGTAATATTAAATCCACTGATCAGGACCCTCACAGGGCTAGGACATTGCCACCCCACATGACTGTTCCTCTTGCATAGCCTGGAAAGGTGAAAGCAAAAAGGTTGATGCACTTTTACTTATCTTCCTCCTCTCTGGAGTAAAATTTCAGCAACCTTGGATGTTGTCTTATCTATCTTTCTACATATCTTAATACCATGAAGCCTGCTCAAACAGCATGATAACAAATTAGCAGTTTTATATTCCTACTAAGTGCCAGGAACTATACTTGGGATTGGAGATTCAAAGAAAAAAAAAAACAGGTCCTGCCCTCTAGGAGCTTACATTCTATTTCAGAAATAATGTACACATAAAAGTAGAAATGAAATGGATACAAAGGAGACAAGAGTTAATTTCAGGTGGGAAGAGATACAAGTAGCTGGTGGAAATCAGGAAAGACCTTATTTAGAAGGTGGTGTTTGAACTGACTTTTGAAGAGCATAAAGGATTCTAAGAGAGAGAAGTGAGGAGGAAGTGCATGTTGGACAGCCCGTGTAAAATCACAGAGATAATAGATGGGATATTGTATGTCATAGACAAGTAAGCTAGTTTGGTAAGATTTTCAAGTGCGTGAAGGGAAGTAGTATATAATATGTCTAGGGGAGTAGAACGGCCAAATGCCGAACAAGAGTTTACGTTTTATGCTAGAGTAATTAGAGAGTTACTCAAGAAGCTTGAGTGGGGGAAATGATGTCATTTTATTTTTTTCCTCCTTTTTTCTTTTTATTAATTAATTTATTTTTAGTTCTCAGCATTCACTTCCACAGGATTTTGAGTTAGAAATTTTCTCCCATTACTCCCCTCTCCCCACCCCAAGATGGAGTGCATTCTGATTACTCCTTCCCCAATCTGCCCTCCCTTCTATCACTCTCTATCCCCTCTTATCCACTTCCCTTCTATTTTCCTGTAGAACAAGATATATTTCTACACCCCATTGCCTGTATATCTTATTTCTCAGTTGCTTGTAAAAACAATTTTTAAAACTTGTTTTTAAAACTTTGAGTTCCATAATCTCTCCTTTCCTCCCTCCCCACCCACCCTCATTGAGAAGACAAGCAATTCAATATAGGTTATACATGTGTAGTCATGCAAAACACTTCCATGATGTCATTTTTTAAAACATCAATTTAGCAGCTTCATAGGGTATAAAGAAAACCAATTAGGAGGCTGTCACAGTAGTTCAAGTATGAGAACCTGAACCTGGACAATGGCAATATAAGTAGAGAGAAAACACTAGAGAAAGAGATGGCAGGGAGGTAGAATCAGCAAAACTTGGCAACTCATTGATTATAAGGTGTAAGAGTGAATTGGGTGGTTAGGTGGTACAGTGAATAGAGCACCGGCCTTGGAGTCAGGAGGACCTGAGTTCAAATCTGGCCTCAGACACCTAACACACACACACACACACACACACACACACAAAAAAAACCTAGCTGTGTGACCTTGGGCAAGTCATTTAACCCCAATTGCCCTGCCCTCCCCCTCCAAAAAAAAGTTTAAAAAAATAAAAAAAACTAAAAAGAGTGAATATGGAGAGGGGCAGCTACTGGTTTAGTATATAAATCATGAAATCCCTCAAGAATTATTAACTGTATGAATATTTTGTTTTGGTACCTATATAGAAAGAATAACCTTTGAGCAATAGGCAAGCAAGCCAAAACCAAAATATAAGGCAAATTGTAGTGTTATTTTTCTTTCAAGAGTACTCAGAAAACCATGTGTTTGGTACCATAGATCAAGAATTGAAAGGGACCTGAGAGTCTAATTTTAAATCGAGGAAACTGAAGCCCAAGGAGGTTAAGTGATTTTTCCCAAGGTAATAAATGGCAGAGTGAGAATTTGAACTCAGAGCTTCAGACTTTAGAACCCGTTCTCTTTTCATTACACAATGATGCAAGTTTGAATTTTAGTCAGATAACCCAAACAAACCTATGGCATTTGTAAAGTACTATAGAAGTTTACAGAGTAGCCTATACTTTTGTTGTTTTTCAGTCATTGTATCCTACTCTTCATGACCCCTTTTAAGGTTTTCTGGGTAAAGGTACTATAGTAGTCTGCCATTTCCTTCTCCAGTTCATTTTACAGATGAGGAAACTTAGGCAAACAGGGTTAAGTGACTTGCCCAGGGTCACCTAGTTAGTCAATGTCTGAGGCCGGATTTGAACTCAGGTCCTGCTGACTCCAGGCCTGGTGCTCTAATAATAATAATAACAAAAACAAAAAATCTTGGTTTTGGAGAACACCAACTCCAACTGGCCCTTGTTTTCCTACCTAATGAAGCAATGAAACTCTGAAAGTCACTACCCTAAATGTCACTGTCCCCTTCATATAACTCATACACCTAGAGCTCAAAGGAACCTTGAAGGTAATTTAATCCAACAATCCAAACTAGGTTAAAATGTTAATTGAGAAATGCTTAAAAAAAAATAAAAATGTGATTTAAATAGATAATGTTAATGTGGGGTTTTCTAAGTCGTATTTACTTACTAGCTCTGTGACCCTGATCAAGTCACTTAACTTCTGACTCAGTTTCTTTAGCTGTAAAATAGGTCTAATAATAGCACCTATGTCCCAGGGTTGTGGTAAAGATCAAAAGAAATAATATTTGTGAAGTTATTAGCACAATAGCACATAGTAGGGACTTAATAAGTATTTGTCTCCTCCCTTCATATTTGAAGAATACTTCAAGGCTTGCAAAGTCCTTCCCTCACACCAACCCTACAAAGTATGTTCTGTCAACAGCAATGATTTCCAGCGCCTCTATCCTATCTCTGAAATTCCAGATGCCAAAACATCTGGCAGAGCCAAAGTAAACTGTGCTAGAAAACAGAAGGGACCCTCTCTCCCTCTTGGCCCTTTCCTCCTTCTCTAGTAACAAAAGGTCCATTACATCAAAGGCGACAAACATTCCTCCTACCTCAGGAAACATTAATGGTGATGCCCAAGAGCCAGAAAAAGTAGAGCAAGATGCAAGAGAAGAAACTGCATGTTTCTTCCATGTGAAAAAGAGGGAAAATGTTCAGTGCTCCCATGATAAAAAGTAGCATCTCATTCAGCATTAGAAATCATAAAACTGAAATCGGTTAATTACCGTAAATGTCCTATTGCTTAGATTAATCAAAAAAGGTACGTTCTGGCATAAAAGACATCTTACTATAAAATGCTAGGCTTATTCTTAATCCAATTAGTGTCAACAAAGACGAACAGATGGGAGAGGAAAAAAATCATAGACTGGACAATTTTTACTGATTTTTTTAAACTTACATTTATGCCTCATGTAAATAAATAAAATGTTACAGAATTTTTATTGAATAGCATTGATAAAGGAGAGTACCAGTTCATCCATGGAGTCAGGAAGGTCTTCAAATTCAGCTTCAGAAACTTACTAGCTGTGTGACCCTGGGCAAGTCACTTAACCTCTATTTGCTTCAGTTTCCTCATCTGTAAAACAGGAATAATAATAGCACCTACCGCCCAGCGTTGTTCTGAGGATCAAATGAGATAATATTTGTAAAGTTCTTAGCGCGGTGTCAGATGGGAGTGAGATTTCTGTGGCTTTTTTTTTAATCCAGAGCTATATTTTCCATTATATTTTTCATCACCCTCGTCCTAACACTTCGTTATTTGTTGTTATTTAGTCATTTCAGTAATGCCTTACTCTTTGTGATCCTCTTTTGGGATTTTCTTGGCAAAAATACTGGAGTGGTTTGCCATTTCCTTCCCCAGCTCATTTTATAATTAAGGGAACTCAGGCAAACAGGGTTAAGTGATTTCCCCAGGGTCACACAGCTAGTTAAGTGTCTTAGACTACATTCAAATTCAGAAAGATTAGTCTTTCTGACTCCAACTCAGCACTCTATCCACTGTGCCACCTAGCAGCCATAAACCTAACCCTAACCCTCCCATAAACCCATCTTTGTTTTGAAGTCACTGAGTGTGAATTTATATATTGGGTTAATTTGGGGGTTCTTAATGAGCTCTTTATGAAATTTCTCTACCTCCTCTTGCTTTGCCACAGATGTGGGCTGAAGTTATCTTCATAGATTCTTTATGTGTGTTCTTTATAACTTCCACATGAGATGACCAAATATCCAGTGAAATTATGCTTCAAAAAATATATATATTTCTGGTTGCTTTTGAATACATGTTGAATTTATATTCTACCAATTCCTTTATTTGCTTTTTCAAAGAAAATCTATGAGCTATCCTATTTGCTGAGACTTCTTTTTTTTCCCTCAGATCCCATTAGATTGCATGTTCCTTAAGAGTAGGCACTGTCTTTTTTACCTCTTTTTGTAGCCCCAGAGCAGTGCCTGACACAGAAGAGACCTTTTTTTATTTGTTGGTAAGTCATTTCAGTTATATCTGATTGCTTATGACCCCATTTGGGGTTTTCTCAACAAGGTTACTAGAGTGGTTTGCCGTTTCCTTCTCCAGATCATTTTACAGATGAGGACTCTTAGGCAAACAGGGTTACGTGACTTGCCCAGTGTTGCATAGCTAGTGTCTGGGGCTGCATTCGAACTCATGAACATGAGCCTTCCTGATTCCGAGCCCAGTGTCTCGTCTGCTGCACCACCTACCTGCCCAGAATAGGCACTTAATAAATGTTTGCTGGATTGACATGATTCCATTTCTGGAAAAAAGCTAATACTGATATCCAATTCTTTCAGTTGTAACAGAGGCAGTATAGCTAGATTACAAGTTAAAGGGCTGGGATTCACGTTCCATCCCTGCCACCTTTGTGACCTTGGGTAAGTTACTTACCGCTCTAGGCCTCAGTTTCCGCATCTGTAAAATCAGAGAATTGGCCTTGATGGTCTCTGAGGTCCCTTCCAGCTCTAAGACTGTGATCCTATGTTGGTTTTTTGGCCATTAAACAAGGATGACATATTTAATGTTAGTTAATATTTGTAGAAGGAAGACAGGTTTGAATCCTCCCTCAGACACTTACTGACTTCTTGATCCTAGAAAATTCATTTTATTTCTCTCAGTCGTATTTGCCTCCTCAGTAAAGTAGGCAAATAATAGCCATCAGCCTGTGGGAGTTATGAGGATCAAATGATAAAGTAGTACCAAAATGTTTTGCAATGCTTAAAGCACTAGAGAGAAATTACCCATTATCATTAGTATGAGTCCAGCTTTGAGTTCGTGATTCAGTTACAGGTTCCCGATACAAAAACATACTTTACAACAAGGTCTTAGGAAAAGCACTCAATGACCCTAATTTTCTCTTCCCAGTTGGTGTGGGGTGGCAACTTTAGAAAACCTCTGCTGAATTGTCAGTTAAGGAAGAAAGAAAATCACACGTTCCCCTACTGTCTAACTAGAGCCATCTATCGCCATCTTGATAAATGTTGCCCTATGGAAAGGAGAGACAGAAAAAGAGATATTGCTCGAGATTTCCTTCACACAAATGCAAAGCTAAAATGCAGTATTTTCAAACTGACCATTATGTGGTGGGCATGGGGAGGGAAGATGGGGAGAGGGCAGCCTGGTTTTCTTGAGACATTTGCAAACTACTAAAGAGATGAAAAAAAAAGAATAAATTCCTAATCATTAAATCACCAGTGATAACTTAGAATTTCAGAGGGCCAGGTATAGTACTAGCCCAGGCAGTACTGCTTCATAAGTCAAATCCATCAGTGGCAACACTGTACTCCACCTCTGTCTCCTTCTCTGAAATTTTCATAGGACCCGCTTCTTCTTGTCTCCCTACAGATGCCCAGGACTCTCATGCTACTGCTGTCCCTTCTTCTCCCTCCATCCTCTCCATCCCTCTCTAACCTGTTCTTATATTCTTCATTCATATCAAATTAATTTTTGATGAATAAACATTAGTGAACAATAGTAGGTCATAATATCACTTTCTACCTTCCGAGTATGGGACTTCTAAGAGAGATAAACAGTCAGGAGAGAGGGGTGAAAGTTTGATGGTAGACTTTCAAACAATAGTCAGTTGCCTGGAATGAGGAAGATCCTCCTAAAATAACAGCACCCTTTCTGCCGCTTTGTCATCACTGCAGAAACAGAGATAGGCACATGGGACCAAAAGATGATCAAATGGTAGTAGGTCCCTTATGCCTGAAAAAAAAATGTCCAAGCCTATTACAAGCACCTACCTTTCATTAATATTGAAGCTATAATATTTGTATCATCTCCAATTCTATCTCCAGACCACAAGGATATGAAATGTGTATTATTTTTCTTTGCATTTTCCCAAGATCCAATGTTTTTCACTCATTGAGTGGGGTTTTTTTAAGGTTACTGAAATGCAACAAAGCTCAGTAACATCTGACCAAAGTTGTAAAATTGTCCGAGAATGAAGAACTATAGGGAAAGGAGTAATCGGTGAGAGGGAAAAACATGCCATGGTAAAGTTCTAACCCAGAATCTCCTCCAAATCATATGCTTTAGTTACTTAGTTAAAGTACACTTGGGATCTGGGGGGCTTTTTGAGGGGGAGGGTGGTTGGAGCCAGGGTGATGAAGAATACCTAACCATCTCCCACTCATAATTTGTGACACTAACCTAAAATGGATATTAAAATAAGCAGAGAGCATGCGTTTGAGTGTAGGCAGACAGAAGTCTTGGAGGAAGGCTAAATGAAATAACATTTAGGGTCAAGAACATGCTGATCTATTAATATGGGGAAGACAAGATGGTCAAGTAAACTCAGGGAAGTATGTTTACAGATATTTGCTTGCTAGAACCTTGGGAGCCAAGAGTTTGAATTCTGCCCCAGGCACTTACTAACTGTGTGACCCTAGACAAATCACTTAACCTCTCTCAGCCTGAGTTATCTCACCTGGAAAATGGGTGTAATAATAGCATCTACTTTGTAGAGTTTTGGAGGATCAAATGAGATAATATATTTAAGATCTTTGCAAACCCTAAAACACTATATAAATGTTAATTTTATTGTTGTGTTGTTGTATCGAGTATGTGCCTACTGAGGGCAGAGACTCTTTCTTTGTACCAATAGCGCTTCCAACAATGCCTGATACAGAGTAAACACTTAATGAATGCTTCCCATTGGTTGATTATTACTATTCCTATTCAGAGCAAGAAAGACAGGTTCACAATTAAAAGTAGCATCTCATTCAGCATTAGAAATCATAAAAGTGAAATCTGTTAATTACCATAAATGTAAGATTAATCAAAAAAAGTGTGTTCTGGTTTAAAAGACTTCTTACTATAAGATGCTAGGCTTATTCTTATTCCAATTAGTGGCAACAAAGCTAAACAGATGGTATAGAAAAAAAATCATAGACTGGGCAAATTTTTTACTGATTTTTTTTAAACTTATGCTTCATGTAAATAAGTAAAATTTTACAGAATTCAGGTTCACTTCCTGTTTTGGTACTTATTAGCTCTGTGATTGTGAGCCAATTACTTAATCTCCTCAGAGGCTGGGGCAATTCTCCAAGACTTCTATGACATAGATGGCTTGCTGCTTAGGGGCTCCACCAATGGAATTGTAGAGCCTTAAAATACTGATATATCCAACCAGAAGTTAACGGGGGCAAGTGAGTTGATTGCTGATTCCAGATCTATTAAAAGATGATGAGTTGCACAGTGTTTTATGTCCATAATGTGATTTTCAAGTTTATAATTGTGTTTGGAGAACACTCCCTCTACAGGAAACTAAGAATAAAGGCAATGTGATATCATTAGCTGAACATTCTACATAGAAAGCCTGAATGGTACCAGGGAGCAGCAGATATGCTGATGTCCAAACAAATTTCTGTTAGCAAAAGGAGAAGTGAGAATAAGTCACTACAGATGAGGAAGCCAGTTTCCCTACTCTTAGTAGTGAGATGATTGAATGTTGCCTATGCTGTCAATTCTAGGTTGCTTTGTCTAAAAGTTTTACCTGATTGTTTTGACTTTGTTACGGTGGAAAACCCAGTGTCATGAGGGGGGTGGGGTGGATAATACTGGGAAATAACTGTGAAGAAAATAATAATAATAAAGGGCATAAATAATCCTTCCCTCCTGATTGTATGACTGAGAGCTCAACCCAGAGCCTCTGCTTAAGGAGGGTGTCCAAGCCAGCTGTTTCTTGATTTCCCAACAGCTGTACTCCTTTGAAATACTCCATCATTCCCCCTTACACATAGTAGGTGCTTAACAAGTGTTTATTAACTGACTGATTTTTTTTTAAAGAGGTGGAGATAATCATTAGCACCATGACTGACTGTTTTGCTAAAAAAATAAAACAAAAAACAGGCACCTCCTGGTCAAGAGGGAACCTCCCTTGTCTTTGAATTGAATACAGTACCTTTAGAAATCTTCTATAAAAAGGGAGATAATTTTGTCAATAAGACTATAACAAAAAAAAAAGACAGAGAAAGACTATAACTTACCAATGGGTCCAGCTCTCTGAAAACTGCATGTAGGAGATAGACCCATCCTAGGGGAACACTAATCTTTTCTTTTACATGTCTCCTCATAGGAGGAGAAAGAAAATTCAGTGGAGACCATTGCCTTGATCCACTATCTCCCGTAGCCCAATTCTGAAGTTCAATGTTAGAAATGAGCATTAAGTGGGTCAAAGAGAAGATTCAGGGGAGTTGGCAGCTGTCCCCAAGAATCTTAAAATCTTTATTATGGGAGAGAGATTCAACTTGTTCTTTGTGGCCCCAGAGAGAAAAACAAGGAAATGTCAGTGGAAGTTGCACAAAGGCCATTTACAGGTACCAATATATGGGGCATGGGAGCTTTATGATAATTAAAACTGGCTAAAAGTGAAACGGGCTGTCTTAGAAGGTCCTCACCTTTGTAGGGTTACAAAAAAAAAGTCTGCATGACCACATATCACAATGACCATCACAACAACAATCTAGTTATAGTAGGGATTTTTTTTTAAGTGAGTTGAACTAAATGTGTGTTGAGTAGTGATTTGGGTGGTGGTAGTGATGGGATAGAATTCACTAGATTTACAACAAACATCACTTGTCTAGTGTTACTTAGTTCTTACTGAGAAATTATGGGACAGTATGATTCTGTGGAATGGTCCTGGGATGCTAGTGGAAAAAGAAGTCAAATTACACTTTTTATGAAAGATTATTAGTTTCCTCTATTATTAATTGCCTCTTCCTGTTCACTAGAAGTCTAGTTACTGAACTGAAAGAGTTAATGCCTCCAGTATTGCTGAAATGTCCCTATTCTACCAATGGTGAGATATGGTGCTGTTCACAAATGTTTAATGAAGCTTTTAAAAAGCCATTTGGGGGAGGCGGAAAAAAGTAAAAAGTACACAGCAGAGAACAAAAGAAAACTAATAAGGAAGCAAAGAAAAGCTGGGCAGCTTTGAAAACAATGTGTAGTATTATATATATTTATATATAATACATACACACACACACACACACACACACACACACACATATACATACATCTTGAAATGGAAATGTATTGTTTTATAGTGAATCCTCTTATGGTCTCCTGTGTACATGGCAATGTTTTTTTTTTCTCATTGTGTATTTAAGTATAAAATTTAAAAATATATCCCCAAAATAAGCCATTCGGCTAGGACAGTGGTTTTCAACCTTCCTGATGCTGGGACCCTTTAATACAGTTCCTCATGTTGTGGTGACCCCCAACCATAAAATTATTTTTGTTGCTACTTCATAACTGTAATTTTGCTACTGTTATGAATCGTAATGTCAATATCTGAGATGCAGGATGTATTTTCATTGTTACAAACTGAACATAACCCACGGGTTGAGAACTGCTGGGCTAGGGGTTTTCACGTCAAAGAAAGTTCAAAATACAAAAAAAAAATAGTTTGGAAGACCTTTTGAAAATATATAACACTAGACAAGCGATATCTGTTGTAAATCTGGACAATTCTACCCCACCACTATCACCACCAAAACCACTACTACCTCTCTAGTTCTGGAGCCAAAATCAAATAAATCTGTCATAGTACCTGGAAAGAGTGTGTCAGTCTACTCTTCTATGGCTACCCCTACCATCCCTGTAACTTTCCATACCAAAAATATCTCTCCCTGGACACCACTCTCCCTTTTAGAATATAAGGTCCTTGAGGGCAGAAAGTTGCCTTTGCTTTTATATTATCCCTACTACTTATCAAAGTGCTTGGCACACAATAAGTGCTTAATCAGCATGTTTTTCATTCATTTAGTCCATCCTTTGTTTCAGATATTTCTGTTCCTCAGCATCTCACTTCTAAAACTCAGTGGGGGGAGGGGGGAAGTTTGTACATTGATCTTCATGTTCTGATTTTAGGAAGGAGTCATGTGTAGGTTTTATCAGCATTTATTTTTATGCTTCCAGAATTTTCCACTTTTCCCATAATTATGCACACAACCCTTCTGACTGATATCTTTCTTGAAGATTTACGTCTCCGTTTACGTCACAAATCTTTTCCCCATAGGGTTTCTATGCAAAGAGATCCTGGCCTGACTGCCTAGGTTACTTTAAGTACAGAAAAGGGAAAAAAGGAATGAAAAAAGCTGGAAATTGATTGTGCTGATATTCTGAATAGAACTGTGAGCTCCAATTTGGTGTGACTAATTAACTTCATCTCTTCAAGAATTGGTGCAAATGTCACAGGGTTTATAATGTCAACATTTCATTTTCACAAAAAATATTCAACTTGATAGAATAAAACCAGGAAAAGCTAAATGGTCACAGCAGCTATCTCACAAATTAGACAAGGGTCACTTAGTGTTTTAATGAACAGTGCTGTTAATTAATGAGAAAACATTTGGCTATTTGGCATTGAAGCATCTTGCAAAAATCAATCAATTTTGACTTAACGCCACTTTAGGAAACACAAGAATAATATAACTCACCAAGACTAGTTTGAAATCTCTAGAGACATGAAAAGCTATTTCTAGAGTTTGTTAAAGGAGGACTTTTGTATCTTTAACATCTAAAAGATAGGGTTAATGGCTGGATCATTGTTGTAGGAAGCAACAGACTTGAACATTATTCACATCTTTCTCACTGAATCTTGGTTTTATTCATTTCTGTGTCATTTTCCCTTCTAAACCAAGGACAGGAGATATTTTCCTTATGATATGTTATAAGTATTAATGAGGGAGCACATTTAGAGGTCTAATGGGGTATAGCACACAGAGCCCTGTCAGTATGAAAAGTCCTCTATCAAGGCTGCTTACTACTCCTGTGAATTTCATCCATTCATTCACTTCTAATCCTGTTTTCTCATCTGTAAAATGGGGGTAATGATGCATCTAATGCTCCTTATCTCACAGAGTTGTAAGAGTCAAATAGAATAATGTATGTTAAGTATTTTAATTGCAAAACAGGATGTCCATATTACTATGGATGATAAGTATATTGTTGGTAGGATTTTGGTATTGATACAAATGTGAATCACTGAGCTTCTGAGAGCTACAGCAGGTGAGTAGCAAAAATTAGTCATGATGTTACTTTTTTTACATTGTGCCTCTCTTCTAAGGAGGCATTGAATCTTATTTCACCTGGCCTTTTTCTGTCTCCAGATTTGAACTAAGGAGGAGGAGTCTTCCTCACTCTAGTCCATTCACTATATCACTTAGTTGCCCCAGAGTAAGGATGACCTGAATTCAAATTCAGCCTTGGACATTTACTAGGTGTGTGACCCTGGGCAAGTCATTTGACCCAGTTTGGCTCAGTTTCTTCATCTGTAAAATGAGCCAGAGAAGGAAATGGCAAACCACTCCAGTATCTTTGCCAAGAAAACCCCAAATGGTGTAATGAAGAGTTGGATAGGACTGAAACAACTCAACAGCAACAAAGACAAGGAAAACTAACCAACTTAACCAGAGAACTATAGTTAAAGAGTGACAAAAGCCAAAATTATCACACCCCTGACTATAAGACTCAACAAATATGAATAGAACTATCATAGCCTAGCACAAATTGTTAAAATCAAGTATAGGGACTTCAGAATACAATTTGGCTTTGGCGTAATGGAAAGAACTTTGAACTAAAGTCAGAACACTTGGGTTCAAATCCCAGCTCTAACACTGTGTGACCTTAGGTAAGCAACAGCCTCTCCGTGCCTCATATCCCCATCTATAAAGTGGGGAAGATAATAACAATAATACATTTACATAGCACTTTGAAAATTATAAAGCACTATATCTGTCTGTTATTACTAATCATATTATTGACCTTAATAATAAATAAATTGGCTTCACTACCAAAGAAATATTTATGATAATACTTGACAATGAGATGAAGCATTAAATAGTCTGATACATAGTGTTTTGGAGATTATAAGCAAGTCACTTAAATTCTCAGTGCTCTAGGCAAATCTCTAGGCTTTATCATTGTGCCTTTCCCTTAGAAGCCAATTTGAAGGTTTGCACTAGACTAGAGTGTGCCAGCACACCTCAGAATACTGGTCCGTACTTTCTTCACACTTGTAGAGACCACCATGTTTAGTAGGTTCTATAAATCAGTGGAAATAAATAGCAAAACTGATGAATTGAACATCTACTTGCTAGTGATTTATGGAGGAACAAGACAAGTCTCTATCAGCCTGTGATCTGTTTCCCTTACAGGATCTAGATCTGGAAAGAATCTTAGAGATTACCTACCTCAGGGATTCTTGACCCAAGTTCCTAGATATATTTCATGTGGTCTATGAACTTGGATGAAAAAACTGAAGATAACTACTTCAACTACTTCTACTATTGTAACTACTTCAACTATTACTGTAACTATTATAACTACTGTAACTACTTTGACTACTACATCTTCATTTTCACTGACCTCTAACTGCAATTTAGCATTTCCTTAAACTATCTTTAAAACATTATTATCATAAGGAGCCCATAGGCTTGGCTAGAATGCCAACAGGCATTGTGTAGCACACACACAAAAAAAGGTTAAGAGACCCTAATATATCCTATTGCTGCCCCCTCATTATGCAGATTAAGAAACTGAAACGCAGAGGGTTAAATGCCTCATACAAGGTTATGGAGCAAGCAAGTGGCAGAGAATGAATTCAAATCCAAGTCTTCTGACTCTAGATATTGTTCTGTCTTCTATACAATGCTTATTTCTGTTAGGTAATAGTTAATAGAAAAGTAATACGAAAGACTAGTTTCTGGTCTTCATGTAATGAAATTTCTACTGTGAAATTCATAATCTCATATTTTTGGTCTTTAAAAAAAAAGATGCACAGGTGGCTAGATGGCGTAGTGAATAGAGCACCGGCCTTGGAGTCAGGAGGACCTGAGTTCAAATCCTGCTTTAGACACTTAACATTTACTAGTCATGTGACCTTGGGCAAGTCACTTAACTCCAATTGCCCTGCCTTCCAAAAAGAAAAAAAAAGAGATGCAAATACCATGTTTGGTTTTGGGAAGGATTACATTCAGGTTCTCGATGGTTAAACTACCAATTTATACCTGAGGACAGATTGTATCTTTCTACAACATACAAAGTATTTCCCCTTGACTATAGGCAAGGCTTGAAAAATACACCCTCTGTGTTTTACTGTCCCCTGGAGCCTCATGATGCTAGTAAAATCAATAGCAAAGTCCAGTCTATCATGTTAGTTTTAAATTCTTTCATTTAGTTGGTTCTTCCCAAAACTTCTTGTTACTAATTTTGTTGCCCTGGAGAAGTCACTTGTCTGGGATTCACTTTCTTCATCTGTTAAAAGAAGAGGTAGAACTTAAGAGCTTTCTAACCCTATGATCCTATGACCCTGTGATTGCATTTATAATTGAATATTCTCTTATATTACATATTCCCCAAGAGCTTAACTTTTGGTGCTATGTCCACCATCTCTCATCAGTAACTCAAGATGTTTCCTTTTCACAAGCAAGAGGGCATTGCCTTCGTACCATCATCAGGCTTGTTATTAATTCTGTGTATTTATTCTCACTAATCACTATTTATATTATTATTATTAGTGGTTGTAGTAGTAGTCAAACAGTTATAATAATATTAGCAGTAGTAGTAGTGAAAGTAGTTATAATAATAGCAATAATATTAATTGAAGTAGTAGTAGTAGTAGTTGGAGTCATTATAGTAGTAGTTGAAGTAGTTATGACAATAGTAGTAGCAGTAGCAGTAAAGTAGTTATAATAGTAGTAGTTGAAGTAGTTATAATAATAGTAGTAGTAGCTGGAATAATTATAATAGTAGCAGTAGTTGTTGAAGTAGTTAGTAGTAGCAGCAGCAGCATTTTTATAGTTCTTTAAGTTTAGCCAAATATATTGCATACATTATCTCATTTGATCATCACAATTAACTCTATAAGGTCAATGCTATGATTATCCCCACTTTACAGATGAGGAAACCAAGACTGAAAGAAGTCAAATGGTTTGCCCAGGGTAACACAAATAGTAAAGGTCTGAGGTGGCATTTGAATGCCAGTCTTTCTGACTCCTTCTACTGTCACTACAACATAGGAAAGAACTGGGGTTGCTCTGATTTTTTCTTTTGTTTTAAGAGAAACCAGTTTTGATCAACATAGTACTTGTTCCCTAGCTAATCAGTACAACAAGTTAATTATGTTATTCTTGACAGGGAAAAGCTTTTACCTTCCAAATGTAATTTTGGCCTTTTATTCTATGACGAGCCACTTAATGTCCCCTTTCGAGTTTGCCTTTCCCTTGGGTTAACTCCCAACTCTTCCTAAATGACTCCAGTTATGGATCCATAACCACGATGTTATCATGCCTCAAAGAGGAGCAAGATAACACGACAAGCTAACTTACTGAAGGTAGAAAGTTCTTGGGATTTGATTTCTCCTCTCATGCAAGAGATTTATACTACAAATGAATTCCACACTCCCATGGTCTGCTGTTTTATAAAAACATAATTAAATTCTAAGGAAAGAGATTGAACTATGGTTTCATTAATATAGGGAATTTTCAGGTGAGAAATTCATCTACCAGGGCAGATTGGCACTTTCTCTGCAACAAAGAGTCATAGAGAGTTGACTAGAGCAAGGAGAGGTTAGTTCCTCAGGGTCACACAGCCAGTATGTAACAGAGGCAAGGCTTGAACCCAGGACTGTCCTGGCTCCTAGGCCAGCTCTCAATCCACAGCACCATACTACCTCATTTAAAACTATAAGAAGGAACAAAAATTAATATGTAAATACTTGCTTCCCCACTAAGCCACTCAGCCTCACTAACTTGAGGATTCTCTCTCTCTCTCTCTCTCCCTCTCATGCACTGAAATGAGAATGTTTTCTACCTAATATATACACTTGAAATTAGGTTCCTGGTTTTAAATTCATACATTTTGCATTACTAGGTAGCTAAAATAAAGCCACTACTCCTCCATATGGATTGGATAGGATATGGCAGTTATTCATCTTATATATTTGGAATTAGATCATAGTCCACAAAGTAAAGACTTGAAGAGGAATAATATTTTGCTGCATTGTGTATTGTTGTTGTTCAGCCATTTCAGTCATGTCTAATCTTTCATGACCACATTTGGGGTTTTCTTAGCGGAGATACTGGAGTGGTTTGCTATTTTCCTCTCCAGTCAATCTAGTGGATCCATTTTGTCAGGCAATCAGAGATTAAGTGACTTGCCCAAAGTCACACAGCTAGAAAGTGTCTGTGGCTGGATTTGAACTGAAGTCTTCCTGACTCTAGGCCCAGTGCTCTATCTACTGAGCAACCAGCTGCTATGTATGTAAAAGGATCTTGTTTTGTTGTAGTTTGATTCAGAAAAGAGAAATAAAACTAGCATGATGTAGTAGGAAAAATCTTGGTGTGATGTAATAGAAAAGTCGTAGCCCCTGGTTTGAGTCTCAGTACTATCATTAGTTTCCTTGAGACCTTGGTGAAGTCATTGCCCCTCTCTGGGCCCCAGTTTGAGAAATTTGGATATGACCTCCAAAGTCTAGTTAAAACTGAGAGCTTCTGGTGATGACTGTACATATTCAGAGTCTGCTAGTTTCCTCTGAAATGCCTACCACAAATATATATCTTTCTTTGTCTTTTATAGGAATTTGTGATGATTGTCGTCTTTGGTTTGGAGTTCATCATCCGTATCTGGTCAGCTGGCTGCTGCTGTCGCTACAGAGGATGGCAGGGAAGATTGCGCTTTGCCAGAAAACCATTCTGTGTCATAGGTGAGCCTCAAATCTGTATCACTGCTTTAGGTGATACAGTGATACAGTGATGCAGTGATACAGACCAGCAACAAGAGCATCAAATCCTTTTCTGGGGCTCTCATATTGCTGCAGGTGAAATTGATGCAGTGCCTCAGGGCTGGTCTGAACTAAGCATTGATTTCAACATGTACCAACATTCCTCTTTACCATGATAGATGACACAGTACTCTAACTGAGATTACCTGAGATGTCTAACAGCCATAAAAATGCCCATCAATGAGCAACATGGAAATCTTGCATTCAAAGGATTCCCTTTCACTGACACAAAAGAACGTGTTCGTGATTGGTTAGCTGGCTTGGAATTTTTTTAAGGATATACAGAGCTAGAAAAGGTGTCAATTTCTAGATGATTGTAAGTAATCATAACTGCTTTCACATAGTCCCTCATCAACCAACCCCGGTGGTCTGAAAATCCAAAATGTGATGACCTGTACCAAAAGCCATAATACACAGTTCTGTTGTTAAAGACTTTTGAGAAATATGGAGCAGAGGCTTAAAGGCATGTCTAAGCAAGGAAGATTTGGTTTAAAGTCATCTCAGACTTCTGCTCTGAAGTTACTTTCCCAACACTCACACTGCCAGAGTAGGTCCCCAGGGGCAACTACTACATCTCCCCTCAAGGCACTAAAGGTATTGCTTAGAGGACTTGAGGGGGTGGAGAGAATGTCTGTCTGATACTGTAGTTTGCAAGCCCCCACCAGTGTGTCTCACATATTATTTGATATCAATTAGTGAGTAAGACTTAATTAGCTTTTAGTGTTTTTTGAACTCTGGGGACAAGCACCATGGATTTTCCCAGACTAAGCTGATACAACCAAACCCTGGCAAGATGTAATGGCTTCTGTCTTCTGCTTACTCATACAGACAGATTCAAGGAATGTCTAGCAGAACTTATTGTCTTATTGTCTTATTAACTTATCCTAGTTCTTTTTGAGGGACTTATAGGTGGCACAGTGGATACAGTAATGAGCCTGGAGTCAGGAACGTTCATCTTCCTGAGTTCAAATCTGCCCTTAGACTCTTACTAGCTGAGTGACCTTGGTCAAGTCACTTAACCCTGTTTGCCTCAGTTTCCTCATTTGCAAAATGAGCTAGTGAAAGAAACATCAAACCACTCCAGTAATCTTTGCCAAGAAAACCCCAAATGAAGTCATGAAGAGTCAGACACAGCTGAAATGACTCAACAAGAACAATAGTTTTGTTTCAGACTTTATGTGTACAATATGAGCTCAGCACTTCCCCACTGTAAGCAGACCAGCACTGAATCTGCACCCAACAACGATGCTCTGAATTCTTTCTATCTGGATACCAGCATAAATGAGTGTGATGTCAGATGTTGTTAATGATAATACAAGTAGCATTTTTAAGGAGCATGGCTCCCACACTAACAATGAACTCAGAACAAGTATCCTATCCCCTACATCATTTATCAAAGGCTGAGTTTTCCCTCATTCTCTTTGATCTTTCTCTATCGCAATTTTCAGACTGAAGTTCAAACCAAAATAGACTGTAGTGACTGCAACATTGTCCAGGCCTCTTCTTCCATTATTGCAATAGTTGATGCTTCCCTTTTTTTCAATATTAAGTATCATGATCCCTAACTACAAGAATCTCATTACCTCTAACACAGACCTCAAAGACCATCTTGTCCAATGCCCTAATTTTATTAATGAAGGAAGCAGGGAAGGGAACAAATATTTATTAAGAACCTACTACATGCCAAGCACTGTGCTAAGTTCTTTACAAATAATGTCTCATTTTTTCATCACAACAATCCTATGAAATAAGTGCTATTATTATTCTCATTTTACAGTTGGAGAAACTAAGGCAAACACAGATTAAATTACTTGCCCAGCATCACAAAGCTAACAAGCATCTGAAGCCAGATTTTAACTCAGGACTTCTTGACTCCAGGCTCAGCATTCCATTAACTGTGCCACCCAAATGCCTGTGATAAGTAAACTGAGGCCCAATGGAAATGAAGTGATTTGCTCAAGTTCACGCAGAGAGTGTTCAGAAGGTGTTTTCAGACATACAGCTGTCGCTAACTTGTCACTTTCCAGTCCTATGCATGAATTCTGTGTCTTAAAATCTCCAGAGGTTTATAGTACAAGCCACTGCATGAGATTCTACCCAGGTACATGAACAATAGAGAAACACTCAGACTGACATATAGGAGAAGCCACTTGGGAACTAGATTACCTGGAGCTACGCTGCTTTGTCACCCAAAGATCACTCTTGGCTTTCTCCCTCTCCCTCCTGATGACACATTCAGTTCTACAAGAAAAGAGCCAGCAGAAGAACACTGGGCTAGCTTTGCTCTTAAAAGCTGCCTCCAGGAAGTACCAGAGAGATTCTTACCAAGGGTAACACATCTAGTAAGTTTCTGAGGCAGAATTTGAACTCGGGTCCTGCTGACTCCAAAACCAATGCTTTCTCTATTATTCCATGTCACCATCACTGATTTAGGATTATTGTCATTGTTTATCAAAGACTAGAGACATCACCAGTGATGCCTTGACTTGTGTGTGAATTGGGCTTAAGTGAATCTGGAAGGGACCTCAAAGGTCATCTAACTCAACTTATCCATTTCAGAGATGAGGAAAGTGAGACCAAGAAAGAGAAAGTAATTAGCCCAAAGACACAGGTAGCAAATAGTAGAGTGGGGATTCTAACCTAGATTTCTTAACTACAAATCCAGTATTCTTCCCAATAAAGCCATGGAGCCTTCCCAAAATTAAATCATATTTAGTTATACGAATTGCCATTATTATTAACAGTAAGAATAACTCACATTTCTATATAAATACTTTAATGTTTACAAATTGGTTTCCCCATAGTATTTCTATAAGGCAAAGATAACCCCATTTTATAGAAGATAGATTTGGAAGACTTTGTTATAATTGAACAGCGTGGTATACTGGAAAGAACATTGGTATGGGAGTCTGGAAGGTGTGTTCAAATCCTAGCTAGATCTAACCTACTGTGTGAACACAAGAAACTCACTCCCCATTTCAGTCTTCAAAATAAAGAGAGTTGGCCTAAGGGATCTCCAAGATACCTTACAATGCTTACATTCTGTGATTCATTCGAATTGACCATTTCTTTTCATTATCTGGCCGCTTTGATATATGAGTACAGACTTTTTTTTTCACAGAATGTTTTATTGAATTGGGTCTTTCATGTCAAGATTCAGCATTATTTTTTCAAGCTAGGGGTGAGGTTGGGGGGGAAGATAAAATTCAAAGTGAATTGTAAATTAACACAATCCTCAGATGCCTCTCTGGGGCTGGATCCAGGCTATTGCTATTTATTTGTCCAAATATCTCTTCTCTCAGAAGCTGTGATTCTTTTGGTTGTCAGAGCTGTTATGCTACCTTACAGGCAACCAGGTGGGTTTGGGAATCCTTGATTTTCAGGGATAGCCCACCCAGAAGCATGTAACCAAAGAGACTTGATTTTACTCAGACTTACTTGTTTCACTCTCTACCTTCCCAGCCAGCATAAGCTGCATCACAGGGCATGGTAACCTGATCCCAGACTGCCTCACAAAAAAAGACTCTATATTCCCCAGGAGACCAAAACTAACCAATCCAGATAACATATGGGCAGCCAAAATTCACTCAACTTTTACTGAATAAGAAAGGTTTTGTGGATGATTACAGGAATCTCCCACCCCAGATTTTAAAAACCAATTTAAAATTGGTTTCTCTCCAGTACCAGAGGTTGGGGCAGCATTTATTCTGGCATGGGAACTAGAAAGAAAATTCCATCCATAAGAGCCTGCTACCTTTCGATAACTGCTCTCAGTCTGTGGCTGTATCAGCTGCCCCTTCATCCTTGAATCCCCTCTCCTCCTGCTTCAGATACCAATGTGTCTTTTTAAAGAAAAAAAGACTGAAAAATAGCATACTATTCTCTTTGATACATCATTCCTGTTAGAGGCCTATTTGGGTTAATACACACTTCACAGTTTGGGTGTCATTTTATGTAGAGATAGCTACAGTTTAATTGAGTTCAAAGTACAGTATTGTCTGGTCTTTTCATTCATTGGTTTTATTCCTGCTTAAATTAATTGTTTTGCAAAAGGAGTTAATGTCCTCAGAGTGAAGCCCAGTGATAACTGGTTCAGGGGAGAGGATTGGCATTTGGGTTTGGGATTACTTCTAGTCTATACTGTATGTACTTGTTATGACTGCATCAAATGAGATAATATTTATAACATGTTCAGCACTGTGCCTGCTACATTAGGACACACTATATTAATGCTTATTCCCTACCTCCCTCATCTGGAGTCGAACTAAATCTGTGTAATAATGAGCTATGTTATCATGGAGGCTCATATGGTAGTGGTGTAGCCTGTCATGAAAGAAATTTGATTAAAGTAATAAAACAGATACAGGGCACAGTAGATAGAGCCCTGTGATGGGAATCATGAAGACCCATCTTCCTGAGTTCAAATCTGGTCTCAGATAGTTACTAGCTATGTGACCCTGGGCTAGGCGCTGAACCCTGTTTGCCTCAGTTTCCTCATCTGTAAAATGATCTGAAGAAGGAAATGGCAAACCACTCCAATATCTTTGTCAAGAAAACCCCAAATGGGTTCACGAAGAGTCATACACAACTGAAACAACTGAACAAAAACAAAATGAAATGTTGTTCATTCTCAAAGAGAAGCAATGCCATGGGGCGGGAAGGGGGGGGGAGGGTTTCACATCTTGACTTGCAAGTGAACTGGATTTAAGTGAGGCTGGGCTGTGCAGCCTCACTCCTCCAGAATCATGGGAGTCCAACGGGAAGATGTAGGTCAGAATGATTGGCAGTGATCTTGGATTCCATGGGAGACCCTAGCCTCTTTAAGCTAAGGTCTTTCTGAGTCCTCAGTTTGGCAACACCCATTCAGTGATCAAAGGCTAGGCAAGAATAGAGGCAAAAGATGCCTGCTCTGACTTCACAAAAGAATCAGTCTGGGAGGGGAAGACCTTCAAAGCTTCTGGCCATAAAAGAAACAATTGCTTTTTACACTCACTGGGAGCCATCAAAACCCAAACAGTGAGCAAGTAAGACTTGGGCTGGGATCTATTATTGGCCAATCAGTGAAAGCCAGAGTGATCTGGATTTAAAGACTTCGTCTAGTAGCTCCATTTTGAATCCCAATGGGCTTTGTCAATGCCTGGTTTACCAGAACTATATTTCAAGAAATCATAAATGAAAACTACATGAGATAAAAGAGTTAATAGTCCCAGCATTTTGTGGTTTTTTTCTAGGGGGGAAGACAGACAGAATAAATAAATAAGGTGAAGTAAATATATTACAACAGGTTGCACAAATATTATATTCTCTTTTAGATTACTTTTTTGTGAGCCATTATAGAATAAAATAAGATTAATTAATGATGATCATAGTCATGATCTAAGCTAACATTTATATAGTACCATGTTTTTAGTTCAGGATTTATGATTTCATTGGTATAGGGAATTCCCATTGAGGAAACTCTCCTTACCAGTTCAGCTCAGTGCCTGTCCTGCAGTTTATAGTCATAGAGAGTTCCAAAGGTCACTAAGAGATCAAGGGACTTGCCCAAGGTTGCATAGCCACTACATACAGGAGACTGGATTTGAACCCAGGTCCTCCTCCTCCCCGCCCCCCCCTGACTCTAAGGTCACAGCTCATTATACTCCTTATACCACTCTGAATCTCAGATAGAGCCTTGTAGTTTATTAAAACAGGTCCTTATTTGTCTAAAGGCAGCCTAGCTCTGATCTTAGCAGAAGGGAAGAGAATGGAATAGATGGCTTCTCATTGTCCCCCAGGATTCTATGATTTGATATCCACATCAAATGTCTTCCTTGAACTGCCCTTGGAAATCTTTCAATTATTCATGAAAGAAGAACATCCAGAAGATTAGTTCATGAGAACATATATGAAAACTGCTACCTTTGACGCAGTAGACACGGTCATTGTCATTTGGCCCATCTTTCCAATTAATCACAGCTAACTATAGCGAATAAAGGGACTATTAGCCTACTTGTGTTGTTGAGACCCAGAATGACTATTTCACGGTTTTATGCTGCAGTATGGGATTTGTTTGTTTCTTTTTTTGTTGTATGTAGTCGAGGGCCAAGTCTCAACAACTTGCTGGTTCTCTCTTCCCAGACTGTTCCTGCCCCATGATGCCAAAAAGACAGTGACAAAGCACTGTAAGAAATCACTAACTTATAAAAAACACACATATCAATATTTTCATGTTTTATATAACATCTTTTAGCTATGTTTAAATTGAAGACATCTATGTCCTTTCTTAAAACTAGGAGTTTTCTTTTACCACTTTATTGATTTAATTCCCTTTGTGTTTGGGGGGAGTCACTTTAAAGCTGGGGAGAACCTGGCTTCAATAAAAGAGCCTGTTTTTTATATCTCCAATTTGTTCAATGCACATCCCTCCCAGCATGCTAGTAATGATATTTTCACAGCTCCCGGTTGACAGAATGTTCTTGGTTTAGCACTTAATAATGACTACCCATATTGTCCTTAATTTACCTGGGCTGTCTACCGGAGCTATAAACATTTGGTGATTAACTTTGCAGTCTGACACAGATTATTCAGGGGAGTACCCCAAAGTGGTAAAAATGTTCAGATTGTCTCATGAAAGTGATTTCATAGTCCTTTTTTATAGCTTTCATTAATGACCTTCCAATGAATAGAAAGTGGTACCAAAGAGTGGTACTTAAATTATAGTAATGAGCATAATCTGTCAGAAAGTCTGACAAATTATTTCTAGCAGTGACTCTTTGGGTCCTTTGGTATCTTCTCCTGAAGAAAGCTATATTTATACATCTTTTTTCAGTCTTGCAGTATATCTTCTGGGAAGCAGAAGATATCAGTCTGATATTATTATGCATGAATCTATACTTAGAATTATACACATACACCTACACACATAACATATGTATGTATATACATTTAAATGTATGTCTCTTTTATCTCTTTCATTCCTGTTTTGAAAGTTGTTTTGTTTTTTTTTTAAGCAAGCTGATCCCTGATTAGGAATAGAGGGGTAAATCACAAGAGAGACATTTCTCTCTCAAACATATTCCTTTGAAGCTTGATACCAAGCCTTCAAGAAAAAGTCAATAGCTATAGTGTTTAGGAAAAGAAAAAAATCATAAACCAGATTCTTAACTTTACTAAAACCAAAAAGTAGTGACTAGCTATATTGTAATTGCCTGCACACATATACCTGTTGTGATCCATCAGTATGAGATTATCTTAATAAAGAGACAGGGGCCAGTGTATTCAAAAGGTGGATCAATGGAGTTCCAAAACTGCTCCCCCTTCATCCCCCA
>CM053584.1:235096687-235115859 GCA_028627135.1 Pseudochirops cupreus
GGATTGTAGAGTTGTCTTTTAGCTGTGCGTTGAGGATAGTCCAGTTTACCAAGGTTGGTCATCATATGTACGACGTGTCTGTGATTGTGTACAGGTTTTGCATGGTTCTGCTCTTCTCACTTAGCATCAGTCCATATAAGCCTCTCCAGGTAATTATGAAGTCCATTTCCTTCCCATTTCTTATAGCGCAATAGTATTCCAATTACATTCATATACCATAGCTTGTTCAGCCATTCCCCAATTGATGGGCATCCCCTATGTTTCCAGTTTTTTGCAACCACAAAGAGAGCTGCAATAAATATTTTTGTACATATGGGTCACCCCCCACCATTTTTAAACTGATACATATGCATGTCCCTTCTTCTATCTTTCATTTTAAAGAGTTTTCTTAAAGAATTACATTATTTTTCACATCTAATTTGTCTTCTCCACATAATTCTAACTTAGATTTTCATACTAGTGTCTCACTGATATATTTGTAGTTCACACTTTCCATTAATTCAGTGTGTCCCAAAGTCTAAAAAAAAAAATACAGGCTAATTTCACAAGTTTGTCCAAATCAATGATTTGAAGTTGAGCCCTAATCATCACCTGAAGAACAGAATGTTTTATCAGAAACACAGAATTTGAGTTGGAAGGGGCCTCGGTAGCCATCTTCTCTAAGCCATGCCCAAAAGGAATTCCCATGTTTACAGGTCTGTCAAGGTCGTTCAGCCTGTTTGAAGACCCCCTATGAAGAAGAATTCACTACCACCTAAGAGAGCCCACTTTTTAATGGTTCTATTTATCAACATATTCCTCCTAAGACATTATTCTACTCTGTCCAGTTCCTTCATTCTCTTGTTGTTTGATCGTTTTTCAGTAGTGTTAGCCTCTTCATGATCCCATTTAGGTTTTTCTTGGCAAAGATACTGGAGTGGTTTAACATTTCCTTCTCCAGCTCATTTTACAAATGAGGAAACTAAGGTCAACAGAGTTAAGTGACTTGCCCAGGATCACACAGGAAGTGTCTGAAGCCAGATTTGAACAGCATCCTATCCACTGGGCCACCTGCTTGGCCATTGACCCTTTATGAATCTTGGTACCCTCCTCTGGATACTCTCCAGTTTATTAATGTCTTTCTTAAACTGTGACACGCAGAACTGAGCACAACTTTCTAGAAGTGATCTGACAAAGACAGGGAGTGAAATGATGACTGCCTCTTTAATTCATGAAAACTATGCCTACTTTAATGCAAACCAAGAAGGCATTTGTTTTCCATTCATTCAAAGTAACCATATCAAATAGAAAAAAAATCATGGAATAGAAGAGACATAACCATGATAAATTAGCCAATCCTTTAACCTATTTGGATAGTCAAGAAATTACTTTTGATTTAAATTAAATGGTATCCATGGCCAGCAGAAAATGTTCAGGGAATCAGGGAATCTTTGGCAAATCTCTTGAAGAAAGAGAAAGAATGGGTCAGAAATTTGCAGACAAGATGCTAGATATGTATTTTGCATCCATGAAAGTAATAGAATCGGTTTTTCCTGTTGCTGCCATCTGCCTTGAAAGAGAGCTAGGTAAAAAAAAAAAAGGCAATAACTCAACTTGTAGTTACTTTGCAGTTCCCGTCTACACTTGAGGCTCCCAGAGTGCTGCCCCCTGGGGAAACGGCAGAGCAATGATCACAAAAATGAGTTCCTGTGGGCACTTCACCACCTTCTTGGATAGGATCCAGAACAGTCCTGCTTTATACCAAATTTCACCCCATAATGAACACTGCTACCTGACTTCCAGCATATCTCCTAATTGGCCAGATTGCCCAGAGCAAGAGAACCTCTCCTTGGATATACTTTGGAACGCTTGTTACTTCTTAAAGGCCACTCAGGTGCCTTTTTGGGAAATTATTACTCTGATGCACTAAATTTGAACTCATAAGCTCAACACCTGGAGTGATCTGGGAGGATCCATAGAATGCTTTGCTTCCAGCAAAACATACAGCTGCTTCTCAAAACTTAAAGCTACGTAGATTTATCTGACTTTACTGAGTAGTTACCTTTTCTACTGATTTAAACTTCAGCTTTTTAAGAATAGGCTATACTGTGTATATTACAGGGGGACATTTTACAAAGAGGTTATTTAGGATTAAGAAATTAGGTAGCATAATTAGATGCCAATTCATTCCTAATCAGTAAGAATTGGTTCCTTAGATGTTAATAAAAGAAACGGTATGGTGGAACAGCAAGAGTGTTGGACTAAAAATTAGAAAACCTGAGTATGAGTCCAAGTTCCTCCACTAGCTATCCGTGAGCATATCGAGTCAATTAAACTGTTGGTGCCTATTTCCTTGCCTGTAACATGAAGAGGTTGGACTGTATGTTCTCAGAGGTTGCCTCTAGTTATGAACTCTATTATCATAAATTATTAGAAAAAGGCTACAAATTAAACAGAAAAAATGCAAAACACAACCAACATGAGTAAACAAAAAGCCATCCAAAACGAAAAAGGTGTGTTTTCTCGTCTTGACTCTAGCTTCTGAATCCTCCTTTCTTCAAGTCATTTTTTTTCAATGTCTTTGCTCTGCCACTACCTAGCAGCTCTGAGGCCTTGGACAAATTGTTTCATTTCTCTAAACTTTGGTTTCCTTATGGGTGAAATTGTGAAATTAGAGATGACTTCTAAGACTCCTTTCAGTAATAAAATTGATTCTGATTTCATTCATTCAGTCCCAACCAAAATTCTACCTTCTACATACAGGAAGCCTTCCCCAACCCCTCTTAATTGTAATGCCTCCCCTCTGTGATTTATTTCCCAATAATCCTATATGGAGCTTGCACTGTATGTTGTTCTTTTTATGTTGTCTCCCCCGCTAAATTATAAGCTCCTTGAGGGTAGGACCTTTTTTTGCCTCTTTTCGTATTTGCAGCACTTAGCACAGTGCCCGACACATAGTACACTCTTAATAAATGTTTATTGACCAATTGGTTGGTTGAAAAGTTCTAGGTGCCTGAAGAATATATAAGGATTAGTTGACAGTCCCTGTCCTAATGGAGTTTGCAATCCTGCAAAGGGATTACACATGTATAAATAATTATTTTGATTGTTGCAGTTTAATTATTTTCCAGTCCCGTCTTAACTCTTTATGACCCCTTTGGGGGGTTTTCTTGGCAAAGATACTAGAGTGGTTTGCCATTTCCTTCTTTATCTCATTTTACAGATGAGAAAACTGAGGCAAATAGGCTAAGTGACTTGCCCAGGGTCACACAGCTAGTAAGTGTCTGAGGCCAAATTTGAACTCAAGTCTTCCTGGCTCCAGGCCTGGAACTCCATTCTCTAGGCCATCTAGATGCCCCACAAATAATTATACCACCAAATAACACCTGATAGATACTTGAGAGATTTGCAAAGCATCTGCTTCACTTTGATAGTGTAACTCATTCATTAATTCATCCATTTAACAACTATTTATTAACTGCTTCAAATGTTACATTCACCTCCAAGGGCAAAGCAAAGACAACTCAGACATAATCAAAGCTTCTCATGGAGCCCACAATCAAGTAGAGGGAATATGACATATACAGAAACATAGAATGCCACCCAACAAATACAGTTATCCCTTCCACATTGTTGGGGGGAGGGTGCGTCAGGGCGGGTTAGAGGCACTTCAGACACCCCTCCTTTCCCTCCTTCCCCGGCAATCTAGAAAATCCACATAAAAATTTTTAGCCCTCCCTTTGTACCAGAGAAGTCTTAATATTTTTCTTTTTTTAATGAGGTATTTACAACACCTTATTATAAAAATTGGGTTAAATATTTGGTCATATGTAGGTCAATATTAAGTAAAAATACTTTTTCTGTATCATTGCTGGCCTTTGCTTGTCATCTGTGGCTTCCCCAAAACTCCCCCAAAATTCCCATTTAATTTCTCATTAGGACCCACAGTATATCAAAACTGCAATGGGGAAGGCATCTGTGTGGTAGGGATAACTGTATACATTAACTACATAAGCACTATGCAATGTCCAAAGAAAGGGTCTCATAAAGCGCTTAATAAGTGTTTGTTGACTGATTGGTTTCTAACTGGAGTGATCACGAAGGCAATGAGCTGGGCTTCGAAAGATAGGATTTTTTAAAGTAAGATGTACATGGTAGTGCAGTCACAACTAGATTCCCATAAGTATTTCTCAATGAGTATTTTCCATACAGATAACTAAACGTGGCTGAGAATTTTAATGTCACTGATCTCTCAATTTATTCCTGATTTAAAGGTCTATGTCTAGAGCAGCCTAAGGCACTGAATATACTCAACAACTTCCATGCTAAAGGTACCTGAACACTGACCTCTTCTCCCCACAGACCGGCTGATGGAGCCTGTCCTTTTCAGATCTTGGCAAAAGGTCAGTGTGCATTCTGATTCCTGGAGGTGCAATAATGTCACAGAACTTCAACCCAAACCTTTGATTCAGGAAGGGGTGTGATTCATATTTCCTGACTTTTCAGCATTCATAAAAATGACTAACTACATCAGCCTTTCACCACCAAATCTTGCTATTTAAATTTTCACATCTCTTGTATTGACCCTTTCTCTCCATTCATATAGCTACTCTCTTAGTTCAGGCCCTCATCACTGCTTGCCCAGATTGTTTCAACAGCTTCCTAATTGCTTCAAGTCTCTCCCTACTCTAGAACATCCTTCCTATACACTATTACCAAGGTGTGTAATTTTCCTTAAATGCAAATCTGACCATGCGATGCCCCCATTTGACCAACTTTAGCGGTTTCCTGTTGCCTCTAGGATAAATATAAATTTTTCTGTTTAGCACAACTTGGCCGCAAAATAACTTCCCAAATTTAATGGACATTACTCTTCTTTCCCTATTCTTTAATACAGCCTTTTCTCTATTTCTCATATAGGTCACTCCATCTCCCATCTTCGTGTCTTTTTTTAACAATTATAGAAATATTTATTCACATAAGATGGAATAGGACAACTCCTTAATAATAAAGAAAGCAATAAATTTAAAAAACAGTAACAACTGACACTGATATAGCATTGAAAGCAGCTTAAAAGTACTTTACAAAGCTGTCAATGAATTAGCAAGCATTTATGAGAAACCTACTGTGTGTCATGCACTGTGCATGGACGGGGGATGCAACACTAAAAATGAAACAATCTCTGCCATCAAGGAGCTTATATTCTGACGGAGGAAGCAACACGTACACATATATAGCAAGAACTGGTGCTTCTGCAGAGCATCTCTGACATCTCCTCTCCCCATGCAGAGGAAGCTAAGGAGCCAACTCCCAGGAAAGTGGTGATAAGTATAATAGAATGATAACAACAACGACGAGGATATGAAGCATTTACATAGCACTTCAACGTTTGCAAAGCTCTCCGTGTCTTTCCATTGGTTGTCCCATGTGTTCACAATGTATTCAGTCCTCATCTCCACCTCATAGTTTCTCTCTTTCTCAAAAGCTCAAGCCCTGTTTTCTGTATGAGACCTTTCCTGAGTTCTCAAGGAAAACCTTTAGTGAGATAACAAGTATTTAAGTATTTACTATGGGATAGGCACTGTGCTAGGCTCTGAGGACACAAAGAAAGGTAAAAACAGCCCCTGCCCTCCAGGGGCTCACATCCTAATGGGGAGACAACATATAAGCAACTGTGTACATACAAGATCCACAAAGGGGGAAGACGCTAACATTTATAGGACTCTCTTCCCGTAGGAATGAAATCCACTGAATTACACACGTCCCTCAATACTGTACCAGAGCAGATCAGCAGCATAAGAGCAGGTGTCCTTAACCATTCTCTGTGTGTTAAGAACCCCTTTGTCAAGCTGCTGAAGCCTAGAGACCCCTTCTCCAGACATTTGTTGACTAACATCACCCAAGATGGGTCATATAGATTTCCATGATTCTAAGTAGAACTTCCAGAGGTGACAGAAAATACAAAGTATGAACGTTGCCTTGGGACCTACCAAGCAAATGCATTGGTGGTTCTCATTAAATGAGGCTCCTGTGCAATAACATGGACAGCACTTTGCACTACATAAACGCTATCTCTTCTTATCATAGTCATCATTAATTCAATCTCTCTGGTAACAAGGGCATATGCATAATTCAGGGCAATCCAATAAACATTTATTAAATATCTACTATGTGCTAGATATAGAGGGTACAAAGAAATCAATTAGTTCCTGCCCTTGAGGAACTTACATTCTATTATTTGTGTGTGTGTGTGTGTGCACGCACATAGGCATCTAGGTGGCACAAGTGGATAGAGTGCCAGTCCTGGAGTCAAATCAGGTCTCAGACACTTACTAGCTGTATGACCCTGAGCAAGTTACTTTTCCTTGTCTGCCTCAGTTTCCTCATCTGTAAAATGAGCTGGAGAAAGAAATGGCAAACCACTTCAGTATCTTTGCTAAGAAAATTCCAAATCGGGGCAACTAGGTGGCACAGTGAATAGAGAAACGGCCCAGGAGTCAGGAGGACCTGAGTTCAAATCTGGCCTCAGACACTTAACACTTACTAGCCATGTGACCTTGGGCAAATCACTTAACTCCAATTGCCCAGCCCTCCTCTCTCCAAAAAGCAAAGAAAGAAAAAGAAAGAAAATTCCAAATGGAGCCACAGAGAGTCAGACACAACTAGAAAATAACCGAATGGCAATGTGTGTATACACACACACACACACACACACACACACACACACACACACACACACACACATATAATATATACACATATATTATATACTTATCGTGTACACACTTATATATTATATACTTATGTTATCATGTATACACTTACATATCATATACTTATCATGTATACACTTATATATTATATACTTATATTATCATGTATATGCTTATATATTATATACTTATATATCATGTATATGCTTATATATTACTTATATATCATGTATATGCTTATATATTATATACTTATATATCATGTATACATATATTATACACATAAATATATATTTACATATGTTTATATAAAGCACTTTATGCATGTTATCCTTTTTGATCCTCACTATGACCCTACGAGGAAGGTTTTATTATTGCCCCTGTTTCGCAGATAAGGAACCTGACACTAAGAGATTTAGTGACTTAAGTGTCTGCATCAGAATTCAACCACAAACTTTGCTGACTTCAGCTCTGGCTCTTTGGCCCCTCGGCCACCTGGTCTCAGCATGCACCCGGGTGTCTCAGTGTCCATATGTGTGCACCTATCCTGTCAGAAGCCCTGACTTCAGCCCTGACTTGGCTGTCCTGTTTCCATCACTATTCTCATTGTTACCCTTAAATGCACAACGCTGTGCCTATATTGGCCTATGGGCAGTGTGAAAAATATTGAGTGTGAAGTCAGAGGAGCTGTGTTCTAATACAGTTTCTGACATTTACTACCCATGTGACTTTGGGTGATAATAATAACTAGAATTCATATGCATTTTAAAATTGCAAAGCTCTTTACAAAAATATTATCTCATTTTATCCTCACAATAATCCTGAGATTATTATCATCCTATTTTTTATTTATTTTTAGTTTATTAAATAAAATAAGCACCATAGTATAATTTAAAATATAAATTATATAATATATATTAACATAATATACATATAACATAATATATAAATATAAAATAAAATATAATTTTAAAAGATGATTGCACATGAAACTGCAGGTTGCTATTCTTTTTAAATATATAATAGTTATGTAAATTTCTTTTAAATCATTCTATACATATTTCTATTTATCAGTTCTTTCTCTGGATGCAGATAATGCATTCCTTCATATGTCTTTTGTAGTTAATTTGGTTTTTATAATAGTCAAAATGACTTATTCACTCAAAGTTGTTCTTAAACAATATTGCCAGATGAGGAAATTGAGACAAACAGAGGTTAAATGATTTGTGCAAGATTACATGGCCAGTAACTGTCTGAGGATGGATTTGAACTTAAGTCTTCCTGACTCTATGATCCAACACTTTATCCACCATACTCCCTTGTTACCTCACTGAATCACAATTTCCTCATCAGTAATATGAGAAGCTTGGACTAGATGATCTCTGAGAGTTTTTCCTAGCTTTCCCTAGATTGGGAAGTCAGGGAGAATGGAATATAAATTATTTTACAACCTTGCTATCACTAAACTGAATACAGTTCTTTATAGCATTAAGCAAATTCTAAATGAAGAGTATTGACTGATACAATGGAAAGAGATCTGGAAGTGCTAGGCATGGTGGTACACAGCTCTGTTCAGTGCTACCAGTAAAGCTGAGGATGGTACATGACTTAAATTCTGGAGTTTAGCCCTGTTGCAGGGTTAGGGCTAAAGTTGTATGTTCACACTAAATCAAGCATCAATATGGTGAGCCCCAAGACTGGGCAGCCACTGGCCTATCCCAAAAGGAGTGAAAAGACCCAGCTCAGAAATGGAGCCAGTCAGTGTTTCCATGCCATTCAGCAACGGGATGAGGTCTGTGAGTGAGTTGCACCTGCAAGAAAGAGACATAGAGACAGAGACAGACAGAGACAAACAGAGAATGAGAGAGAGAGAGAGAGAGAGAGAGACTCACAAAATTAAATAAAATGAGAGAAAGAGAACTGAATTTGGAACCAGAGGACATGGGTTCAAATCCCAATTCTGCCATGTGAATATGGCTTTTATGTCTCCAGACGTCAATTTCTTCAGCGGTAAATTGAGGGGATTGAATTAGACAGCCTCTAAGGTCCATTCCAGCTATAAATCTAAAATCTTATGATATAAAACTCCGCTCCATGCTCCTTATTCTGCATGTCACACCATAGATTTATTTGGTTAACATTTATGTTGCTGTGACAAGCTGCCATGATGTTCTATCAAAAGACTTACGATCTCTTTGCAACATTAAACTATCACTATGGGGCAAATTTTCAAAGTGGAGCTTGGGATTTGCCAGTGTGAATCCCATTAATTTCAGTAGGAGTCTTTTAGTCAAGCCACCACAGAGTTTTGTAAATGCACGACAGCTTTTTTCTTCTTCTTTTTTTTTTAAATAAATACCATCCAGTGACTCAGTCTGCTAGCTGAGAGCAGGATTTGAAAATGCAGACAATGTAGTTAGTGTAGTAGGTGGCTTTTAAAATTAGATTTTAAACCCTCACTCTTATTAGGCTTACCAACAATAATACAAAGACCCTTTGAAAAACTCTATGGAGGGCACCTTTCTATAAAGGAACTTGGGATTCAAGGAGAACATGGGACCCCTAAAGCAGCAGGATCCCAGCATAAGATTGTTATTCTCACTGGGGAGACAGGAAATGGGAGTGCTTTTAGCCATCCACCAAATAACAAGTCAGCAGAGCAGCCAGGAACACACTCCATGTGCCCTGGTAAGCCTCTTGTCCTAATTTGCCACACCTCTCATTAGATGCTATTTTAATTGCAGCATAATCCTTCAAAGCTACATATAGAATACTAATGAGGGAGGCAGAACAAACATGAATTTGTGATCAGAATGCCTTGTGGAAAAACCTATATTCTTGTGTGTCACTTCAGTTTGTGTTTGATTGTTAGCAGAGAAAAGTTGCCTCCCTCCCTTCTTTGTAGAAGTAGAGGACAGTGAGTGTGGGATATCTCATATATTGTCAGACATACGTTGGGTTTGCTGAACTTTTATCTTTTCCTCTTTTTTTAATCCTTTTTTACACTGGGAGACTCACCAGATTGGGATGGTGGAAAAGAGGAATATATCAGGAAATGAATATAATATTTTAAAAAAAGGATTTTTTTTTTAATACCAGAATTGTAATGTTCTTTTCTGGGTCTGGATTCCAGGCTATGTCAGGTAGTGTCGTATATAGGGTTAAATGAGATCTTAAACAACTTCATGTGATCATAGCATTACAGATTTAGAACGAGAGAGGACTTTAGCAGTTATCTAGTCCAACTCTCTCCTTTTACAGATGAGGAAACTGAGCCCCACAGAGGAGAGTTAAGTCACTTACTCAAGGTCATATAGGTGGTAAGTGGCAGAGGCAGGATTTGAACCCAGGTGTGATGTTCTATATTTAAATTCAAATATTACCCAATTTTCCCCAGTTTAAAACTAGAAAAGTTTTGTTCATCCAAATGGGGGGCGGGATTGTCCTTCAAAAGGAAATAATTGGTTAAAAACTCCATGATAAAAACATGCCAGATGACTATCCACCCTCCAGTCATCCCATGGGAGTTTCACAGAATGAAAGGACCATATAGTCATGTCCCAAGTCTCTTCATTTTCTGGGAAAAGAAAAGAACATATCTTCTTGCTCTTCTTTTGTCATTTGTCATCCATTCCTCAGGGATACATTACGCCCAGTGACTTCAGACATGCCGATATTTCTATTGCCTATTTCCTGCATACATATTGGACAAGGTTTAGGACTTAAGATCTTATCTACTCCCAAAATAGAAGCTTTTAGATAAGAGAAAGTAGGTTCCTTGTATTGGGTAATGGAATATCTGGTGTCCCCAGAGTCAGGCCCCAAAGCCATAATCTTAAATTGATAGAGGAGTCCTCTGATTAGGACTGATTTACCCCTAGGAGGCCTCATCTTGTGAACAGAAGTCGCTGCCAATGCAATTCAGGACATAGTGAGCAGGGGTTTATGGTTAGTTGTTCTCTTTCTTATTTATCAGATCCAATGGTAATAATTAGTTTAAGTAGTACTTTAAGTTTTGCAAAGGACTTTACATATGCAGTTTCACTGGATCCTCACAACAACCTGGGGGGTAGGTACTATGATTATCCCCATTTTACAAATTATGCGAAGAAGAATCTAAGGCTAAGAGAAGCTGGCTTGCCCAGGATCACACAGCAAGTTAAGTGTCCAAGGCAAGATTTGAACTCAGTCCTTCATTTCAAGTCCAAAACTCTATTCACTGTACCTCTTGGTTGCCTAGGGGGAAAAAAAGCAATAGCTCACATTTGTATAAAACTTGATAGTTGTAAAGCACTATATGTATACATATATAGCCTTAGCCCCCATTGGCCAGTCCTCCTATCATATTTTTAAAATATGAATGAAGATGCTGAGAATGTCCTCCTTGGCAATGGCATGTTGCCTGATGTATAATTGAACTACATTTTTTTTATTCCAGCAATTTTCAAAGTGTATGTTTCTATTTTTTCTGTAAATTTAAGAAACATTCTAAAAAGCCAAAGTTGCAGAAAAATCATAAGTTTTGCCTTTTGGGTTAAGGAACAAATAAAACCATAGTTCTTCGCACTCTGATAGATGTTTGTAAATTTTATTTCAATTTGAGTACAGTGTTTAGAGACCAATTAATTTAAAAAGCTAATAATGTACACATTTCTGGAGCAATGTGATCTGAACTGAAACTGACTTTGTAAAGGAAAAAAACCCTTACTTAAGCAAATCTTACTGAAATCAGTCCTAATGATACTTCCTAAAATAATATTCTGCTCTATCATATATAGCTGAAGGGCAAAATTCCAACAAAATAAATTGTTCAAAGCAGCTCTAAAGATTATACTAGTTAGATACTACTAATTAGTAGTTAGATAGTAGTAATGGTACTAGTTAGATATACAAATATTGAAGCACTCAACATTCATTTTAATGGCCCTACTGGATATGAAAATGGGCTCCTATTCTCCTTTATGTCACATCCAATGCCTTTACATTCATAGCTAATGTGCTATATAAATAAGCTATTCTTTACCATTTCTTCATCTCTTCCAACTCTGCCTAACTTCCTTCAGTATTTTCCATCTTTCATAACAAAATCCATTCTCATAGCAGTTAAATTTACCCAGTAATCTCTAATGGATGAAATTCAAGACTTGACTTGATTCTCATCCATCTTCCTTGACCTTTCTTCAACAGTTGACACTTTCAGCACTTGAAGGACCTTGAAATTATGGCACTTTGAAGGTTAAAGGTGCTGCATTGTTTACCCTTGAGAAAAGTTAGAGGGATACGTGATAGCTGTCTTCAATATTTGAAGAACTGCCATTCAACTGAAGGCTGCTTAGCCCCAAAGGGCAAAACTAGGAGCAATGTTTGGAGATTGCACAGAAGCCAATTTAGTCTTGATATAAAGAAGAGCAATCACTGTTGAGCAAAAGTGCAGCATTCTGCCTCAGGAGCTAGGGGCTTTCCCCTCACCAAAGGTCATCCAGCAAAGCCTGGATGACCACTCTTCAGATATGATGTAGGGATTATTTCTATTCATACTAGATGGTCCCTGAGGTTCCTTTCAACTCAGAAATTATGTCATTACCCTTTCTTCCTTCTATCCATCCCTCTTCATCTTGAACTTTTGGGATCATCAAACTTTATTCCTTTTACCTCTCTAATCATTTTTTAGAATCTTTTTTCACAGGCCCTTCCTCGTTCCCACAGTACTTCAAAGGTATGCCCCTTTTGACTGACCTCATCCTTAGTACTTCTCTTTCTGTTCTGACTCATTCTCCTGGTATCTCTCCTGTCTCTAATATGCTGCTTATACGTCTTGCCTTTATTTATAAGCTCCTTGAGGGAAAGGACCATGTCTTACCATTATGTACCCTAGCTGTCTTCTGAGAATAGATGCAAAAAAGTTTTGTTTGTTTGTTCATTAAAATTACTTCATTCTCTGGACTACCTTTAGTTGAAAAGTCAATGAACTAGAGTAAATGCAACGTTATCTGCTCTGATCTGAGAGTTAATCCAGTTGAATTACTCTACAAGAGACTCAGAAGCCAAGCGTGTGTTTATTAGAAAGTATCAGAGAAATCCCTTGAATTTGGATATTTATGTTTAGAGATTAGAAACAGAGACATCTTAATTATCCTTTGATTTGGACTACTTTTTTTTTGCATTTGATTTACAGCATTTCTAAAAGCAAGAGCAGACTGTATCTACCACAGTTTCAGAGGACCTCAGACAGAGTCAGAAGGTACCTTTGAGGTGATCTGATCCAAATGCTTAATAAATGTTTCCATTCCTATATATACCATCCTATGATATTATATCTTTACCCAGATTTTTTATTTAAAAAAAATTGAACAGAATAGAACCAAATTTTGAGGAATGACAATGTAGATCTTCCCTCCAGATTGACAACAACCCATTAATCAACACATTTCCAACATAATTTCTCGCCAAGATATAAATCCAGGTAACTACTCTCATATAGTCTGAACTAGGTGATTTGAGTTCATTTAAAGCATGTAAATGCTTCTTTTATATTAACTTTTCATTTATCTTTGTTTCGGTTCTCTCCTTCCTGTCACTAAGGTGATGAAAAATGGCACAATTCTTCCAGTGTCCCCGAGCTTGTCCCCAAAACCCAGGCCCATATTTTTAACACCTGTATTCTCCTGGTGCTATTGTATAATTACAAGTCATTGAATGCTATAATTTCTGAAAAAGTAAAGTCAAAGACACCCAAAGGGCAATAGCAATGGATATGGTGGCTCTGTGGGCTGCAAAGCATTACAAATACATTTTTTAATGTTGCAGGAGAAGCAAAAATGGATACCTGAGAAAAAATAGATAGACTGTCATATAACCTGAGCAAGGCATAACTAATGGATAGCCCACATGTTCTGCTAGTATTCATGCAATATTAAGGGTAGGAAAGGAAGGCCCTCAAATGTTGGATATACCCCTGCGGTAGATGTATTGGAGAACATGGACAAGAGTTGCACAGGATAAGCAAGCATGGACGTTATAATGTGTATCATTGGCAAGAATATCCATATTGATGAGTTCACACATCAATTGGAATTTTGAAATATTCCATTTTCTCTTATTCATTTTCATTCTGAAAGTAAATTTACTTCATAAAGGTGGAAATAAACAGGGATTTGGTAGATTTGCTTTCACCATGTTAACAGCACCCTATTCATCTCAAAAAGAGGGCCTAGCCCCCTTCTTCATTATTCTCCCTGCCCCAATATGTTTTTTTTAATCTTCCTTGTTATCCTTAGTATTTTCTGCACAATTCAGTTCATTCTGGGTTTTGGCCTTCTTTATGGCAGTACCACACCTTCATATTCCTTACATGCCTCTGCTTCTATTGTTTGTACATCTGTTTTCAATTGGTGCTGTCACATAATAGGACTCTTTAGATATCCCCCCTTTTTTCTTCGTTGTTAGGGTCATTCAAGGCTATGTTGTTAGAATTTTATTCCTGAGTGCCTCCTATCCCAAGTTGTACTCTACTTTAGAATCTCAAACCATGAGGTCATGCTCTGAAGATCTATTCTCTAGATTTGATAAAATCCACCATCCTAAAGATAAGAATACATATCTGACTGTTCCTAATTTTCCCTCCTTGACTATCACAAACTCTAGGAAGACATAATTCTTTTCTCCCAGTTTCCATATCCTTTTTACTCCAGCAAATAGTTCTTTCTTGTTGGTCCAGAGTAGAAACCTCATTCATCACTTCTCCTGCCTTATAAAAGATTACATTATCATCAGAGCAAGTTAATTATTTATCAGATGCTTGCTTTTTTTTGCTGAGATTTCTAGCATATGTTTCAAAAAGTGAAATCTATCATTTTTTTTATCTTTGCTGATTTTGTGGTATGTTTCGGAAACTCATCATACATTTGCTCCACCTGTCTTGGAAACCTATAGTATGTTTATTCACTGATATAACTTCTTTCCCTACCACCTTCTTCTTTACTCAAACTCTCTACACAAGTGGTTCCCAACTATTTTAAGCACGAAAATTCCTTTTTTTTAAATATCAAAATGTCTCAGATACTTCACACAACGAAGAAAATAGATGATGAGAAAAAGGCTACCATGAATTCAGTAACACTTTTAAAGGAATTTATGTTTTATTTTTTAACAAGAACATCTTTTATATAATATGTGGAAAAGCAGTAATACATATGCTGTTGTTCACTTGTGTCCCCATTTGTTCTTTATGACCCCATTTGGGGTTTTCTTGGCAGGGATACTGGAATGGTTTGCTATTTCTTCCTCTAGCTCATTTTACAGATGAGGAAACTGAAGCAAACAGGGGTAAGTGATTTGCCTAGGGTGACACAGCTAGTAAATGTCTGAGGTCAGATTTGAATTCAGGAATATGAGTCTTCCTCACTCCAGGCCTAGCAGTCTATCCACCGTGCCATCTAGCTGCCTCCAATCTCTATGCCTTTGCTTTATAACCCACAGTGGTATTCTCTAAAAGAGTATTGAAAACATAGGCATCTATTCTCAAATATCTACCCAAACTGGGCAAGCTCTATGTTTTTGCCATTTGAAAAGATCCTGAAATCGATAACCTTTATGGCAATTCATTAATGCCAAATAAAGATATCAACTTATCCAAAATAATGCCCTGCTGGTAGGATTTCATTCGAATCCTGCTTAGAGATTCAAGGACAGCTGCATCACTTTGCCATTTAAGGAATTCTGTAATCTGACTCCAATTTATCTCTCTGGACTTGTTTCACATTTTTCAACTTCTATGTTCTACATTCCTAACCCAGCTAGGAGTACAAAACATCCTTGAACTCAGTCCCTCATCTCTCACCTCTATAAATTCTCACAGGTTGTCCCCCTTGCCATAACAATACTCTTCTGTTATCTTTTAGAATCCTCATTTTTCTTTAAAGGCTCAGCCCAAGTAGCACATCCTCTGTTTGACCTTCCTCAGCAGTACAGTGGATAGAGCATGGGGCCTGGAGTCAGGAAGACTCATCTTCCTGAGTTCAAATCTGACTTCACATCTTTGCCAAGAAAACCCCAAAGCGGGTCATGAAAAGTTGGACTCAAGTGAAAAATAATAAGAGCGTTAGTGAACTAATGAATATTTGGAAACTACAACACTTAGACTAAAGGAATTTGCTATTCAACCAGGACAGTCTTTTTCTTCTCTGTATTCATTCATAACCTCCTCCTCCCCTCCACCCCAACTGCAGGAAATCTTTCTGAATAGTAAAACAACTATTTGTATATATGTTTCCAGGGAATGAGCCTTCATCCTGACCTAATAGAGAATATTATGAAAAAAGGGAAACAATTCTCTAAAGAATGCTGGAAATGTGTTTGCCTCACTTATCAGGACATTTCTATAAAATCAGGGGTTTTATTTTTTTCCATAAATAATTTAGATAAACCAATCCCTTTTCTCCATCATGCTTTGCTTGTGTAAATGCACTTAGTTATTAAATTAAATGCCTTTTTGTGCATTTGTGTGTTCTTTTGAAAATGAATCCATGCTGTTCTAAGGCTGACTTTTTCTTTGTTTTTCCCTTCTGGCTTTTACAAAATGCTTAAAATATTTGATTTTTCCACCCACCACAGGCTCCAAATCTGTGTTTGAAATTTGGAGATCAAAGTGCCGTGGCTAATCCTCAAGAAATCTGCTATATGATGACTCCAGAACTGATCTCTTATCAAATTTCTGTGGGATTGTGCAATTTGTTGGTCATGACATGAAACTGTACATAAAACCCCTTTTTTGCATTACATTACTGCAATATTTGTCAGTCTTCTATTTGTAGGAAAGTTTGTAGCCATTGAATGGTGGTTAAGCTCCCCTCAAAAGGTGACTATCTGTGGTTTCCTTTCAAAGAACTTCTAGGGTTACATCAGCATATGTTGTCAATAAACCCTGCTGTTTATTCTCCCTTAATCAAAGAGTGACATACTCCAAAATCACACAGCAGGAGTCAAAGGAATTGATAATGAGAAAGAAAATGTGAGTTCAAAGCAGGATTTTATCTTGTGGCATGGAGAACAGTTTTGTTGCTAATCTGGTTTGGGATTGTGTTGTGTTGTGTTGTGTTGTGATGTGTTCAGGTTGGGGGAGATGTTTGCTTTTTTAATTTTCCATTTTTTTATGAACTAGACATATACGAATATTTCCCTTAACAAAGCACAGAAAAATGGACATGAATCCCTACTCTACATAGCTTACTGAGTTAGGTTGGTTTGGTTTCTTGTTGGGTTTTTTTTGAAGGGGTGTGTATTTCCAATTCCAACACTGCTCTTGTTTGTCTAGTCATGCAAAACAATTCAAGATATTGGCTATGTCTGAAAATTTCTCGTTATATACCTCTAATATATCAGGTAACAGGAATTTTAATTCTACTTCCGCAAATTCTACTTCTGACTGAACAAACCTTACATAACCTTGTATAACCCATCTCCACCTGTTTTTCTTCCTTTATAAAGTGTACCTAAGAAAACTAACTTATCCTTATAGGTTGATACCATAGTTCCTTACACATAATAATTGCTTAGTAAATATTAGTTGAGTTGAATTGATAAACAGCAATCAATACAAAGAAATTACAGAATCACCAAGTTCCAGAAACTAGTGTGTGCCCAGTTTCGCTGTAAAAAAAAAAATCCATCAAAAAAATATAAATTCACAAGTCAGAGGTAAGACTTATTCGAGTACTTGTCTAATTTCCATTTTGGTTAGCTAGAGAAAAAAAGTTGCAAGGCAGTAGGAAGCAGAGATTCAGTAAAATCCCAAAGGATGGTTAGGTGTTCATTTATGGCTTTATTTAAGCCAAACCAATTCCACAAAACACCATTATTTTGTTCCTCACCAAAGTACAGGTCCATTTTCACACCCCAGTGTTTATCCTTAAGAATTATTAGAACCTAAACTATAGCCACTTGTTTACTTCTAAAAATACTAAATTGTTTTGTGTACTTAAAAAAAGATTAAGAATAACTGGGGAACTAGGTGATCATCACTTTCCCCAGGCAACAATTTAATGAGTTACCATCCATAGGCATCATATATGCTAGAATTGCAATTTTTTAGCTAGAGTAACATCTCCATCTTTAGAATCCCAATAGTACAATCAATCCAAAGAACTTCCTGAGGACTTGCTACCAATAATTCGCTAGTAAGTGATGATTTCTCAGAACTTGCATCATGTCTGAATCACAATATCAAGTTTCTTACCACAAAGAAACTTCATACCCAAACATTACTCAAAGTGCCCGACTGCCTGGATTCACTGAGTCTTAGTCATGCATCCAGAACGTGTGCCAAATGAAAGTATTTAGTTAGTTATTTCCATTTTTGCTCAGCAGAGTTAATGCTGAGATAACATTATTCAGTTGTTGACATATAAGTATGCAGGGTATGATGCTGAACAAGATCTTCAAGCTTTGAATTTCATTGTGTGACATGGGGGATTTCCGATAGAAGTTTCTCCCTTGATCATTTGTTGGGAAAAATCCAATTCTGTTTTTAGTTCTCTGGTCAGAGAGCAGTAGTATGGAGTTTTGCTCATGGGTTGGTATGAATGTAACCTTGCATTTTGGGTTGGTAGCAAAGAGGTAACTTGGCATAGTGAATAAAGAACTGGCTTACAGGTCATAAAGACCTGTATTTAAGCCCTTCCTTTCAAACATACACCCTATGTACTGCTAGACATGTCACTTAATCTCTTAGACAATGTTCAAATGGTTTAAATTGCAGAGAAGGGGGGCAGAGTCAAGATCGCAGTATAGAAACGGGAGAACTCTATGACTCCTCCCATAACCCCTTCAAATACTTATAAAATATGACTCTAAACAAATTTTAGAGCTCCAGAACTCATAAAATGACAGAGAAACAAGGCTCCCACTGAAGGCAGCCCGGCATATGGAAGGAAAAGGCTCATCACAGCACCCTGGGAGCAGAGCCCAGCCCCATGTGGTTTTAGCCACAGGTGGTCCAGGAGAAGCCCTGGCTAGAGCTTTCAGGAGAGCAGATCACCCACAGCTGTGGCGGTTTCCAGAGTTACCAACCCATAAGAGCCAAGGACAAAGGGAAAAGGTCAGTGGAACTCGGCTAAATTTGGGGAAGAGGGTCCAGCCAAATGCCTCCAGAGCTAGAAGCAGTCTGAAGTGGCGGCCCTGTAGCCACCTCCACATGGCTGCCTTAGAGCTCGCGGCCTGCAGATTGCAGGGGGCCAAGCAATCATTCAGAGTCTAAGTGCTCTTGCTTTGAGCTGCCTGGATCAGGATCCCAGTCTTGGGTGATGGTCCTGAGGTGTGTTTTCAGTGAGCCAAAGCTGGTGAGGGCTGCAGAGACTGTGGACTCCTAATAGCTCTGGCAGCTGTGAAAAACCCAGCAATTTGGAACAGAGATCTCCCCTCTGAAAGCAGAGTTCTACTAAGCCCAAAAGTCAAGTAATTGACTGGCAACATGAGCAGGCAAAG
>CM053584.1:235116359-235150236 GCA_028627135.1 Pseudochirops cupreus
GACAAAGTAGAGAATAGAACAAGGGGAGGGCGGGATAGAAGGGAGGGAAATATCATAAGTGTTACACAATATATCCATTGTGGAGATGTTCTGCATAACTACAGCCTATATTGTACGGCCTATATTGAATTGCTTGTCTTTCCAATGGGGGTGGGTGACAAGGGAGGAAAGGAAAGAATCTAGAATTTGAAGTTCTAAAATCATATGTTAAATATATATATATATATATTATTATTATTATTATTATTATTATTATTTATATGCTACTGGGAAATAAGATGAACAAGCACTGGGATAGGGAGATCTATCTTGCTCTACCAGAAAGTCAGAGGGGTGATGGGGGAGGAAATAGGAGAGAGCAGATTGGGGGAGGGGGTATACAGTGGGATCTCTGTTTGGGGGGGGTAGGGTAAAGATAGGGAGAAAATTTGTAACTCAAAATCTTGTGGAAATCAATGATGTAAATTAAAAATAAACAAAAGTTAATTTTTAAAAAATAAATTGCAGAGAAGGTGCTGATAAGTATTGGTGGAGGAAGTTTCTCCCTAGAAGCTCTCTACATCGCTACACTGATAAAATCACAGAACTATTTGAAAGAAAGAAAGAAAGAAAGGAAAGAAGGAAGGAAAGAAGGAAGGAAAGAAGGGAGGGAGGGAGGAAGGAAGGAAGGAAGGAAGGAAGGAAGGAAGGAAACAGGATGTTTTTTAAGTGTAATTAGAGTCATTAATTCAGTAATTTTTCAGTCATGTCCAACTCTTCATGACCCTATTTGGGGTTTTCTTGACAAAGATGCTATAGTAGTTTGCCATTTCCTTCTCCTACTCATTTTTACAGATGAGGAACTGAGGCAAACAGAGTTAAGTGACTTGCTCAGGGTCACACAGAAAGCTAGAAACTGTTTGCAGTCACATTTGAACTCAAAAAGATGAGTCTTTTTGATTCCAGTCCCAGTGCTCTATCCACCATGCCACCTAGCTGCCCTAACTAAAGTATTAAAATCCTACATTTTTGGTTCTAAGAATTAGTCTTCAACCTTTCACTGAATATAAGTCTTGTGTGTCCATCCCACCCCCATGTCCCCAAGTCTGGAAAATTCTCTCCCTTTGACTTCATCTCTTCAAATCCCTCAACTCTCAACTCACACACACACACACACACACACACACACACACACACACACACACACACCCTGCTATTGCTTTCTCCCTGTAAGGTCACCTTTAATCTATTCTACCTGCATCTTGTATGTATCTATTTATATACATGTTGTCTCCCTCATCAGAGTATAAGCTCCTTGAGGGCAAGAATTATTTTTTCTTTCTCTTTTCCACACTTAGCACAATGCTTGTTTATTGACTGATTTCTATATTTTTATATAAACATTTCTATATCTTTACAGTGAGACCCCATAAAATGAAGAAACTTCCCATGCCTCTTCCCTGATTCACTTCTTCAATCACCCAAGATGTCATTCAAAAAAGTTATGTTAACTGAGGAGAGATGGAGTGTTTTCTCTGAAATTTTCTCTTGTACATCTATAGCTTGGATGCATTCCTTATATTTCAGTGGCGCAAGAGTACATGAGTTTTTTTAGCTGCTATATCACACATTATTAACACATATTGAGTTTGAAGCCTATTAAAGCCTTCAGGTCTTTTTAAATTAAACTTCTGTCTAACTGTTTTTTCCCCAATTTATACTTCTGAAGTCAATTTTTTTTAACAGTTAGGTGGTTCAATGGATATAGCCTCAAATCTAGAGCATCTAGGTGCCACAGTGGATACAGTGTCATGTCTGGAGTCAGGAAAACTCATCTTCCTGAGTTCAAATCTGGCCTCAGACACTTATCAGCTATGTGACCCCGGGCAAGTCACTTACCCCTGTTGGTCTCAGTATCCTCATCTGTAAAATGAGCTGGAGAAGAAAATGTCAAACCACTCCAGCATCTGTGCCAACAAAACCCCAAATGGGGCCACAGAGAGTCAGACAGGACTAAAAACGAGTGAACACACACACAACAGTAAGAACACATACATATCCCTTTAAAATTACATCTTCTTCTATTCAGTCCAACGTTCCAACCTGTTGAGACCTTTTTGAATCCTGACTCTGTCATTTGGATTGTTAGCTCTCTCTCCTAATTTTGGATTAACTGCAGATTTTATAAATATACCATCTATATCTTTATCCCAGTGATTGATAAAAATGCTAAACAGCACAAGTCCAAGCAAAGATCCCTAATGTACTTTATGGAGGCCTCCAGACAAGTTAACGTCAAGCCGTTCATGACTAGTCTTTGAGTCCTGCATTCAGTCAATTCCAAATCCAGGTAGCTATACCACTATCCATCCCACATCTCTTTATATTTACTAAAAGAGTAGCATGAGGATACTTTAATAAATGCTTTGATAAAATTGAAGTAGCCTAAATTTACAATATCTACTTTGTACACCAGTTCAGTCACCTTGTCCAAAAGGAATAATAATAATAGCTAATATTTATCCCTACTGTGTGTCAGGCACTGTTTGAAGTGCTTATTACAAATATTCCTTCATTTGACCCTCACAACAACCCTAGAAGGTAGATATTATTGTTATTCTCATTTTACGTTTGAGGAAAGTGAGGCAAACAGAGGTTAAATGCTTTGCCCAAGGACACACAACATTTAAGTGTCTGAGGTTGGATTTGAACTCAGGTCTTCCTGACTCTAAGCCCAGCACTCTGTCTTCTCCACCACTTAACGACCTAAAATAAAGTAATGAATCTATAGATACAGAGATAGAGAGAGATGGAGACAGAGATAGATGATAGACAGAGATGATAGAGAGATATAGATAGATGATAGACAGAGAGACAAACAGATAGATAGATGATAGATTAGATAGATGATAGTTTAGATAGATAGATGATAGATTAGATAGATAGATAGAGATAGATGATAGATGAGATAGAGATAGATGATAAGTAGATAGATAGATGATAGACAGATAGATGATAAATTAGATGGATAAATAGATGATAGATAAATGATAGATTAAATGGATAGGTAGATGATAGATTAGATAGATAGATAGATAGATAGATAGATAGATAGATAGATAGATAGGAATGAGATTAGCCTGTACTTGCTAAAGCCATGCCACCTCTTTATGAAAACTACTTATTTTTTCTAGATATTAGCTAAGCATATTTTTAAGAACATCCTCTAGAATTTTGCCAGGGATTGAAACCAAGCTCACGAACCAATAGTTTTCAGACCTTGTTCTCTTTCCTTTTTTGAAAATCAAGACATTTGTCCTTCTCCAGTCCTATAGTACCTCTCCTATTCTCTACAGTCTTTAAATATCACTGATAGTGGCTGAGTAATCACTTTTACCAGTTCTTCTAAGTGAGTATAAAGTCAATCTGGACCAAGTAAATTGAATTCATTAAGGATAGCTAGGGGTTCTCTAACTTAATCCTATTAGATATTTTTGTCCTACCCTTTCAAAACCAAAGGTCATTCTGCTCAGCAGAGAAAACAGGAGCAAAATCAGAAGTGAACAATTCGGTCTTCTCTCTGTTGTCTCTTGTCTTCATACCATCGGCTCCAAGCAACAATGTCATCCTTTCTTGGACCTCACCTTGTACCACGATAGAGCTGAAAATAAACTTCATTATTGTCCTTAGCTTCTCTCACCAGCCTCATCTCATTCAGAACTTTAACACTCTTTTTACAGGACCATATGTGCTTTCGTACTCATCCTCTTTTATCTAACTTTGTTTCCATCTTCTGATAAATCTTTTTCCCCCAGCTTTGGAATAGGTAGTTTTATTCCTACACAGAAAAAGGAATACTAAGCAATAAAGAACCATAGAATGGTTACGGTCAATAGAGAAGGTAATATCCAAGCTTCATTGGAACATTTGTTAGGTTCTGTGCTAGATCAACTAATTGGCCATTTCATTTCTACATATCATCAGTGTTCTCTCTCTCTCTCTCTCTCTTTCTCTCTCTCTCTCACTCTATGTGTATGTCTGTCTCTCTCTGTCTGTGTCTGTGTGTATCTGTTTGTCTCTGGTTCTCTCTCTGACTCTATGTGTCTCTGTCTCTCTCTGTCTCTGGGTGTATGTGTGTCTCCTTTCTCTCCTCTTTCAGTCTCTCTTTTTGTGTGTTTCTATGTCTCTATGTCTCTGTGTGTCTCCACGTCTTTCTATGTCTTTGTGTATCTCTGCTTCTCCCCTTTCTCTCCTCTTTCAATTTCTGTCTCCTTGTGTCTCCATGTATCAGTCTGTGTGTGTCTCTGTGTGTCTCTGTCTCTTCTATGTCTCTGTCTGTGACTGTGTCTGTCTGTCTCTGTGTGTCTCTCTCTGTCTCTCTGTCTCTCTCTGTCTCTCTCTCCGTCTCTGTCTCCCTCTCTGTCTCCATCTCTGTCTCTCTCTGTCCCTCTCTCTCTGCCTCTCTCTCTCTTTCTGTCTCTTTTTCTCTTCTTCTCTCTCATCTGTCTGTCTGTGTGTCTCCCCAATACTTTCCTTTAGTCTAAGCTGCCTCTGCTGCTATTTACATCACAACTGCTCTGGTAGGTGCCCAGAAGGTGAGGATGCCTGTTGCCTTTCAATTTTTCAAAAGACCTTGCAACAAAGGAAAGAAACTAGAGTGCCTGTCAGTCTCTCCTTGGCTTCTCTCTCCTGCTCTTAACAGGAAATTTAAGAGGTTTCCCAACATTCTCACCACAGCAACAAGTCCCTCCCTCTTTGTGAGAGTTAGATCCATAATATAATTCTCACTTGTTAGTTCCTCTGTCTTGTAAAGGATGAAATTCTCATTAAGGCAAATACATTGGAGGACCACCATGAGACAGTAGAAAGAGCACTGAATTTGGAGTCAGAGGACCTGTCACTTACTACCTGTGTGGACTTGAGCCAATAACTTACCTTCTCTTGATGTGTTTTCTAGTCTCAAAAATCAGGAGGACTAGATAATCTCCAATCTACATTTCATCTCTGAATCCATGAACTCATGATCTCATAGATATTATCTTTTCCCCCTCCTTTTACCTAGCCTCTTTCTTTTTATGAGGTATGCCCATGCAGAGATCAGATTCCACCAAGTCTTAGTCTAACCTATGAAGTCAAATTTCTCTCCTTGTACTAGAACCTGTTTCCTCTTGTTTGTTACTTAAACTTGACTCATTTGTGTATGTTATCTCATATTATGTTATCTCAAATAGATATTTGAGATAAAAGAGTACTGGCTCTTTTCATGGATTTTATGCCCTTTCAATTCTGAATTTCCTCAACTGCTATTTCTTTTCCTATATTATAGCTCCCCTCTATAGTGGTATAGTTTGGTAGACATGCAAGGACAATTTTCTTCCTCTTTCATCTATTTTTTAATGTACTTTTTCTTTTTTGAATAATATTTTCCCAATTACATGTAAAAACAATTTTCAGCTTTTTTCTTTTTTAAGTTTGAGTTCCAAATTCTCTCCTTCCCTCCCTCCTTGATACAGTAAGGAATTTTATATAGGTTATACAAGTGTGATCACACAAAACATATTTCCATATTAGCCATGTCACACACATTAGTCACACAACCGCCCCCCCCCCAAAAAAAAAAACCGTGAAAAAATAGTATACTTCAACCTGAATTCAGACTCCATCAGTTCTTCCTCTGGAGATGGCTTGCATTTTTCTTCATGAGCCCTTTGGGATTGTCTTAGATCATTGTATTGCTGAGAATAGCTAAGTCATTCAGAGTTAATCATCATGCAATATTGCTGTTACTGTGTACAATGTTCTCCTGGTTCTGCTTACTTCACTTTGCATCAGTTCATGTAAGTCTTTCCAGGTTTTTCTGAAATCATTCTGCTCATCATTTCTTATAACACAATAGTATTCCATTACAATCAAATCCTCCATTCATCTTTTTCACTTCAAAACCATTTCTACTAAATTTTTAAGACACTAGATAAATTTATCTTTATCACTTCAGTTCATTCCATCCATAACTAGAAGTGAGTCATTCCTATAATTTAAGTCATGGTCCAAAAATCCAAATCTCATCCTCAGACACCACCTTTTCAACCAACTGTTCACTCCCAAAATCAGTTTTCTCTTCTGTATTCCTTGCCTTTAAAGGGAAACTGTGTGAAAATACCTCCTGTGCCTGGATTCTTACAAAAGAGTACATAGTCTTTAGCAAAAGTTTCAAAGTTCCTTCTGGAAGAATTATCATATCAGTTTATGTGAATCACTATGAATGGCTAGTCTTCATCCATTTTGAAAACTTATGGGGCAGCTAGGTGGCTCAGTGAATAGAGCACTGGCCCTGGAGTCAGAAGGACCTGAGTTCAAATCCAGCCTCAGACACTTGACACATTTACTAGCCATGTGACTTTGGGCAAGTCACTTAACCCCAATTGCCCTCCAAAAAGCAAAACAAACAAAAAAAAGTTATAAAAGGATCTCTGTTTTACCTAGGGAAAAAACAGACCTATCATGTTGTCAAATAGCTGACTCAGCTCACCTGAATAGAGAGCCACCAGCCTCCACTATTCATCTTATTCTGGCCTTTACTGAAAAGTGTCTTACCCAAGAGCTCCTTGAGAATCCGCTCTGTCATTTCTAAGAAAGAAAAGCAGATGCTTTCTCCTAAGATCATTAAATTGCTTCCTCTTCAGGAAGAACTTCAAATTGGAGTTTTTGGCCCCAAATCTACAGATGTCTTTCTTCCTTTCATTTTTCCACTCTCCAATCTCCTGACCCAGATCAGATTTCTTTTCTGTCTTTAGATCCCTTTTTTTCTCCACGTAAGGCCCCTCTTTGGTTTTTTTGTTTTTTAAGGAGCACATCATTGTCCCTGACAACCTACAATGGAGAGAGGTGTTCCTTGAGCCCCTTCACCATCTCTTCTAGGAAAGAAACCAGTTATACTTGGAACAGAGATTGTCTATCACATAGCTGTGGCAGAAATACAAACATTGCACTCTCAAAAGAAAAGGTCATGTGTGACATTTACTGGTATCAGACTGTGCTAAATTTCCTTTTTTCAAAATGTCACCCCTTGACTCTGAGTTAGACTAAGCTAAATCCTTTTTGCTCTTAGTGCCTTATGGTTTTTGTCCATTTGTAGACTTTGTATATTCCTAGTGAGTTGTTGCTTGGCCTAGCTATACTAATGATAAGAACAGATATCAATGTAGTGAAAAAGAAAAGTGAGTTGAGTGTCAGGAGAGCAAGGTTTTAGTCCTGGCCTCGCCCCTTCCTAGCTGTGTGACCTCTTACAAGTAGCCTTCTCACTTAGGAAATTCCCTCATACCTGCAGCCTTATCATCCTGGACCATCTTTCTGCCCTGCAGCTCCTTTCTCCCATTGATGAGTTATTTCTGGAACCCCCCACTTTGTGGAAGGACTCAGGACTTTCATTTTCTCTCCCAGCTCTGATTCTCTTTGGACTTCACCATCATTGCCCCACCCCACTTTTCATCTCCCTTTTAAATGCTGTCTTCCCCCATTAGAATGTAAAAGTCTTTAAGAGAAGGAAGCAAGAATGGAAAGAGGGTGGGAGGGAAAAAAAAGAAGGAATAAAGGAATGAAGGAAAGAAGGAAGGGAGGGAAAGCATATATTAAGTGCTTACTATGTGTCATAAAATGTGTTAATGCTTTGCAAACATTATCTCATTTGATCTTTAAGGGCAAAGACTGAATTTCCTTTTTGCTTGTATTTGTATTCTGGAGTACAGTACCTGGCACGTAATAAATACTTATTGGCTTGACTAGTCACCTAAGTTCTAATTGCTCCATTTTCCTTATCTATAACTGCTGTCGTTAAACTAGGTAATATCTGAAACTTTTTGCAGTTTTCAAAATGTCTTCCCCTGTCAGCAGAAAATAGGCAGTACCAAGGTACCATCTCAAAACTACCATAACAAAGAATTCTGGCACCTTGGGAAAATTCAGTTGAGCAGTAGAATGGAGACCCTGGAATGCCTCAAAGCCAGTGTAAAATGCCACTTCAGCTGATCATAGGTATCCCACATGTCACAGTTTTCCAGGCCAGGAAGAATGCCAGTCAGGTACAGTCACAGGCATATGGAAATGGACAACATCCACTGCTGTAGCATCATTGGGGAAGAGATGTTCTAGCAATGGAACCCTCAGGAAGTGGCAGCCAGAACCAGACGAGGTGCAGAAAAGTACTCATATTTCCCCAGAATGCAAATACTGAATCCCCAGGGCATATAATTCCTCCCCGTGGTGTCCCTCTATGTCTCACAGTCCTTCACTGACACCATGCCAACTGGTACAATTGCAGAGATGGAATACCACTCCCTCTTCCTCAGTCACCCTGAAGCAAAGCCTTGGGGGCCCTATGTTAGGGCTCCATACTGTCCTTCTTCAGTGTTTGGTTTGAAGACTGATTCAGTGGATAGGAGAGAGGGGTACCATAACAGTTGTGACTCTGACGTGATGAGGAACCTAACTTTCTTCCCTATCCCTCCACACCAGATCTCAACCTGAACAGAAGACAAAAAATATTGGTAACTCCCTCATTGCAAAGTAACCAAACAAAAGAATGCTGTGCTGTTATTTTCTCTACCACAGCCAGGGTATCACATGCTTGGAGATAAATACTGAATCTATGAGTTAATTCCCAGGTTAGGAAACTCTCTCTTCCCATGCAGGTTAGAACCTTCTCTGCAACTTGTAGACTTAAAAAGTTGCCCAAAGCACTGGAAAGCTACGTGACTTGCCTAGGGTCACAGAGTCAGTAAGTGCCAAAGACATGACTCAAACTCAAGTCTTCCCAGTCCTATGTCTAGCTCTTTCCTCATTATGTCACACTACCTTTCTTACATGCTATAAAACTTGTCAGTTATCTTATGTACCATCACCTAATCACTTTTCTTTGGGTGTGATAATTCAAGAATTCCCCTCATCAGATTAATTTTAGTACAGCTACATATAACTTTCCTTTAACCCCAGAAAAACCGTTACCATCCCAGCAAAACTGGAATAGCATACTTTGCTCTCTCAAACTGTTCTTCCCCAGTGGATCTTTTCTTTCTCTTAGTGATTTTTGGCACCTCTTCTCTGTACTCCTTTTAAGCAGTCTTTCTAACACAGCACTAGGGGATTTGGAAGAGAACACTGCCTTGTTCTGTGACACAATGCCTTAGTGTATACAACCCCAATATCATCATTTTAGGGCAGATTTCACTGCAGACATTTAACTGGCTGTCTGATTGCATTCCTGTGTATCCCATCTTTCTTTTGATCTGCCCAGATTTCTTTAGATTAATGGAGTCTCAGTTTGCCTGGCTGGATCTCTTTCTGTAATTGTCACCTCATAGTCTGGATTTATATCATCTCCTTAACTGTGCTGGTGCTTATAATCCTTCACAATGGGAGAGTCATCTCCTTGTTTTCCAACATAAATGACTCCAAGTTTGAGTCCCTTCAGTTAGAATTCTTGAAGGTTAGACAACAAACAACATAAATTACTAAAAAAAAAAAAAAACCTTCAAACATAAGTCTCTAAGGAAAGGCTTAAGTAATTTGGATTATTTTGTGTGGAGAAGAAATCATGGAAAGGTATAGCAATCAAAGCTTTAAGACACAATATGTGTCTAGTGTAACTGGAAAGACCATTGGACTTGAACATGGTGGTCAAAAGACATGGACTTAAATTCCAACTTTGCCACCTTCCACCTGTGTGACCAGAAGCAAATCACCTGATCTCCCTGATCCTCAATTTCCCTGTTTGTAATGTGGAAATACTAACACTGCCCCTATCTATTAGAATTGTTATAACAACATCATCAGTAATAATGTCTAACATTTATGTAGTTCCTACTGTGCTAATATCTCATTTGAAGCTCTTAAACTTGTGAAGTAGATGCCATTGTTTTCCTGTTTATTCAATTGAGGAAACTGAGGCAGAAAGAGATTAAGTTACTTACCCAAGGTGATGTAGCTAATAAGTGTCTAAGAAAGGATTTGAATTGGGGTCTTCTGGTCTCCAAGTCAATGCTCTACCCACTGTACAACCTAGCTGCCTCTCTGATAAAAATCAAGCAAAATAATGTTTTACAAGCCGCAATAGAAATGTAAAGGATAGTCTTACTTATAAGGAAATGATAGGTACCCTGATTATCTTTTCAATTCAAAACCAAAACAAGATGAAATCAATCAATCAACACTTATTAAGCAATTACTATTTTCCAGGAGAAAGGTGTAGAAGGGAAATTTCTGTTCAACAGTAAGGAATATTTCCTATGACACTGGAACAAATTACCAAAAAAAGAATCAGAAGAAGTCACTGGATAATCCATCATAATGCAATTTATCTATGGCTACTCACTCCAGCCTTATACTTAATATCGATTCTATTCAGCACTTATGTATTAGAAATACAAAGATAAAAACAAAATGGATCCAAATCCAATTTAACAAATATGTACTAGGCTCTTCCTATATACCAGGCACCATATTAAGCAGTGACAATACAAAAACAAAAAAGAAATGGTCGGGGCAGCTAGGTAGCACTGTGAATAGAGCACCGGCCCTGGAGTCAGGAGGACCTGAGTTCAAATCCAGCCTCAGACACTTAACACTTACTAGCCTTGGGCAAGTCACTTAATCCCAATTGCCCCTGCCCACAGGAGTTTACATTCTACCAAGCACTACAGTGGGTAGTACTCTGATATGTAAATACGAGGTGATTAGAAGAAAGAAGGTGTTCTAATTGGGGAAGGTCTGCAAGGACTTCATGTAGGAAATAAAACAGGAGCTGATTTTTGAAGGAAGCTAAGGATTCTAAGAGATGGGAGGCAAAGAAAGAGTGCATTCCACACATTCAGAAGTATGACCTTTGTGAAAGAACAGAGATGAAATGCAGAGCTGGGAACAGCTAGTAGGCCAGGTTGACTGGCCTGTAATGTTCATGAATGTTAAGTGAAATAAGCCTGGAAAGGTAGGTCTGCCTTGTGGAGGACTTTAAATACCATTCTGAGCAATTTTCTATTTTATTCTAAAGGCATAAAAGACTTTTGACTAGAGAACGATGCTTTGGGAATATTATTTTGGGAAATTGTTCCAGATTCTCTGGAATCAAGAAGACTAGGAATTTTGCAATAGTCTGTACAAGAAGTTGCAAGGGCTTGAACTGAGATAATAGTTGTGTAAGTGGTGAAAAGGGAAACAATGTAAGATGTGCAGGCAGAAGCAAATAAGAATTAGCAAATGATTATAAATGGGAGAGATGAAGAAGAGGAAAGAGTCAGGAATGGCTGTCTATACCTGCTAGCTATCTTCATGGATACAGTCATCCCGTCACCGTCCTTTGGGTTACCCGGAATTTTTATTTTTCTTAGTTCCAAAACAAGGAATGCTTTTAATAGACAAAATCGCCTTATAATATGACTCTTCTTAGTATCTCGTTTCTAGATATTGCCATAATGGATCTTGTTATTGTTGTTCAATCGTTTCAATCAGTCTTCATGACCCCATTTGGGGTTTTATTGCCAAAGATATGCAAGTGGTTTGCCATTTCCTTCTCCAGCTCATTTTACAGATAAGGAAACTGAGATAAACAAAGGTAGGTGACTTACCCAGGGCCACACAACTAGTGTCTGAGTCTGGATTTGAACTCAGGTCTTCCTAACTCCAGGCTCAACATGTGATCCACTGTGCCACGTAAAGGCCCCTAATTGATCTTAATTTAACTCAGCAATAGGCAAAATGGGGTAGTGAAATGGCACTGGACTTGGATTCCAGAAGACCCTAGTTCAATTTAACCTCTCTGTGTCTCAGCTGACTCATTAGTAAAATGAGGAGGTTGGATTACATTACCTCAAAGATCCCTTCCATTTCTAATCATACAAATAACGCTGTTGCAAAATTCTAGCATACTCTTAAGAATAGGCTCTTTTATTATCTCTATATGTTTTTATCATTTACAATCTTCTCAAAGTGCTTTTGGAAAAAGTCCTAGCATATTAAGTGGTACAATAAGTACGTTAGTCTCTTACTTCACCCTCTCTAAACTGTGTTTCTTTTCCTAAAAAAATTGCATAGGTGCAAATGTTCCAAAAGCTTGCTAGATTGGTTTGAGATATTAACTAGTTTTCCCCTTAATTTCCTGATTTTTTTCTCATTTCTATTCCTCTGAAAGGGTGGGGCTTTAAAGCATTAGTTAAGACATCTCAATTATTAACAGCTCTGAGCTGTTCTTTCTTGCATACAGCCCTTCTTCCCTTTCCATAGCTATAAAAGCTCCAGTTGTTTGGGGCATAGGTTTCATTCCTATTTTATTCCCCATGCCTTTTTCTCTTCCTCATGACTTTTCTCTGATGTAACTTACTCTTTTTTGATTTTCCACTTGACATTTTTAACCCTCATTACCTCTTCTGCTACTGATTTTCTTAATCCATGGATACTTACCTTTATCCATAAAGACTGAAAAGAAACATTCACAAAGAAAAAAAATAGATCCTTCTTTAGCAGAGCATTTTTCTTTTCAAGAGAACTATAATCTATATACTTAAATTTTATAGCCCCTTATTATGTAGTTCAATTTTATACCTTTTCTTTGGGGTTTCATAAAGGGGAAAAAAATCTCACAATGATTCTACTTCTATACTTTTTTTTTTGGTTGTTCTTCCAGAGAAAGCTTGTGATACTGGTTTCAAGGCACATTATTATGAGAGTAGCACTATTCCAGGACCTGAGGTGACTCCTGGACTCAATGATTCCTATCTTCTCACTGGCTGCTTGCTCCATGGGGCTTAGTGATGTACAGGTTGGAATGTCTGCAGGAACTGAAGGATAAAGGTCCCCAGAGGTAGTGAAATTTGGCAAACAGTGGCTTATGGGCACGATAGTGAAGGCTCTTGTATATTTCATCTACTTGATGTGAGCAGGAAGAAGGACCACATCCCAGTGTTCACATTTCATTAGATACTCACCACTTTCTTTTTCCAGTGAATGAACTAAGGAAGAAAGAGAAAATACCTTCTGCTACCTCCTTCCTGAAATAGACTTGCTAATAATTTAGACAGAGAAAGGAGAGAAAGGCAGGTTGGAGCAGATGAGGTTCATGAAAATTTGAAGAACTGGAGACACAATATGTTCTTCCTTTCAGCATCATCTCTAAAATGAGGAGGTTGAACCAGATCTTCTCCAAGAAACCTTTAACATTCTTTTATGATATGCTCATTCTTCCTTTCATGGGATTCTCATGTGTTAAAACTCTACTAAGATGAAGAAATTCATTCACTTTAGTTTCTGTCCTGCTATAAATTCACATTTCAGAACTTCATGATTTTCATTTTCATAAATTATGCTAAGAAGTTGCTGTAGTTTCCTTCACAGCAGTTCTTAGCACCTAATATCTCATCAATTCTTTTGAAAACTTCTGTTATTTTAGATGAAAAGGGAGTGTGGCAAAGTAGAAAGAACATTAGACTTGCCATCAGGGAGTTGGGGTGCAAATCCTGGATCTGATGCCATCTGTGTGACCTTGGGCAACTTCCCTAGACCTTTTCATTTCCTGATAAGAAACAATGAGGATGTTGGCCTAGATCTCTGAGGTCCCTTTCAATTCTAAATCTATGGTCCAATCTATGACCCTGAACCATTCACAAAGTATGGAAAAGCAGCTTATCCCCTGTTAGTGGTTTTATTGCCCTCAGTTAAACAAGAATAAAACCTTGTAAATCATCATGTACAACTCTCTCATCTCATGCACAAGAAAGCTACAGTCCAGAGAATGGAAATGAGTTGTCCAAAGTCACCCTGGTAGTAAATATTAGAACCACGATTTAAATCTAGGGCTTCTGACTTCAAACTCCTACTTCTTTTCATTCCACCATTCTGCCTCATCAGAAGTGAAGGGAAACTGAGCGTTTCCAAATGAAATCACACCAGTGAGACTGAATTCTAGGTGGAATAAAAAGGAACAGATGCCTCCAAATTAAGTTAAAGTGGCTTCCACCTTCTAAAATGTTGTTAGTACAAAAAAAACTTCTAGAGAATTTTGAAAACAAGAAGTCTAATGGACAACACCAGCATATGAATGTAACCTAACAAGAAAAATATTTTTTTTCAAGCAACATTCACCATTTCTGCTTTGGTTCCTCATTTATGGTTTAATTTCACTGAACTTTGACTTTCTGTTCCGATCTGAATTACAATGAGATTATTAAATCAGATCTGCTATTACCTTTGCATATTTTGGTGACTTTGAACATCTAGACTGAGTCACTGCATATTTTTTAAAATTAACTGAAACCTATGACTGTTCCTTTGATTTTTCTCCTCTGCTTTCTTGCTAATGAGCTTTGTTTTTATTCTGATATACTATAAGATGTATTTTTAAAATATTCTATGACTTATGATATCTATAAATATACATGTATGTATGTATGTATATGTATGTGTATACATACATGTATATTTATTTCACCCATTATTCTCTCTCTTATTTTTCAATGCTCTTTCCTGACAAAGACTGCAAAAGCAAGATGAGGAAATGGAAATAATCCTAACTCTAGAATCAATTCAATTCAACAAACGTTTATTAACACGTACTATGTGCCAGGCTCTATGCAGAGTTTCGAATCCCAGCTTGACTTTTCCACTTAACAGCTTGATGACCATGAGCAACTTACTTAACTTCTCTGAACTCTCATGCCCTTGTCTATTAAATGGGATAATAAATCACTACTCATTTCACAGGGCAGTAGAGAAGAAAGTAATATATAAATATAAACTGTTTTTGTCTCTGATATTGCTAATATTTTCATAGAATCATAGAATTCTAGAGCTGAAAGTGGATTTTAAGACAGACACATTTGTGGAGCTGTGAATTAGTCCAACTATGGCAGAAAGTGATTTTGAACCATTCTAGGAAAGTGGCTAAGATATTCATCCCCTTTCAAATCCCATCTATCATTTACTACTTGTTGACCCTAGGCAAACTAATTAACTTCTTTGGAGCTCAGTTTCCTCATCTGTAAAATGACGGTGTTAGACTAGGTGATATCAAAAGTGTCTTCCAATGCTAAATCTATGGTCCTGGGATCTCATGATCCTATGGCCTAGAAATCTCATTGATAGGCATAAACCTCCAAGGAGGTTACAGATAAAAACAAAGTCCCTGTATGCGAGAAAACATTTAAGTAGCAGGTTTTGTAGTAGCAAATTATAAACAAAGTAGATGCCTATCAATCAGAGAACTGATAAACAAATTATGGCACATGGGTATAATGGAATTTGCACTGTAAGAAATAATTAATATGAAGAATTCAGAGAAGCATGGAAAGCTATATGAACTGATGCAAGGTGAAATAATCATAACCAGGAAAATCAACCAATATTTATTAAGCACCTACTATGTGCCAGACAACTAGGTGGTGCAGTGGATAAAGTACCAAGCCTGGAATTAGGAAGACTCATCTTCCTGAATTCAAATACAGCCTCAGACACTAACCGCGTGCAAGTCACTTAGCCCTGTTTGCCTGAGTTTCCTATCTATTAAATGAGCTGGAGAAGGAAATGGCGAACTGTTCTAGTATCTTTGCCAAGAAAACCCCAAATGGAGTCTCAACAAGTTAGATATGGCTGAAAAAATAACTAAACAAAATGTGCCAGGCACTGTGCTGAGCTCCAGGCATTGTGCTAAGTGCTTAATATATACAATAACTGAAACAATGAAACAGGAAACCAGAACAAAATTAAATTAAATACTATATAAGTCTTAAAAAGCTTAGCCCTGGGGGGAAAAAAAAATAAGAAAATGTATCAATCCTTTTGTGAAAAGGTAGAGGATCATGAGTATAGGCATTGCATGTACTGATGGTTAGTTGACATATTAACTGGTTTTGCAGAGCTACCTTTTTTTCTTGCTCCTTTGCTTTTATTTTTGGTAGCAGGGGGTGGCTCTCTGAGACTTCATGTCCCTTTTTTAAATTATTTTGGCGGGGGAAAGCAATTAGGATTAAGTGACTTGCCTGGGGATCACACAGCTAGTGTCTAAAGTCAAATTTGAACATGGGTCCTTCTGACTCCAGGGCCAGTGCTCAAGTATCCTCTGAGCTCTGGGTGCTCTCTGGATGGAGAAGAAAGGATGAATACATTTGAGAATTAATAATAATAATAATAATAGCATTTATAAGGTGCTTTAAGGTTTACAAAGCAATTTACATTTTACCTCATTTGACTCTCAGAACAACCCTCTAAAGTAGGTGCTATTATTAATCCCATGTTTTAGATGAAAAAACTAAGGCTGAGAACTTAAAGGATTTGCCAGGGTTACACAGCTAAGTTAGGTTCTAAAACAAGACATGAATATAGATCTTCCCAATTCCAAGTATGGCACTGTGGCCAATAAACCACCTAGCTGTACCACTTGGTGATGGTACCATGATATGATACCCTCCCCTCAAAAAAAAGGTGTGACGAAGATTGCACTGAAAGAAGAAGGAGAGGGGGGAGAGAGAATGGGGTAAGTTATCTCACATAAAAGAGGCATGAAAGAGCTGTTATAATGGAGGGGAAGATGAGGTGGGGGAAACAAAGCTTAAACCTTACTCTCATCAGAATTGGCTCAAAGAGGGAATAATATACACACTCAGCTGGATACAGAAATCTATCTTATCCTATAAGGAAATAGGACTCAAAACTTTTTTTAAAAAGTTTAAAAATTGTTTTTATATGTAATTGGGGAAAAAATAAAATATATGTTAAAATAATACTAAAGTAGATGCTTTACCCACTCTCCAACAGCAATATGTCTGAATCTTTTAGAGCAGCGGTTCTTAACCTGTGGGTCACGACCCCTTTGGGGGTCAAACAACCCTTTCACAGGGGTCACAGGGGTCGCCTAAGACCATTGGAAAACACATATTTCCAATGGTCTTAGGAACCAAGACACCGCTCCTCTATCCGTCTCCAGGTGCGTCCACCCACATGCAGATACGACCACATATGAGTATTAAAGGGTCACCACTTTAGGAAGGTTGAGAACCATTGTTTTAGAGACTCTATTTGAGACTAATATGATCTTCAGTTGCACTAAGAGGTATATTGGGTTCAAAACAAGTGAGATAATAGCCCCATTGTTCTTTACCCTGATGGTAAAGGGGTGATATAAAAGCAAAATAATAATTAAAAATTTACAAATTAAAATAACAATAACTAGAGTTTTTATTATTTTCTTCATCTGATGTGACTTACATAAGAGACAGAATCTCTATACCAAAAAGCAGTGGATAGAGTGGTAGAGTTGGAGACCAGAAGCCCAAAGTTCAAATCTTACCTCAGAAGTTGTTTGAACTTGGTCAAATTACTTATTCTCTCTAAGCTTCAGTTGCCTCATTTGAAAATATCTCTTATTTTATAGAGTTGGTATTAAGATCCAATGAGAACACATATACAGTGCTTTGCAAATCTGAGAAACCTGTATTATTAATGGAATAGTACTATATATATATATATATATATAACTATAATAATATTTATATAATATTATGCTAGCTATTATTATCTCCATTGTCTTTTAGCCCCAGAACACACACAGAAAACTGGTAGAAGGTGGACCAAAAGCTGGGGCCATCCTTAGACACAATGCTTGAGGGCCTACTCATACCTCCTTCTCTCCCCATAAAGAATCTTCCTTCACTTGCAGCCTTCTGGCCTATACCTGTAGTGCCAATGCAGTACAATACCTAACACACTTCTCCAAGGAACTATGTGCAAAAATATCTGAAGTATGACAAAAGAGTTCTCTTCTTCCCCTCACTTTCTCAATCAGTACCCAGTAGAGGCTTAAGCTGAAAAGTAAATGTGCATTAATATAGTTATTAACCTGGAAGATCACAGAAGTATTCTAAATGTAGTAAGTACCCTTGAAGTCTAACACTGCTTTGGCGTGTGAAAGCCCTGTATGGCCTGATCCACTCAAACAGAAAGGGAATTTTATTTGAAGATACTAGGGTCAAATTAACTTAGATAAAAATTTTCATGATAGACTATTGAGCTCCATTTCTTCTACTACAAAGTGCCTGACCCTCCAGAAGGATTTCACCATTGAGGATGTTAGATTCTGTTTTATCTTTTCTATGTTATTTTCTCTTTTTTATTCACCTTGTTTCCCTAGCTTCAAGGTGCCTATGTGTTTTAGAAATTGAAATATGGATATATGAAACATATATATAAATATATTTTATATGGTGATGTATACATTGCTATTAAAATATATTATTTTCGGGGCAGCTAGGTAGCTCAGGGACTAGAGCACTGGCCCTGGAGTCAGAAGTTCAAGTATGGTCTCAGACACTTGACACATTTACCAGCTGTGTGAACTTGGGCAAGTCACTTAACCTTAATTGTCCCGCCTTGCCTCTCCAAAAAATATATATATATTATTTTCATGCTGAATACATACATTAATGACTAAGTACACAAGGGTAACCACATGCTAGTGTCTCAACATGATACTGAAATTCCAGAAGTCAGCTGATTTCTCAACAATGTCATTTTAACAAGAATCATTGATATGATAATTTCATTTAATATAAACCTTTAAGATATGCAAATCACTTTATGAATATAGCTTATCTGATTCTCCCAACAGTCATCTGAAGTAGATGCTATTATTATCCCCCACTTTACTGATGAGGAAACTGAGACAAGAAGAGTTTAAGTGATTTGCCCAGGGTCACATAGCTAGTAAATGTCTGAGGCTGGATTTAAAATTAGGCCTTCTAGCCTCCAGATCCAGTGCATTATTTACTGAACCCCCTAATTGCTACCATACCTCTAAAAGCTCAAGATGATATATTCATATATGGTATCAACTTTAGCTGAATTGTCTAATCTTACTCAGGTACACACAGATTCATTAATTAGCTTAGTGAGGATTAGATGCTCTATGGTTCTAGTCTGACTGGAGCAAGTGCAAAAGTTCAAGCTTGATTCAGAGCAAAGAATAAAGCCTCCACCTGCTGCAACCTTGATTTCCCTTTCTGATAACATAAATGTGATAGCATAAATAGTGATCTCTATACTACAAGGAGATAAGCTGAAGTTGTGATGATTTTGTAATTAAGCAAAGGCAAAAGAGCCTGGTCAAAATGTTTGTTTGAGGTCCAAAAATTCTGAATTATGCCACTAATGGCCACTGTCCCATGTTTCTTTCAGATACCATTGTTCTCATCGCTTCAATAGCAGTTGTTTCTGCAAAAACTCAGGGTAATATTTTTGCAACATCCGCACTCAGAAGTCTTCGTTTCCTACAGATCCTCCGCATGGTGCGTATGGACCGAAGAGGAGGAACTTGGAAATTATTAGGTTCAGTTGTCTATGCTCACAGCAAGGTAAGTTTGTTTTCTGCATCACGGGTCAAGATTTGTTTAAACATTTCATTGGATACATGGCATAGTGGAAAAGAAGGTTGGATGTTGAACCATGAGATCTAGGTTCAAATCTCCCTTCAGATATTTTCTAAGTAAAAAGTCACCCTCCCAGATCCTCAGTTTTCCCATCTGTAAAATGAGATAGCAATACTTATATACATTGACATCCTGAGGATGCTTATAGAAAGCATTTTGTAATCCTTAAAGTGCTATGTAGATGTGAAGAGTCAATTAATTATTTTTATAATACTTAATTAAATGTAACAAATAAACACATCAGTTTGCATTCCAAATCCTGATGTTAGATGTTGATTGATGCTACATGTTGGTTGGTAATGATTTTTTTTTCTAAATTCGATCATAAATAATATACCAGTACTATGCATTATGTCATGGAAAGCAAGCGCCTTTGTTGATGTAATCTGTGCAGCTAAAAACTCTATCTACAGCTAAATAGGAGATTGAGTATGGTGTAGTAGACAGAATGTTGACCTTGGAATCTGGAAAACCTGGGTTTAAGTCCTCCATTTGACATTTACTAGCTGTGTGACCCTGGGCAAATCACAACTTATATGTGCCTCAGGAAAAGACCTAGCACATTTCTACTAAGTCATAAGTTGATTAGGTTCTACAATGGTGGAGGGAGTTCCCATCCCAGGAGTTCCTCATAATCATAAGCCCCTTCACATATAACTACATATATGTGTATATTTCCTTTTTATCTTTCCTATTTAAAATTCTTTCATTCCTTTTATATCCAGGAATTAATCACAGCTTGGTACATAGGATTTTTGGTTCTTATTTTTTCATCTTTCCTTGTCTACCTGGTGGAAAAGGATGCAAATAAACAGTTTTCTACTTATGCAGATGCTCTCTGGTGGGGCACGGTAAGTATCAAAATAATCATTTGTTTAATCATTGGATGAGTACTTTGCAATATTACTTGTGAATAATACTTCATTGAAAGCCATTAACTTCAGAAAAGCAACCTTAGCATAGATGTACCATGTTAAGGATTAACAATTGATACTTTACAGTGGCATGAAAATAAAGCAAACATGCAAAGTGAAAAATAGAGGTCTGCCTATATGTGAAGTCAGCCTATAACCTGTAAGAGCATAACAAGTGAACTTGGTCATTTGAGGCCTTAAAATTCCTTAGTAATGTATGAATGCTGTAATGCTTCAGAAAGCCGTTAAGCCTTTGGCGTGAATATATTCTTTATTTGGACAGATCTAAAATTCTTTGTTACTTAATAGGTAGTCACTGACCAGTCAATACACATTTATTAAGCACCTACTATGTGCCAGGCATAATTCCAGACAGTGGAGATACAAAGATAATAATAAAACAGTTGCCATCCTCAAGGATATCACATTTTAGGGGAGTAGACAACATAGCAATAAATAGAAAAACAGATAGAGAGATAGATGGATGCATGGATGGATAGATGACTGAATGAATACAAAGTATATTCAAAATATACAACTAACTCATTTTGAGTATTATAAACACTCAACTCAATTACAAAGGACCTATGAAGGAAGATGCTACCTGCCCCCAGAGAAAGAACTGATAAATAGAAGTATGCATAGTACGGTTCTACATATATAATATATATATGCACTTATATACATATATGTATATATATGTATACATACATTTATGTATTTGTATCTAATTGTAACCGTCTCTGGAGGGGGAGGTGGGGAGAGAGGGAAAAATATTAAAAATGCATAGCAGAGAATAAAAGAAAATTTGGAAGGAAGCATAGAAAACAGTGCCTTTGAAAATGATGTACAATATTTATTATATAGTTGTTTTTTTTTAAAGTAAACAGTGTGAAACATAAATTCATGGTTTTGTGTTGTTCTGTATACATGGAAATGTTTTTTATTGTCTTTATGTATTTAAGTTCAAAATGAATTTTTAAAAATACAAGGTAAATCTGGAGAGGGAGCACTAGGAGCTAAGACAAGAAATGGCCTTAAAATGTGTCATGTAAGGAGCATTTTGAAGAAACAAGAAATTCTCAGTGGAGTTGAAATAGGAATGAATTTCAGGCATGGAGAACAACCAGTGCAAAGATGCAGAAATGGGACCTGGTGGGTCATGTGTGAAGAACAGAAAGAAAGACAGTCTGTCTCAAGTCTCAATTTTTTGGCCATAATAACTCATGAAGCACTTGCCGCTGTCAACCACTTTCCTTCTGTAGTCTCTCTCCTCCTTTTTTTTTGACACTTCCCTTTTAGTTCTTCCATAGAGTATTCAAAGTGATTTTCATAAATTGTGGATGTGATCATGTCACCCTCTTAATTGAAGAACTCCCATGGCTTCCTAATACCTTTAAAATCAAAATCTGTTTACCCATTAAAGTCTTTCACAACTTGGCCTCTACCTGCCTTCTCAACCTTATTATGAGTGTCCATGAACTTGGTGGGGAAAAAAAATTACATCTGTATTTTCATTGGCTTCTAACTAAAATTTGGTGTTTCCTTCAATTATTTAAGAATATGATTCTGAAACAGGGTTCATAGGCTTGGCCAGATGGCCAGAGGAGTCTATAACACACCCAAAAAAAGCTTGAGAACCCCTACTGTAGAAAAAAGAATAGAAAAGGACATAACACAACCTCGAAATGAACCCACAGAGGAGGGCATGGTATAAAAGATGAACCCACAAAGGAGACTGAGAAGAAATGTTCATACAGATAAGAGGAGAGGAGAGTCACAAAATCTCAAAAAGGAAAGAAAATCCTGAAGGAATGGGTAGACAATAGTGTTGCTTCCAAATTTATTATTACCAAAAAAAGTCATCATTCTGTGAACAATCTGATGATGAGACAATAGGTATGCAGTCTATTCCCAGGGTCATTCTCAGAGCCCTCTAACTTACCAGGACCTGTTAGACTTTGGCTCTGCTGACTTAGTCTTGGAGAATAACAAGGTATTCCAGAGAAAGAACTGAATACAGACCAAAGCATACTATTTTTCACTCTTTTTGTTTCTTTATTCCCTTCTTTCTTTGTTTGTTTTATTTGGCTTTTTTCAACAAAGTGGCTAATATGAAAATGTTTACATGATTATACATGTATAACCTAAAAAAAAAAAAAAAGATAAAGCATCAGAGGACTCAGTGAAGGAATTTATGCCTAATGAAAAGTGTTAGAAAACTGTTCAAGGTAGGTCTGTGAATTCTGATCTTTTTCTTCCATTCTCTAATATGCTCACAGATTTTAGTTATCTTTTTTTCCTTTCATTTTTTGTAAGTCAAACTATATTTCTTTGGGCAATACCTTTGATTAAGAGGGTGAAATAGAAATCATTTCGTGAAAACATAAAGCATTTTCAATTGTCCAAAATTTCTACAAATTTCTTTGATTCCACCACAAATCCATTACCACACAGCAAACATCTATTCCACAAAGGTAAATTCTCTGGAAAAATCATTGGTAATTTTTATTGTATCTCAGATCATAGGAAAAAAAACAAAAAAAGAAAATTAAAAGAAATTGATGTTTCAATATTGGCAAAAGTTTTTCTGCTGTTTGGGTCAAAAGACTAAGAGGTCTTACATACATACACTCAAGTGGATCTGCAATCTCATCGACTGGAAGTTCCATATAACTATCAGTGTGTCAAAATCAGTTATCCCTCACTCAAGCCCTTGGTTGTAAAACAATAATACTTGAATTTTTCACGGATGGATTCATGATCTCATTAGTGTCAGTCATCCCACCCTCTATGTAGATTGCAATCCCTTAATACTTTTCCATCTCGTGAGATTATTGCCCATATCTTTCTGTTAATCTTCCATAAAGGATTCCCCCCATTGCCACTGATGGTGTTGTCTGATCTGTTTTCTATTCCATGAAAGGTATAGTATCTGATTATCTGTTGTATCTCATTCTCATCTCAAGTATGACCTACACCATTTTCATACATATCATGTTTCTTACCTTTTCCATGACTCTTTCTGCATGTCAGCATTTTTAATATGTTGACACCTACTTTCATTTACCATGCATATTCCTTTGTCCATTATGTCAACAAAGTCTTTGGCTTTGTCAAATAGTCCCACTTCAGAAGCTAATATCCTTTCATCAGTAGAAATGACATTAAAGAAGAAACATTACCATCTACTCTGCTGTTTCACCCTAAGGACCATGCAACCTTTCCATCTGACTCACAGCTGAAATCTTCTATGTGTGTTGTCTCTCCCATTAGAAAGTATGTTCCTTAAAAGCAGGGGCTGTCTTACTTTTCTATTTTTATTCCTAGATGGTCCTTGAGGGCATGAGCATGATAAGGATTTTATTTGAGGAAGTTTTGAAATGTTCTGGGCCTTGATGTAATTAGTATATTGGCATCTATGAATTGGAAAATTTGGAGAAGCTCACCATCAATAAGAAATCTTTCTTACCAGCAATAGGAAATCCTTCTATTTGTATTCCATGCAAGACATCACCCATGACAAGTACAAATTACTTAAGTGAGCATATGTCTCCCTGTTTTTTGCCTTGCTTGATGTTGACTCAGAGTGACCTACAAAACAAATTTTTTCCATGGTCACATCTGCTACAGAATCTTATATGATTTAACATATGAATAGTAGGCACATTCTTTGAAGAGGGATTTTAAGATATATTTTATTGTATCAATTTTTTTAAATCAATAAATAGTAGAGTAGGATCTTACATTTTCTACCTTTTAGTCAACTATATGATTAGGAAGATAAGGTCTGCTATAGAAAACTATATACAAAAATATCTAGCCCCTTCTCATTCTTTCATTATTAATTCCCTTGATGCATGCACAGACCATTCTCTTAAATGTGTTATACAGATGAAGAAGCAGGCAAGTAGTATGGCAGCTGCTGGCATCCCTTTGGCTATATTTTTAGGTTTTTGTCTTGTTTTATTAAAATCCAATCTGTTGTCTTCTCCATTGTTTTTTATTTTTTTACTTATTAAGATATCTTGAAAATCAGTCTTAAGTACCTTTAAAATTGTTTCATCTCCAATGCAGATTTCTTTTATTTGAATATAGTCAGATCTAGCAACACTTATAGACTTAATCTTCTTAAACATCATTGTACTTCTCATTGGGTACTGAGTCAGTAGAGTTCATTTATCAGTGTTGATGAGAATAAAGTATTACAAAAATACCAGCAGGTCTCTTTCTTTTTATGTCTGTTTTGGTTTGTTTGGCATTTTCCCCTTGTCTTCCAGTAATATCTACAAGTATCCTCAGGATTATATAGCTTAACTGGTTCTCAGTTACTAGTGGCTTTACCTCTGTATTTATTTTCTATATTTTGTATTGAAATATATTGTGTTTATTTTGTATATTTCTCTTTTAATGAAAAAGAATTTAGTAAGCACTGAGACAGACTCTGAGGTTACAATTAGAAAGGCGAGACTATGCCTGCTCTCCTGGAACTCACATTCTTTTAGGGGGAGACAACACAACACAATGCAATACACATTTATTAACTGCCTACTATGCGCCAGGCACTGTGCTAAATGCTGGAGATTATTTTGTATATTTCTAATATAAACTTATAAATGTATATATTGTTTCCTCTGATTGAAAATAAGTCCTTGAAGGCAGGAATTGCTTTATTTTTGTCCTTACATGCACAGAACCTAGCACAGAGCTTTCTACATGGGAGGTGTTTAATAAATGTGTTGCTTTTTTGATTTATTAAAGTTAGGTTCTTTTTTCTGCCTTAACTGCTTTTTAATGTTTTTTGAAGCAACACTATTTGTATTCTTCCATCATATCCCCCCATAATGTTTTGCAAAGGAATTTGTACTTGAAACTAGTGGTGCCTTGGATGCCATGTCTCCTAACTAAGAAGATCAAGGGCTTTGCTGGATGAGAGGGTTTCTGATCTCTTGATTTCCTTGTCATAGTGATTTTTGCATTGGTGAAACACTTGTAGTAAATGGCATTAGAGTTAATATCTTCACTTTTATATATTTGTCATGGGGCGGGGGAATGAAAGCTTGTTTGAAGACATCAGAGCCTAGCTACCAGAATCACATGCAAGGTCATATTTTTATTTTTATTCTAGTTTGATATTGATTTTTATTTTTGCTCTGACTGGTTGGTGATTATGCTACAAAAAGTCACTTTCTGTCTATGTGAGGCCTGTGAATGAAGTAGTCTAAAAGCCTTTTTATCTTTTTCAGTTCTTAGATTCAGAGAAAATTTCCCCACACAGTTGCAGCATCTTTTCCTTGCATCAAAGTCAATTAAGTATCAAAGTATCTTTTGAGTTAGTTTAGAAGCTCCTGTTGAGTTCATCATGGACTCTCTCTAACCATTTATTTATCCTTTGCAAGAGATGTTAGACTATCAGCTTTCAATGTTTTCATGTTTCTCTTTACTCATGCTCATTATGAGTGCTGTAAGTTAAATGATCAAGTGCCCATTAAGTGATGTTTCTTGTTGCTTTTAGATACAGAGTGAAATCCATTCTTTTATTTGCCTGGCCAAAAAGAGCTTGTAAACTCTTCTTCTATTTGTCTATAACTTCTTTTTGTTATAGCAAGAATGTCTATATGAATATGGTTCCATTCCTCTGATAACAACTGCATCTACCAGTCATGGGACAAAAAATTATACATTAACAATACGAGAAGTCAAACTAATGTTTGTAGATAATTTAAGAACTGTGTTATCCTTAGCTTCTCTCTAACCCTCATCCCTTTTTTTCTGCCCTTCTGATATCATCAGCATTGAAGAACTGAAATGAGAGCCACTTTGCATCTTTTTCTAATTCACATCAACAAAAAAAATTATTACCTAATAATCAGTCTTCTGGTAAAGCGTCTCTCTACAATGATCTAAGGTAGCCCTCAGGCAGCAGGCTTTCATTAGGTCCCTATGCAAAACTTGTCTCAATTAGTAAGACCTGTCAGATCTAAAACTCCAAAGGATAGCATTTTTTTTCAATCAACAGCATTTACTAAGCTTTTATTATGTGTCAGCCACCACACTAAGTGCTAAAGATGCAAAGAAAGGCAAAAACAATCCTGGCCCTCAAGGAGTCCACAGTCTAAAGGGGAAGGCAACTATATGTGAATAGTTATATAAAAGCCACATATAGACTGGGTAGAAAGTAACCTTGCAGGGAAAGGCTCTAGCAGCTGGAGCAGACCAGGAAAAGCTTTATGTTGGAAGGTAGCTTTTGAGCTGAACCCAAGGTCACTTCCACACCATGATGATACATCACAGTAGGATTTCTGTGAAGGCAGAGAAACAACAGGGATTGTGTGAGTTCCTTAAGAGCTGGAACTATCTTTTATCTTTCTTTGTATCCCAGGGTTTAGCACAATACCTGGCACAGAGTAGGCACTTAATAAGTGGGGTTTTTTGACTGACTGACTCATATGGTCTGAATTTAGAATTTCATTTATTCAGGGGACAAAAATAAGAATTATTTAGCTCAAGAAGTCTTAGTCTGGGGTCTGTGAACCTGGCTAGATAGATGAATGGAGGGGTGGATAGAAAGAAGAAAATGTAGATAGATCGATAGATAGATAGATAGATAGATAGATAGATGATTGGATAGATGAATGGATAAATAGAAAAAAGAAAAAAAATTTAGGTAGATGGATAAATAGATGGATAGGTAAATAAATAGATAAATGGTTGGATATATACATAGATGATAGATAACTATATTTTAATATAATTGGTTTTCTTTGGAAACCTGTGTATTTATTTTATGATTTAAATGTATAATAAAGTTCTAAATAATATAATGTGCTTTTTTTAATGTTACTGTGAGACGGAGTCCATAAGCTTCACCAAACTGTCTGAAGGGTCCATGACACAGAAAACAGTTAAGAACCCCTAATTTAACTTGAAACTTTTTTTTAACTGATAAAGTGAATAGGCATTAGAACATGCCATAACCACAAACCCTCTGTTAATGTAATAATTTCATTTTCTTTGATAACTTTCTCCCAAACCCTCATCACTCCAAACCCAGTCAAGCACTAATGGACGTTTTGCATTGTACACACACACGCACACACACACACACACACACACACACACAGAGAAACACATGCAACACAAACACACACATAACAAAACAGAAAACCTGAAAGAAGGCAGTCATCTGACAAAATGGTTGCTTAAAATGCCTTTTTGTGTATAAGACAAATGACAATATATGACTCATGGGAAGATAAACTGTAAACTGAGAAAACAGGAGGATTTTCTTGCCAGCAAAAGGGAGACAATTGATTAACCAAACCTTGAAAGCTATAAATTTTTATTCCATTTGGGGCATTTTTTTCCTTCACTCTTTTTTTTTTTTAGAGAATTCTAATGTATTTAAATTACTAAGGCACGCAAATGAATTCTCACCATTAAAATTCAATTTCTGGTGGGCTCAACCTGGCATAGTCTTTATCCTCCTTTCCCGTTAGCATTTCTTTTTTTTCCTTCCTACTAATAAGAATCACTGTATTGTGTGTTAAACAGTATGTGGGAAACTCTTAATATGCCTCTCACTTAGTCACCAGCTTATTTCTTTTGCCAGAATAACCCACATAGCATTTTCTTAAAAGGTCATATCTGTGACATTCTAAAGGGAAGTCAACACATTTTCACTGATTTGTAGCATTAGCATTTTGACTGATGATGGTCCTGTACTTACCAGTATATTGAATGGCACTCTCTCTCTCTCTCTGTGTCTCTGTGTCTCTCTCTGTCTCTGTCTCTGTCTCTCTCTCTCTCTCACACACACACACACACACACACACACACACACACACAGCACTATTCTTTAATATGAGCAAAAATCTTCCAAGATTCTGAGCTTCTGGAATTACAAAACCTATTGCCCTGTGTTTATTGATTTTGATTCATTAAGTGAACCAATCTGAAGACCAAAAGTTGTCACTGGGTGTAGAAGTAGAGATTTTTATTTTATAAAAAGTAAGAGTTAAGTGGAAGGCCTTTCTCTTCTAGACATTTTACAAAGAACATCTCCCAGTGACTCCATCTCCAAACTACAAAGATAAAAGAGATTTCAGTTATAACAGGACCAGGACCCTGAGACAAGTGGATGACAGCATTCTCTACCAGGCAAAGCTTCTAAATGGAAAAGGAAACTTTCCATATTGAAGGTCAGGGAAACCTGGTCTCAAACACAGGGTTCAGATCAAAGCAGAGAAAAATATTATATTTAACTAACAGATGACAAAAGATAAAACTGTTAGGCCAACCAACCTGAAACTAGAAGGCCCTCTAATTGCACACCTGGAGAGACAGAGCAGGTCAATTTGATGAAGAAGAAATAGAACAAGACTAGAAGTTAAAAGCCTTGAGTTCTAGTCTCATCTCTCATAACTAATTATGTGACATTAGATAACTCTCTGAAAATGATAACAATCGTGAAATTGTGAGATGTTTTCTTGAAGAGGGAATTAATCCATTCTTGCCAGTAAGCGTATTTCTACACACCATAGAAATAAAATGAGGAGTATGACATAGCAGGTGGTTCAGCCTTGAAATAAGGAGGATGTGAGTTCAAATTCTCCCTCTGATTTGTACTAGCTATGTGACCCTGGACAAATCACTTAACTTCCCAGTTCTCCGGACAATTTTCCAAGAATATAATTTACAGATCAATTACTGATTTACTCAGTGAAGAGATTTTCCACACTAGTAATTCCTTATATCAGAGACATCACAAGACTGCCCTCCCAACTCCAGCTCTCTCTCCCACCAAAAAAAAAGACCTAAGAAAAATTAAAGTGAACCTAACGGAAGTACCAGAAGTAGAAGAAATCTCTCTCAATCATGTCTTTCTTATACATATTCACACATATATGCTTAAATAAAACTATTTCACATAAAATTAGAGTACATTTTAATTGCTCTACCATATAAAAATATTTTGATGAATCTTCATATGTAACATGAAAGTTTCTCAAGCTATAAAGAATAAGACCCCTTTATAAAAGTACCCATCATTACATAAACTCATATATAGTATGTTTCAATTCATTCCCTAAAAATCTATATTGAATAAAATATTATTAGCTCATAATAGGAGGATTGGTCCTTTCTCCAACACCAATGTGACCAAATACTTCTACCATTAATACTCCTAAAATAGTTAAACATGTATAGTCATAATTTATCAAAACTCTTTTTTCATAAACAGTATCTATCTTACCACTTTATTTTCTTTAGCAATCCTGCACCCATGCTTACCTGTAAGTGCATGTATTCTTCAAGATCAAAATAGACAGTTGACCTCAGTGGGATTTGTAAAAAAAAAAATCTGCATGTCTTGTCAACATTTCTAACTCATATGTCCCTAAATGGAACACATCTTTCCTCCTAAACTCCTTCTCCAAACATCCCTGTTACTATTTGGTGCATCATTATTCTTCAAATCATCCAGATTTATGACTTTAGAATCATGTTTGACTCTTCCTTCTCTCTCACCCTCTCCCATATACTGCCAAATCCTTTCCCTTTTGCCTCAACAATATCTGTCACATTTGGCCCCTTCTGTCCACCCATGTCACTACCACCCAGTTCAGGCCTTCATCACTTCTCACCTACACTATTACAAAACCTTTCTAATTATTAGTATTCATCCTTCTAGGTCTGCATTTTATCTAATCCAGCCTCCATACAATTGCCAAAATAATCTTCCTAAAGCGTAGGTCTGACCACATCCCTCACCTGCTCAAAAAATCATCACTGGATCCCTCTTGCCTTTAGAAAAAAAATATAGACACCTTAGCCTGGGAATTAAAATCTTCAACAATCTGGCTTCAGCCTACCTTTCCAGACTTTCTCATATTACTCCCCTTCCTGCAATGTATAATCCAACCAGAGTTGCCTACTAGGTAGCCCCATGTCAATATTTCTTCTCCCACATCATGCCTTTGCCCAGGCTGTCCCCCATGCTTAAAATGTATTCCTTCCTCACCCTGGCCTCTTAACATACTCACCTTCCTTCAAGGCTCAGTTCAACATTTACCTCCTCAACAAAGCTTTTCCTGAACCACCACCATCCCCCAGTAAGTTCTTAGCGCTCCTTTGTTGTTCAATTATCTTAATATTTACTTATTTGTAAGCACATCATATAACTGAGTAAAATGTTTGTCCTTGGAAGACAGGAACTCATTTTTGTTTTGTCTTTGTATCTCCAGCACGTGGTAAAGTGCCTTGGCATTTAGTAGATGCTTAATATATTTAGTGAATGGAATTGAACAGAATGAAGTCCAATGCTTAAATTCTAGCACCTTCCCTTACTTTCCCCAGTGCCTGAATTCTTTATTTTATTTTATTTTTAATTTATGGAATAAAACAAGCATTTCCATAACATAAGTAAAAAAAATTTTAAATGATTGCACACAAAACTGCACATTTGTACAACTTGCTCTTCCTTTTAAATATATAATAAAATTATCAGGTTAATTTTTCTTAATTTTTTTGCCTTAATTTTCCCCCCTTTTTTCCCTTCCTTCCCCCCATGCTGCTGTGTTATCCTAAACCACAAAGCAGTAAGAGGCAGGGGCGGGGGGGTTTCCTATTTCAGAGTTTAATCCTCTTCTCTTAGAGGCAGCCGGGTATTCTAGTGCATATGTAGAGACCTGGACCTGGATTTCAAATCCAACCTCAGACACTTACCTAAGAGTTCAGTGACTCTGGGCAAGTCACTTAATTTTGTCTGCCTCAGTTTTCCCAACTGAAAAATAGGGATAATAATAGCACCTACCTCCCAAGATTATTGTGAAAATCAAATAAAATCATATTTGTAAAGCAGTGCCTGACACACAGTAGATACTTAATAAATGCTTGTTTCCTTCCTTCTCTGGAAGAAACATTTAATTCAATGGGTTTGTTTGTTTGTTTTCATTTTAGTCGAGCTGTACTACTGAAGATTTTCCACAATGAGTCAAGGTTTCATAAGTGAAAAACAAAATTGTTGTTGCCTCATTCATCATGAGCACTGTGTTGATTTGGTAAAGTTATTAAACACCAGCTATGTGATGCCTTTGCTCAGTGTCTCTGGGGATCAGTTATTGAGAAAGAGAGGCTCCCCCATAGGTATTTCTGAGCATAATGGAGGCCTAAAGTGGTCTCAGGAGCTCTACAGAGAAGGACTAGGTTTTATGTCATCTTGCTCCCTATAGTTCAATAGATCTGGAACCAGTGCACAATCTTATTTAACACCATTTATGGTGGCAAAACAAATCTGACAAGATGCGATCAATACTTGACCTGCCATTATAACTTGTAGTTATCTTAGAAGGTTGATATCCTTTTCTGGAGGGTCAGGCTAATGAAGAATTTTCCAAAGAGCACATCTGTTGACAATGTCGATAAAGATAAAAGGTGTGCCCCAAATGCTGCCAAAGATGATGGGGCTGAAATGCTCCCAAAGATAAATGAGCCATGAAGATCATGTCTGCAACGCCTTGTTTTTCTCTGAAAGCAGGCTGCATATTAACAGAGTATAAAGTGGGAAACAGGTTCACAGTGTGCAACACTATGTTATGGGCTTGCTCTGGATATAGATCCCAATAGATATGTTTCTATCCCATTGCTTCATGAATGAAGAAAAGCAGGGGCAAGGAAAAGAAGTGTGGTGGATGTTACAACTTCCAGATAATTTTGTTTGTGCCAACACTCACTTCCAAAAAAAAAAAACAATTTTTTATTGAGTTTGGCAAACCAAGGGTCAGAAAGACTGTAGGAAGATAGAAATAAACTTTTGGTCCATTTGAGACGAGAGAAGAAAAAGAGAGTTTCCTTCTATAACTGAAGTGCAAACCACCAGCTGATAAATATTGAGCACATTTTAATTACTAAGGAAAGATTTTTTTTAATATGTAGTTTAAACCAGGGAAAATCACAGATACAGCAAAAGGCAGATTGACCTCCAAGTTGGATGAGTCAATGAACATGTAGATGGGGCTAAATTGTGAGGAATCTAGGTCCTGATCTGGTCTAGAACATGCCTAGAAATAAAACCTCCATCATGCAAACACCAATACCAAGCATTTTTGGCAGGAAGAAAACTCACAACCTTACCTGTGGTCAACATCAATGAAAGTGAAATTGCTACTTTTACTAATTAATCAATCAATAAGCGTTTATTAAGTATGTTAAACACTGTGCTAGGAACAATGACAGTAATTTTAACCCTCAGGTAGTGTACATTCTGTCAGCAAAAATTATATATATATATATATATATATATATATATATGTGTGTGTATATATATATATACATATATATATATATATACGCACACATATATACATAAGTGTATATGAAATATTCACAAAACAAATGCAGTTATCCCTTCCACATCACAACTTTCCTCATCACTATTTTGATATATCAAGGGTTGGCATAAGAAATTAAATGGGAATTTTGGAGGACTTTTACAGAAGCCGCAGATGACACATGAAGGCCAGCAGACAATACAGAAAAAGTTTAGAAACTCAAAAATGCATAAAATACATGTATAGCACTGTGTAATATCAACATTTTATCTTTTAATACCATAATATATAATACATAATAAACTTCTTAATACATAATAAACTTCTCTGGTAAAAAGGAGGACCAAAAACTTTCATGCAGATTTTCCAGATTGTGGGGTGCCACGCCCCTAACCCCTATGATATAGAAGGGATAGCTGTACAAGGTAACTTTGGAAGAGAGAGACTAGCAACTGGGTACATCAAGAAATACTTTACAAAGGAACCCATTGGTTTTGAGTTGAGCTTTAAAGGAAATTGAGTATCTTAAAAGTTGGAGATGAAGAGGGATTGCATTCCAGGCATAGGGCACCATGTAAAAAGAGCATAAACACCAAACTCAGATTAAATACAGTGACCAAACTTGGCCCAAGAGAATAGATAATGTCCCTCCTCTTGGTTGAGAGGTGAGAGATTATGGGAGTAGAATGCTGCATAGACTACCCAACATGTTCATTTTATCTGTTGGTTTTTCTTAAATTAATTTTCTTAAATTTCTTAATTCTGGGGGGCGGAGCCAAGATGGCGGCATAGCAGCAGCAACATATCACAGCTCTCACATAGCCACCCCAAAATACCCATAAAATATGACTCTAAACTAATCCTAGAACTCCAAAACGCACACAAATATACCTTCCACTAAAGTCAGCTTGGCTACAAGGAACCATATCAGCACTGCGAACCAAAACCACCCTGGCCTGAAGCCCTGGCTGAGCCCTGGGGGCAGCTGGATGGGAGGAGTACAGGAGCCTCAGATTAGCAGCGTTCAGAACTAGGTCAGTGGGATTGGGGGAGAAAAGCCTCTGGCCAAAACACCTCCAGGGCGAGAAAGCGCAAGGCAGAGGTTTTGCACCAGCCTCGCTGCAGCTTCCATGCCTGCAGCCTGCAGACAGCAGGGGGACTAAGCGATTGTTCAGAGGCCAGTGCTCTCGCATTG
>CM053584.1:235150736-235184446 GCA_028627135.1 Pseudochirops cupreus
ACACACACACACACAAATATGTATATATATGTATATATATACATATAAATATATATATACACACACATATATATACTTTTCATCAGAATGCTGATATCTTCTGGTAACCATACTGTTTAAGTACAAAAATATAAAACAAAACTATAAAATATAATCCCACTATTGCCTGTCCCAGTACTCTCTTTTGAGTTTCATTCCAGACGCCCATGAAACATGGAATATTGATAAACTAGGGGAAGGGGGGTGGGGGAAACAAGGTCATGAGAGGGACAACTATATACTTGCTATGAACATTATACTGCATTAGATCAATAAACAGCCACATGGTGGGATGGATGGAGCAGAGTCCTTGGAACTAGGAAGAGGTTGGTTCAAACCCTGCCTTGGAAACTTACTAGTTGCATAATACTGAGCCATTCACACTCATTCCACCTCTCTTAGACTTAGTATCCTCATGTGTAAAATGGGGAATAATAATAGCACCTACCTTACAGTGTTTTTGTGAGGATCTTATGAAATAATATATTTAAGGCATTTTGTAAATCTTTGAGCACCATATAATTGCTATCTCTCTTTACCATTGTTATTAATATTAATAGTCCATAATAGACATCATTTTAACAGGCTTCTATCTAGGGTTCTGTACTAAGTAAAACAAGAAGACAGGAAGAAAGAACTGGAATAATGCCATGATAAGACAATGAACAGGCCTGGTTTAATAATTGGCATGATTTATGTACTCTGATGAGAAAGAGAGATTTAACAAGCACTACCATAGCCTAGATTCATTATTCTTGAATAAAGTCAATAGAATTTTCAACCAATGCCCAGCAAATACAGCTTTGTTCATATAACACTTGCTGGATAGGTGCCATGCTGAGTTTTTCTTTTTCCAGTGGTCACAGTCTCAGTCCAAAATTCCAAATATAAAAGACATAAAGTTTTGAGTGTTAAGAAATAATCTTAGCCATGACCGGTGCCATATTGGGAAGGATTTGTTTTTTATTGTGTATACATAGATATCCTTTTGCTTTAAAAAAAAAAGTGTATTCTTCCCACACTTAATACTACAGTTCCATGATCACATTTTGGTATATATCTCTTATTTTTATTAACACGTATGAAATGAAATAAAGATGATCATAAGAAAGGTCAATCTAACGAGCATCTTAAAAGACAATGTGGTATTTAGGGGAAACAGAGGAACCATTAGATGTGGAATAAGAAGACCCAAATTCAAATCCTATCTCTACCACTTAAAAGTTGTGCAACCACAGATAGGTCACATGAACTCCTAGCCTCAGTTTCCTCATCTACAGAAAAATATAGAGTAACAATACTTGCATTCCTATTTCACATGGTGGTTGTGAGAAAAATGGTTGCAAACCATAAAGCCCTACGTAAATGGGATCCTTCATTATCATCATTGGGCTTTACAGTGAAATCTGGGCATCATAGTGGACCATCATCTGACTCTGACTCAGGAATCCACTGCTATTGTCATAAAAACCAAAGACAGATAGAGAGATAGGACTTAAATGGATAAACAAAATCATTGTATTGGCTGGAATCTAACTAAACTTGAATGAATGGAGCAAATAAATTCCAAAAAGAGAGCCACTAAAAAGAAATGAAAAACAAGGACCGTGACAATTTCCATTTTCAAATGTACATTTCAGTTATTCCAATTCAAAGAGATAGTAATTGTTTATTAATAGTAAATTATGCTAAAATAGCCCACTGCTCCAAAAGTGCAACTGAATTACTCATTGTTTAGTGATTGGCAGTAACATACTTTTAGCTGCCAAAAAGAGAGAAAGAAAAGAAAAATCCAAATATTCATTCTTTACTTATTGGCAAGTTTGTTGTCATAATTATATGACAGTAACCAAATGGGAGACTCTTCCGGTGTTAACAGAAGTCTAAGTAGATAAGTAAAATGCATGGGCCCAAAGGAATACACTTTTGAATTTCATGACCATTAAGGGAAACTTGACAAAAACACAGAAATGCAATCTTAGCAAAGCTGAGAGCTAAGATAATGCTGGAATCAGGAGCCAACTCATATCCCCAACATACAGAAAGTTTGATATTTAAATGGAGAAAAAAATCTATCCAAAATATATCATTGGAGGAATCTGCTATTCCCCCAGTCTTCTGTGGTCTTAATTATCTTGTCCCACGTGGCCAAGTGAGAAAAGCAAGAGCAAGCCTATAGAGATCTAGGGGTATTCCAGTGGTGACCAGGATCCTGTAAGATGCCAATCAGAAAAAAGAGGTAAGATCTGAACTACGAACAAATCTGGGTCCCCAAATAAACAAAACATCTACAAGGGCAAAACCGTAGATCTATAATTAGGAATATATTTGAAAGACATGGAAATAGTAGCTGTCAAGCCCTGCTGAAGGCCTTATTCAGAAGTTCCAAGCAGCAGGGAAGTCAGATAAGCAAATTAATGCAGTGAAAACAAATAAGAATTGAGCATGAGAATATCATAGGGATAGCAATAGGCCTAGATTTGTGATTCATTAACAGATGAGGAAATTCTTTCATCCAATGCAAATTGGTATCCTTGCTGCAAGATATAATGTTAGCTGCCCAGAACACAAAGAAGTTAAACAATTTGTCTAGGGTCATACAGACAGTATGTGTCAGAGGCAGGATTTGAACCCAGGTCCTCCTGAATTTAAAATTGACTCTATCCACTATACCACACTGCTTCTCAGAAAGTGTCACAGGACAATGAAATAACTCATTTCATCCATTGTAAAGTAGGAGATCAGTTTTGTGATCCTCCCAAATAAATTAATTAAGCAGACTTAGAACAGTAAAAAATGCTGAGCATTCATCTCAAAGGCATTTAAGTGCCCATAACATGTACGGCATTTTTGTTTTTAAAGTAGAAAACAAAAAAAGAAAATAGATACCTGAATTGAAATGACCAGAATTTCCTACCTCTTCAGGTAATTCATATGTTTATGTCTATCATGGCAGCCCATTGAGATACTGTGATTCCAATCTTAATCCCTTCTCTGTCCTCAAAACTAGGATAATTTTTGTTTTGTCAACATGGCTTGTTAATTTGGAAATTAACACAGGTTTTGCAAAATGCTGCAAGTACTTGTTGATCAGCAACAGGTAAACTTTAACTGCTCTCTTAATATAAACCTGTACCCATCAGGAGCATCACAGCTTCTGTTGTTGAAGCAGTTGAAGCAGAATTCCATCCTCTCCCCATATCATCATTTAATAAGACTTTTCCCCCCCATCTCTGAGAGTCACCAAGAAATGTCAGCATGGAGTAAATGAGAACCAAGAGAAGCCTGTGGTTTTACTGAATGTAAGACTTTCTGGGAATATTCAGGGAGAAGCCAGCAAATGACACTGGTTTACAATTAACAGCATCCTGCAAAAGGTTTTTAGCAATATTTTCTAATACTGTGGCACTGATATTTTGACATTACATTAAAATGTAAACATACTAGCCTAAGCATTCATAAGAATATGCTTTGCATCCAAATCATTTCCATAAACACTAGTTATTAGCAGATTTGAAGTGTAAAGTGTGATGCGAGGTACTAAAGGATATACAAAGAAGCATGAAGCATGGTCCCTGCCCTCTTAGAGTTTACAATCTGGGAGATGAGATTAACCATATAAAGAAATACAAGTCAAAGTAGCCTATAAAATTGAAGGAATGAGAGGCAGAGTAGGCCGGTTAAGCCCTTGGAGCAGGGGTGGGAAACCTGCAACCTTGAGGCCACATGTGGCCCTCTAGGTCCTCAAGTACAGCCCTTTGTTCTGTGAAGTTTGGATTCAGTCAAAGGGCTGCATTTGAGGACCTAGAGGGTCACATGTGGCAGGCAGCAGGTTCCTCACTCCTGACTTGGAGGGAAATAAACCTCTTGTTGGAAAAGGATCAGGAAAAGCTCCATGGAAAAGTGAGTCCTTTAAGGATAGGATTTCATCATTTAAAAATCATTTTTGAGTTTTCTGATATCCACTTTTTTAATAGAGTCCTCAAAAATGCAAAAGTGACTGTGTTTTGTATTTTATTCCAGGGTATTCTTGGCTCAGGGTTTGCATTAAAAGTTCAGGAACAGCACCGCCAGAAACACTTTGAGAAAAGAAGGAATCCAGCTGCCAGCCTAATTCAGGTAAATTTCAATGTAATAGGTAGGTAGCAGGATCTGTCTCTGTTAAATACTTGTTGGGTACATTTTATAGTCTTTGTGCTTCATTGTTTTGGAGAATTGTTGTTTTGTTTAAAGGAACCTGAAACCTGAACCAAATGTATGATAACATGAAAACATCTTGAATTTGGGTTTATTGGGTTCATTTTTTCCAAGGAGTAAAATGTATGTTTTCAATGCCTCATTCATGCATCATTCAGATGAATAGCCTTGCCAGTAAGGCCAAGCAGAGGGCAGTGGCTGGGTGGCTTACTGGATGAATTAATTTGTTTTGTGAATAACTTAGAAAAACAGAGTTGATCGTTAAGCAATGGAGCAGAACATGGCACTGGTCCCCATATTCAATTTTTTCTAAGCTAACAGGATGGCAGGAATATGAGGTGACAATGTATTTATTTAGAATGTAAAGGCTAGAGTTTTATGGTAAATTACTGCTGCTATCATTTGGTGAAACAACTTGAAACAGATATCCTATTTATAAGCTGACCGTACATTTTTGGTTGGCAATATGAAGGAATTCAGCGTTGGAGAAAGTGAAAAATTAAGCATGATGTTTAGCTGAATCCAGATCACAGAAGTATTGACTTTTTAGTCAGCATTTCTTCTTATTCAGTGGCTCTGAACTTGTGTTCATCAGCCAAAGGAATGCGTTCTCCCTTCTTTGCCATCCATGGTTTACTGGCATGTGACCTGCTGTTGGATCTCATAGAGAATTTAACACACATTTTTTCCCCAGTCAAATTCTTTTTCCCCTTTATGACTCAATAATATACAGTCAGCTTTTGATTGTACAAAAGTTGATTATCCAACGTGAGTTTTTTCTAGGTGTCTGGCTTCTTTTCCTTTCAGTTTCTTAGCCATTTTGATGCTTACTGGTACCTTTGCCAGAGGTTGAGTGGGGAAAGAGAAAGGAAAATTTGAAACCAGTCATTCTTCTTCTCTTTATTAGCTCAGGGAAAGAACGCTTCTATCTAGCAATCGAATGGGCTTTGTTTTGTTTTTTTCCTTTAAATCTTTGAATTCTGTTGCCTGTTGGCATGGAAAACAGAGGTAAATGTAATACTGAATTAAATTACCAACGAAGGTAAAACTTGACTTCATCTTTAAATTCCCAGTTTTCAAAATAAAATTGGGGGAGGGGGAGAGGAAATTTTTAAGTTTCTCTTTTCTAAGATAGGGGAAAAAGAAATTGCTTCTGAGCTCTGGGAGCCAAAACAACATCTGGACTTATGAAAAGGAGAGTTATTTCAATTTCTAAAAGTTGCCCTGGGACCCAGGAATCCCTTAATCCTAAGGATAACCTTGATTGTTTGGTATTTTCAAGACTATAAATGAATTGTTCTCCTCAGTACCGCTGTCCTTTAATCTTGCTTCACTCCAGCGCATCAGCAGTTGTGTTTGAAAGTGAGGCCCCTTGTAGAGTATCTATCTCAAGGTATACTTATGATGAGAGAATAAAGGAAGCCACTCTTTTTACTTAAGAGGAGTCATTTCTCTCAAACCCTAAATTGTTTGAGGAAAATGAATCTCAAATGAACTTTTTCATTTGATAATAGCTGTTACTGAAGCAAACTAGTAGAGGTAGTGTACATAGTGTACACTGACTGCATCATGGGAGAGTACATGAAAAAGGAAGGAGCCTGTCTCCATAGGGAGCTATTTGTTTTTCAGTCAACTTAGGGTGAAGAAGTCTATCCTGGAAACCCAGGACACATTGTGTTATATCCACAGTGGGAGAACAGGAGTGGCCCCAAGTATATGAAAAAAAAAAACCATCTACAAATTAGGCATCAGGGAAGTAAAATTATCAAATTTGTAAATTATCCTTCTTCTTATGCTTCCAATGCTGATTCTAATCATTTTTCAACATATAAAAGTATTCAGTGATCTTGACTTTCTAGTGACTTTTCTATTATGAAATTTGGAAAAAAAAATTTCTGCCATCAAAAAAGATTTTATTTCTTAATGAACAATAATCAAGTCAGAATCTGTTCATTTTAAAAGTCAGTCAACTGAATTAGCTGCAGTATAAATAGAAGGATAATTCTTAAATGTGTTCATCATTGTTTCCACTGGCCAGAATTGGGACTTGAAAGCCAGCATCTACACCACACATCTGTATAATTTATACCATGCACTAGATTGGTAAACTAGCTTCATGTGCTGATGGATCATTCTTCTCTTATCCCTTAAGTCCTTCTTAGACAGCAATGTGTTTAGAAGAACAAGCCCAAACCTAATCCTATTTGGTTTAAATCACAGCCATTGTCTTTCTAGAGGGTAATATAAATAAGAGAATTATTCAGTGCACAGACAAGAAGCAACCAACATTACTGATATTTCAGAACTTTAGTGAAAAAATACAAAAGCACCATAGTTTACAGCCACTGTAAATCCAGGGTCTTTGTATAATACATTTAAATAAACTTTTTATTTAAGGAAAAGCAAATAACTTATAACAAAAGGTATATCTTTCTAAATATTTCTCTGTTTGCAAGAGTCTTATAATTCTTAAGTTTTTGATCAGTCATTTCAGTCACGTTCAACTCTTCGTGACCCTATTTGGGGTATTGTGGGTTAAGATAGTGGAGTGGTTTGCCATCTCCTTCTCCAGCTCATTTTACAGATGAGGAAACTGAGGCAAATAGGGTTTAGTGACTTGCCTAGGATCATAGCATGTAAGTGTCTAAGGCCAGATTTGCACTAAGGAAGATGAGTCTTCCTGACTCCAGACCCAGTGCTCTATCCACTGCTCCACCTAGCTGCTTGGTATTTAAAAACAAAATCTCCCTGAAGTCCCATGTTAACCATGTATTCACATGATCAGTTACTACGCAGGGTAACATATACACTAAAACTATAATGTAATGGGCCACAATGATCATTAAGAGTTTTATATCCATTTATGTTTATATTTATATCCATTTATATCCACTCCTCTCCCATAAGAAAATCCAGGTTATGTCTGACATGCATATAATTATGTATTGAGATTTGAATTAGACTGTTTTCTATATAGCCCCAATTTTGTCAAATAACAAGCAACTCTACCTTTCATTGTTCATCACATAATGTTGGCCTTTGGCATATATGTGTTAGATTCTCCCCAGACAGCATTTGTTTCTTCTACCAAAATATGATTATGACTGAAAAAAAATTTGGGTGTCTTGAATTGTCAGTACATTAGTCACTTAATCACTTGCTACTGAAACTATTTGAGTTCATCTCCCGGTATGTATTTGCAACCTATTATTTCTCTGCTACTTTAGTTAGTGGAGATAAAGTCCCTCAAATGTACATGAGGAAAAGACAAGATCGTTTTCATGAAAGGACTAGCTGAACTATTCGTTTCTTTTCCTTTAGACTAAAAAACTAGCATCAGCCCTGGGACAGGTGCCACTCAGTCTCTTCTGTACCATTTGTCTATAAAACCATTTTTATTGGGAGAGAGGATCTAAGAAGCCAGTGATTGACAGTTAAAAATAGATAGGACAGAAAAGAGGTCAGAAGTTGGGTCTCATGGTAAAGAAAATTTTCAGTCTTTCTAAAGTGTAACCCATTCTGCCTAATGTTCTTTATGGCCTTGGTGGGTGATGTCTCAGTCCCTTTTTGTTGTTTTGTTGTGGTTTGTTGTGTTGGGATCTTTGGGGGTAGAGGAAGGAGATGGAGTTGCAGGCTCAGTGATAAGTGAGGATGTGGACTGTAACTGAAGGTCTACACCAGCTCTGATTTCAAAGAACCAGGATCCAAATATATATATATATTTAGAAATGGTTTTAAATAAGTGGCCATTTCCATTATGACCATAGTGGGAAGATCTGTTGGGTTTTCTCCATAGACAGTGGCAAAAAAAAAAAATCCATGAATTGTCATATTATTACCCTAAATCAAATTGCAGATAGTGCTAGTGAAATTTAATATGCAAACAGCTAGGTAGCACAGTGGGTAGAGTGCTGGGCATGGAGTCAGGAAGATTCCTCTTCTTGAGTTCAAATCTGTCCCCAGACACTTACTAGCTGTGTAACCCTGGCTAAGTCACTTAACCCTATTTACCTCAGTTTCCTCATCTAAAAAATGAGCTGAAGAAGGAAAAGGCAAACCACTCCAGTATCTTTGCCATAAATCCCAAGTGGGGTCACCAGTCAGACACAAAAAAAACAAATGATCAACAATTTAATGTCTAAAAAACATATTTTGAATTTAGCACAAAACTGATCATCATATCATCTTTAGGTTGTTGAGATGTCTCAAGTAAACTAGATGCCCAGTACCTACTCATGTACACTCTAGCACTCTTGTTCTGGATCTACTCAGGTGCACCCTCCTCCCTAACCCATCAATCATCTCATCCATCAAGTACCTCCTATGTGCCAGGCACTGTACTAGGCACTGGGGATACAAATAAAAAGAAACAATCCTTCCTCTCAAGGAGCTTATATTCTAATGGAAATTCTATCTCAGGCACTCTCTCTTCCCGTATGAAGACTACTACTGTGCCATTCAGATTCAGAATCTCTCAGCTGTTAGAGAAACAACATGATGTAGTGGAAAGAGTGCTGGATCAGGTTCAAATACAGTTCTGGTACTTACTCCCCATGTAACCCTGGGTAAGACAGTTAATCTTTGGAACCCAGTTTCCTCAAGTATATAATGAAGAGGGTTGGACTAGGTGACCTCAGAGGTACTTTCCATCTCCAAATCTATGATCCTACACTTCTATGCCTGATTTATGATCTGTCTCCTTAATTTATCTTGTATTTCTGCTTTCTAAACAGAAAATCTGTACTAAACTCCCATTATAATAATCTTCCTTTCACTGAATGGCCCCCAAATAGTCTCCACCAAGCTCCACCATGCCAACATACATTCATATAATGAACCCAATAAAAACCATTGCTATCTACCATCTTGATTCCTGAATTTCCTCAAAAAAAGGATATCTCTCTGATAGACAATGCTATTTAACCATCCCTTATTGTTCAACTTGAATAAAGTCCCTCCTGTTGCCACATTCCAACACATCATATCCCATGAAGTCATGCTCCCTCTAAAGTAGTTTGCCTCCTTGCATTATGATGTCTAATTCATTTTACTACCCATAAATTGTGTGTTTTTATATAGTCACTTCTAGAATATTTTTCCTATGCATTACTGGGCCCACTCACTAATGTTCTTTGAATAGTATGCCTTCTAATCATGAATGAAAGGAGCCTAAGTAGAGGCCTAATCTGTTTAAATGAACTTGTCATTTAAAGTAAAATGATTTTGACATGTTGGTTGCAACGACATATTTTGCTCCAGAAGTTTGAGTAAACACTTTGTCATGACACTGTTTGCAGGTCAAGTACGTAGCAAGAATGCTCATTAAATGTCCCTGGGAAGGTGGTCTCTAGTGGGTGATTTTTCTAAAAAAGGTAACTGTACTTCTTGCCACAGTCACAGGATTAAAAGAGAAAAATTCAGCCTGTCTACACAGCAAATGTATTTTGGGTGGTGAACTCATTTTTTTTTTTTAATTTTCCATCGAGCTGTGTCATGTAAACAGAGCCAACAGCCAGTCCTGGGTTTCAGCCTTTTGTTGTTCCCAAATTGTACTCCTTGTAGAATGTTATCTTCTCCCCTCCTCTAATTTTGGTCTTGGTTTGTATTATCACCATTTATCTTCATCTTTAGTCTCAAAATAATTGTCTAAGTTCCACCTCAGGAAATTTCACAAATTGAAATCATTTACCACTCATGTCTACTTACTAATTGGATTTTAAACTACTTAAAAGCTATTTGAAGCTGTCTAATTGATCTTTGATTAAAGAGTTCAGGGTGACTGTTTTTTCCCATATCATATTTTGGTTTTCGAGGACTTTTTCCTGCAAGTTTTCCTGGTATTGTTTCCTGAGCCAGTTTAACAAGCCATGCCCTTGGTTTAGGCCAAATCAATTTTTTTTCCATAATCAATTTTTAATTTACTTAATATCATACTATGTTGGTTTTCTTGTGCTTTTCTATTCTTTCCTGATACCAGGCTGCTTGATGAATTTATTTGACTGACTGCAGAGGAACAAGCCTAGCAGCCACCTCACAATATTATAAAAGTATTCTTCACCCCTCAGGCATGTATCAGGACTATGAATGATAAGGACAAAAATCCCTTAATGTGTATTGTTTTACTAATCAGTTTTTCCATTTTTGTTCTGTCCTCTGCTCCCTCTGCCTTTTTTTTCCTTTCTTTTTGTTCTTTTTTTTAAATCATGTATCCGGCCCATAGTGTGTATGGCGTAGTTATGCAGCTGATGAGAAATCAGTTTCCATTGCTACCTGGAAGCCTCATTTGAAGGCCTTGCATACCTGCAGTCCTACCAAGTAGGTACCAGTCTGAGAGTCAGTGGTGTGCTCAATGTCTGTTCCAGCCTGGTTTTTTTTGTTTTTGGGGTTTTGGTGGTGATGTCATCGTCGTCGTTTTTTTAATGAGCATTAATGTTTGGCTTGTCTCATTCTGTGTATCTCTTTGAGAGTTTCAAATTTGGCTTGTAGCAACTTGGACTCCAGATTTAATGTACCAAATAAAATCCATTGCCATCCACCAATGACGCTAAATGAATAGATTAGTAGGACAATGCCCAGAGTCTCACAATCCTAGATTCTTTACCCACTGAAATCATCCATGATACCAATTCTTTGTTAATATTCATCAAAGATGTTAATAATCATAGATGGTTGAGTAGGCATGTTGTTTGTTCTGCTAATTCTTTGTATGTTAACATGTAGAATAGTGTACAAACAACTTTTTAGTGATAAATTACTTCCATGAACTTTAATGATTTATAGAAAAAATTATGCAGACAATATCACCAGAATAATCAGAAATTAAATATATATATATATATATATATATATACACACTCAGATATATCCATATGCACAAAACACTACTTCTAATATTCGTCCTAGTCCTTAAGTGCCTGCATCCCATAATAACAGCAACAATCTGAGGACAACTAGAAGGGTTAAAAAAAATCCTCAGCTTTATATTCTATGTTTCGATTCTTAAACCCTCTCAAAAGACAAATGACTTAACTTTGCCCATTTAAATCTGCCAGATCCACTAAGAGTAAGTATCATCTGTATATCATTATTTCAAGAAGCTCTGAGTTCCTGAACTTTCACTTTGAGGTCAAACTAACATAATTGTTGAAGCAGGAAAACAAGGAGGACAAACTTAATTTGATTATATAGTGAGGCTAAAGAATTTATCAGATTAAAAATTCACTACAGTGCTATCATTAGCAATCGAAAATGTCACAATAATATGATGGTATCTGCCAAAGACCTCAACGAAAAATGACAGTGCCTATTCCAAGGTATAGAGCCTTGACAAATGGCTATTGCTAAATTGAGCCACTCATCAATTAAAATCACTTAAGCAGTTAATGGAGTAGGCAACCAATAAATGTTTCTTGAATTAGAGTCTTATCTGGTTTGGTTGAAATGGATTGTGTCTGTTTTCTAAATGTTTAAACATTGCCACTTTGCTTCTCCCATTTAGGACATTAAAACACCTTCTCTTCTAACCCCAAACTAACCCTGACTTTGAACTTAATGGTCAAGTAGAATTGATTTAATGCCCTAACCTCTGTAGCTCAGATTCTATTCTTGAATAGGAAAACTTCCCTGTTTAAGCAGATTCCAAAAAAAGTCTCACTTCCCCAAATGATAGTGAGGAGACACTGATTCTAATTCTACCTACTAACCAGCTTTGTAAGTTTAGGCAACCCATTTTCTCTCTCTGGGCCCAAGGTTTTCATCTGTAAAATGAAGAAATTGTCCTAGATGATTCTGAAAATGAGGCTTCATTATACTGTGAAAAGAGACAGAGGACCTAAATTTAAACCTGTCTCTGCTAATGTGATCTTGGGCAAGTCACAATTTCTCTGGGCCTCAGTTTCCTCATCTATAATGATCTCTGAGAACCCTAAAAAGCACCAACGTTATTATCCTATGAGTCTTAGTATCTCTGAAATTCTGTGATTCTATATGTCTCTGTCTAAAACAACATCAGCACCAAGGACAGTTCTATGCATAGACACTGGATTTTAGTGCTAGATAGGACCTTAGCGATAATTGATGTCTACATGTTGAATGCTTTCTTCTTGTTGAAAGCATACAGACCATATAGGCTCACTTTATCGAGGCCTGGGCCTCAGGGAAAGTTTTCAGACCATTGCAGTTATAAGAAGCTGTGACATTTTACAAAAAAGAACATAGCAAATTGCCAGTGATCCCTTAGGGTATGAATCTTGGAAGAGGAAAAAATAAGTAGAATTTGGAAGCATTTTGTATTTCTAATCCTCTTGAGGGAACTTATGCAAACAAGTGTTTGCTACATGAATTTAAACAGAGAAGGGTAGAAGGAAAGCCAAAAAAAGGAATTTTAAAGTGATAAAAATAAAGTAGTTTATTATCACATGAGATTATTCAACATCCCTCGAGCAGTTTTAGAAAAGTCATTTTGGAATGTAGAGAAACTGATTTTTATAAACAGGGAATATCATATCAGATTCTCCTAGTGCATATATTGTCATTTTAGTTGAATAACCTCCGTCTTCCACCTCACCTCATGTTTTCTCTCTAAATAGGATTGGGGATAGTAAGGAGAATTCCATATCTAAATAATGGTCTAGCACCTCCTGTAACTTTTATTAATTACTGATAGTCTCACTTTCATTTACTAAATAAGTGGATTTTTACATAACCATCAGTGGTACAATTAATTGGACTTTCATTTTCCTAAGACTTTTCATAGAATCATAGATTTTACTGACGGGGACCCTAGTGGCTATCAAGTACAACCCCCTCATTTTACAAATGAAGAAACTGAGACCCAGTTTAAATGGCTTGCCCAAAGTCACAAAATCAGTAAATGTCTGAGGCAAGGTTTGAACCAGGCCTTCCTGACTCCAAATCTACTGCCCTATCTACTACACCATGCTTTTGACAAGTCTTCATTTCTTAAAAAGACTGATTTAATACAGACTTCATATTTCAGATAGATATGATTCAAAAGTAGTTGAAAGAAGTATTTGCACTTAGAATTTCCTTTCCTTTCAAGTTTCTAATTGGGAATATAATACCTTAAGAGATGAATCAGGCAGTTCCAGCTCTCTGCTAACACTCCACATTGGATTACAGGAACAGTGGAGTGTCTATAGACACCCAAGGAAAGTAGAATGCAAAAAGATGAAAATGGAAGAGGCTGAGAGGCAACAGATAGGAATAGAACAGTGAGTGATGCCCCTTCCAAAACCCATGGATATGCCAGTCTTCAATTTAATGCTTTGCTGTTTCCTCTTACAAATGCCTCTGCTGGCAGCAACAATAGCTATTTCAAAGAGAGTTGAGTTTGGGGGTGAGTATGAAGGGAAGAATTTGCAGACAATGTTTTTCTTGGCCCTTCTTAAAACAAGTGGGAAAGAATATTCAGAAAGAAGTAAAATGCAAGTGAAAAGGTTACTGTCTGAAACAAATCAAATGATTTTAAGAAACTGCATTAAGTCTTGGAGACCGCCAGGACACATTTTGGTACCACTAATGTGGTCATTTCCCATTGCATTTTTCTAGAACTAAACTTCCTACTGGACAATATTCAAAAACTACTCAATCATAATCTAGGAGAATTCCTGTAGATTTCCAAAGCACCTAATTTATTCCTGGCGAATGGTTTACACGATGAGAAAAGCTGGTTCACTCAGAGACTCTGCTACAGAGGCACATTCACACATTAATGAGTCCAGATAAAGAATAGGACAGCTGAACTAAAATAAATCAGGCTACATCTGTGGCATTAGCATCCTTTTAAATGTCTTTGCTTATTCTATCTGAATCAAACCCATATTTCTTATTACAGCTTACTTTGCTTAATGAGAAGTCTATAATTTCTTGCTGTATATTGCCCAAAATGTGGTCGTTAAATAAATGTTTGGCTGAGTGTCTGCAGCTCAAAGTGTGTCTGTATGTGTGTGTATGTGTATTTTAAAGTTGCCATTGTCTTTATTTTCAGGGATGTTACATTTATGAAGCTTGTTTAAATATTTCTTTCATAAAAGGTTTATTTTAAATGTTTACTTTTTCCAATTCCCAATTTAATAAATACAAATGTAAAATATTTAAATGCATTATTGACTGACATCATCATTGTTTCTCTTCCATCTGCACCCACACCTGAAGGAAAGACCAAGGGGAAACATCTAGCAGGTTTGTGATTTCTCTTTTGTTACATGTTTGTTTATAAGCCAGCTATCTCGTGGATGTTCTAAATGGGTTTCTTCTGGGTAAAATCGATCAACAAACACAAAATGATTAAAAGTGACCTTTCCCAAGATTGTCTGAAAATGTTTCATTGATCACTCACCTGCTGCCTTATACACTCCATTGGGCAAAGACTACTTCTAGGGAGATGGGGAGTGAGGAAGAGTAACAGTTGTTGGTAACTACTTACTGCCCCACTGGTAGGGAAAAATCATTCTGAGGCATTCAAATATAGTAACCTAGAGAATAAAGGCAAATACTTGTTTTCAAGAGCTGTGAGCCTGGAGAACTTAACAAGTGGGCAAAACAGGTAGCTACCTAAGGGAATGATTTCAGGGGCTCACCTACAAGAGTCATTCCTTTGAGTTAAGGCCTCAGCCCCAAGAGGCTCTTTTAAATGCAGTTATATTATTGGGAAAATGACAAATTATCTCATTGTCAGCCATTAACATCTTAGATTAATTTATCAGAGAGCTTCATACTATTTTAAATCTATTGAGAGCTTAGTAAATTAGGGTTTTTTTTTTTCATTCCTGCATTCATAAATCCTGTGGGGAAGGGAGATGAGACAGATAACTTTTGGTGGAGGTGAGGGACTCAAGAATATTCTGGAATATGGAGCAGCTAGATGGCACAGTGAACAGAGCACTGGCCCTGGAGTCAGGAGAATCTAAGTTCAAATTCGGCCTCAGATACTTGACACTTACTAGCTGTGTGACCTTGGGCAAGTCACTTAACCCCAATTGCCCTGCCTTCCCCCCTCCAAAAAAAAAAAGAATATTCTAGAGTATAGGGCATTTAGTAACTAGGAAGGAAGAAGCTTGAGGAGGCACTTCACTGAGGATGGCAGACACAACATAAGAATGAGGGGTGCCTGGAAGGAGATGAAGATTCTTGAAAACAAGCCTATCCTGCTTCATAATTGGACCACAGTCACTGCTGGCCCAGGAGCTTTTAAGGCTAGGCAAAGTCTCACAACTTGGGCTTACCTTGATGGGAGAACTACACAATCGTAGCTGGTCCTTAGCTTTTTATATTCCAAAACCTGATTTTTGCTTTTCATTCAGGATACGAGCTTAGGGAGTGGGCAGGGAAGCATCTGCTCATGCCATACAAACCGACTAGAGCCTTGCCTAATAATTCAGAATGTCAATTAGCTGGTTTACAATGGAAAATATAGCTGAAAGACAAAAATAACCATTACTGGTTGTTTGCCCAGCGGATTGCCTTCCAGGATAAAGGTTCAATTCAAGAGACCAAATCAAAGGATTGTTTGTCATAGAATAAGACATAAAACAGATATCATTAAAGGATATTTCTACCAAGCCAAGGTAACTTAAATAATTCCCTTTTTTTCCACTCAAGGGATATTTCTATCTGACTAGACCTGGTCATTAAAATCAGAATACCTTTTCCCTTGGACATTTTTTTTCCAGAAACACTGAAAAAAAAGATGACTCTGAATCTCTTTTGTTTTAGATTCCATGTTGACCACCACCCTTCTGCTATAACATTTTAATTAAGCCATAGCCTATTTTAAATTAGTGACATTTTCATTTCCTAGTAGAGAAAGACACCTTAATGGGCAATACTTTTAAAAATAGTCATTTTTTATCCCATTCACAAATTTCAGAGATATACTCCTGTGCTGATGCATTCACCTTCCTATTCACTAATTCTATCCCTAAAACATACTTAATCAGTCTTGGTTCCCTAAAAATATAATAATGATACACAGATACATGAATAAGAATGTATCATATAGATAACTCCCTCCACCTGACTAGGAAATGCCTTTTCATTCATAATTGGCTTTCATGTATATCCCTTTAAGTTTACCAACCCCTTTATGTACATTATCATGTTTGAGCCTTGTAGCAAATATGCAAGATGGGTCTTTTAGGTATTCCTACTATACAGAGGAGGAAAAATGAAGTTCAAGGAAGACAGGTGAAAATTATCATCTTGAGATATATCACAAAGTTATCCCTTAACCACACTAAACATTCAGAGAAGGATAAGATTTCATAGGAATTTTCATTGGACAGATTGATAATCTAGGCTTTAAGAGTATAGTGTCTACAAATGAACAAACTGGCCCCATTTAAAGGGGGCTCAACATTTAGGCCGATACACAACCTTTAGGAATATCGGCCCTGACTTTAGACAAAAATTCGTTGTCATCTTTTCCTGTCTTTATAGTTCATCAAAGCCAAGTTCTCACAGCCTGGATGTCTCCTACATGCATTTTAATAGTTTTATCGTTTAGTTCATTGTGATTATCTATCACAAGTACAGGCCAAATTCGTATTTGAGGCCTCAAAGGCTTTTTTCAAACAGTACCAGCATTTCGGTTGTTTCTGGATGGGCTTATCAGCTCATCCTCACTCAAATAAGCATGCCTATTTGTAAACACTCCAATGGGCTATGACATATGTAAAGGTGAGGTACATTTATATTTTATTATATGCTTAATAGCAGTAAGAAAATATTTTCTCCATGTCATTCATTATTACAGCAATGTTGAAACAAAGTTCGTACTAGGTATTTATCAGATAAGGGAGAATGGTACAGGAGAAGCCCAATGTGGTGATAATTCTATAAAATTATGAGGAATACAGGGGAAAATTTAAGCAATATAAAAACATGTAGATAAAAAAATCATTCTCAATTTACAACAGAGTTCCCAACTAAAGAGAAAGATCACATTAACTCTGGCAAGAAAACAACCATGATCTTTTAGTACAGGTCAATGGAGCTAGGGTGAACATAGGATATCTATCTGTTGGCCTGTCATTGGTTATATGGCCTATTATGACTCACTTCCTCAATCCCCTGAGCCTGCCTTACCTACCTATAGCATAATGAAAACTTTAGCATTACTCACTCAACCATTTGTTTTCCAAGTCACTGCATGTATCTCCCTGCTCACCTCCCCCAGGTAACCCACTTATTGTCACATAAGTGGAGAATGTAGTTCATGTTATTCAGAGATAAGAAAATGTTCTAATTTTGCCATATATGGTCATTCATAAAGACAGCTCTTTGCCATGAATTACACTTGTATCTGAATGAACCACAGCTCCTATTCAGTCAACTCTTGATTATTCAGGGCTTGGTTATATTTAGGACCTGTGCTTCAGTTCCTCCCTCAAATAGTCTATCTTTTGTCCCTGTCCCCCAATTGTTTCCCCTTCCAACAAGTGGAGTAGAGAGAGAACATGAAACTCAGAGCAGTCAGTTTTGCTACTTGCTACCAACTTGTTTTCATAGCTGAGAAAGGAGGTCATATGTATTCTTATTAATTAAATTAAGGTTTGCAGATTAGCTGTGAATCTCAATGTCCTGGCACACTCTGCCCTCTATTATGATCAATAATCAAGAGGTGGTTAAATGCCTTAGTTTTGCAATGCCTTTCATAATAAAGCTTTCAAGGTGTGAATCTTGTCTTCTGAATCTTTCAGCAATAGCATATCAGTTGATTTATCCTGTATTCATGAGAATGGTCATAAAAAGAAACCTCTTAAAATTTTAAACAGAAATTATATTCTATGTTTTAGTGAAATCGTGTGTTGTGATATGTTTAAGTGCCTTTTCTGAAGCATGATATTTTTGGTGGTTATGTTTAGCTCTTAGTGTGGGGGGGGTCTGTTGTCTTGGGATATTTTCAAAAATTGCCAAATGTCTGCTACCTCAGATTTCTCCTACTCATATCTTCTACTCATGACTTTCTATTTCTTCTAACTGTGTTGTTTTGAATGATTTGCATGTGATGTGAATCCTGACTAAATAAGACCTCCCTCTATTTTTTCTGCATATTTAGTCAAAATGTGTCTTTATTGGCAAAATGTTCATTTGTTTCAAGAACATCATTTTTGCTTCCAGTTCTCTTCTGGTCAGGAAGAGAATTTGATTCTTTTTAATGCACGTATTGTATTATAATATTTTAAGAAACTATAACTTCTACAAAATAATAAGTATGGATCATTTTTTCCTTTCCCACTGTCTGGTCATTTTTAACATGCACACTCCTACACAAAAGGATCAAAAGAATGTATCCTAATCACAACTGTAAACCATCTGTAAACAGAGGAACTACATGAGTCCACTTTTTTCAAAATTCAAGTCACTAACTTTTTAGCAGTTATTGTGATCTTCAATATATGTTTCTATAAATGTTTGCTGAAACACTCCAAAAGATTTCATTTATTCTTAATTCATATATGCAAATAAAAGTACTAAATTAATATTTATTACCAATAAGGATAGTTCCATAGTAACTGATGACATTCATGATCATTTTCATTTGAAGTGGAAGTTGATGTGTGCACCTACAAAATTTCATTGTGATGATTCTCTCACATCTCTTTTCCCTACCCCTCAACCTAATTGGAAATGGCCTTGGATTCCTTTCATGTAACAGAACTGAAAAAGTATTGCTTATCGTTTCTATGGTCTCTGCATTCACAGGAGAATTACAAATGAATGAAGCAGGAACCTGATTTGGCTTGATTTGTAGAAGAAAAAAACCTAAGCCCTTTCCTAGTAGTGAAATGCTTAGTAATGTGATCCTCTATTTCCCCTCACTCCTAGTAAGCTCTGTAGTAATAAACAGAAGCTCTTCAAGATGTACACCACTCGGAAACATAGGTATCCAGCATCCTGTCTATTGACATGATCTTTGAGAATGCCAACTAACATCAGGTGCATGATTAGTTTACACTCCCTCTCCCTCTGTAGAGCTTTACAGATTCTGACTTCTAGGGACTTTCTCTTGATTGGGGGAGTTTTGAACCTGCTTGTAATTTTCCTTGTTGCCTGTTGCCTGTCATGATATATCTACTACAGTGGCAATTGAGCGATGGCCATCATAGCGTTATCTCTCAATCCCCTGACACATCCATCTAGTTGGAAAATTATTCCAGCTGCACTGGAAGCTGAGTTCAACTCAGCTGTGTCCAAGGCAGGAACTTGAAGATGCTTAATCATATGAAAGGCTCAACTAGTCATTGCATATTCATCTAATTACTTCATTCTAAGCCCAAATAACTTACTGAAATAGTGTTGGCAGTATTATGATGCTGCAGCCACATTCCCTTGTGGGAAATCTTTGGAATATACTGCATGCTGGGCTGTATCAACACCCTATACTTACTTCTGGTTGCTGTTCAGGAGAGGATCTCCTTAGACCTGACTTGTGTAGGCTTGGAGGTGTGAGGGTACATGTTGAGTCAGAGCAGAGCTTTGATTAGGTTGAATTCTGGTGCCTTCTTGATTCCCTTCCCCCAAAGTGAATTTTTAGCTCATTGATTTCTTAGGGATAATTCTGAAATTTCTGCCTCAAAAAAAGTGGTACGTTAATATTCTTGGAGTGAAAGGGAGGGGGGAGAGGAAGAAAGACTCGATCATTTTGATCACAGATTAAGAATAAGAAAAGGGTAAATTCCTTAACTTAACCAGTAGAAAGCCTGAATCTTAATCAGTGTACTTTTCAATAATAGCTCCCTAATCAGTATAATAGCTGCCTAATCAAGAAGTTCTATTAATTTACAGTGAGGAAAAGAAGTGGATAGACTAATAAAAGCAGTAAGTGGGCACAAGGCCAGATCTGTGCCTCTAAAACAAGGGTGCTTAATCTTTTTGTGTCAGATCCCCTTTCGGTAGTCTGGTGAATGGACTCCTTCTCTGAATAATGTTTCTAAATACATGAAATACTCAGGATTACAAAGGAAAGCAATTATACTGAAATATAGATACCAAAATGTTAATAATAATAATAATAATAATAAGCCAAGTTCACATGCCAGTTTAAGGACCCCTGCTCTAAAGGATGGTTTTGCTTATTAGGAGATTAGAATTTAACTCTTCTACTAAACTTTACTATACATTTCGGAAAAGAAAAAGAAAATATTGGGTCTTTTGAAATTTAGTATTCTTGAAAGCTTCAATATTATTGAATTTGTTACTAAATAATTTCTTGAAGAATATGGAATTTGTATTCATGTTGGACCTTGGTAAATCACTATTGAGTGTACAAAAAAAGGTCAAAAAACTGAGTATATAGAGACATATCCATCTTCCCCATCATTATTCCATTTAGTTGCCAGGATTCAGCAAATGAAATGATATTCCACTGAAATATGACCCATTGTTCTCTCTGTCTTATAGTTAATGTTGAACCCAGTTTTCACAATGGCTCATTTTTAAAGTAGTCATTTCTTATTTTATGAAAACCTGAGTTGATTGAATGAAACCAATAATTTCTACTGTTTATTTTTACTTTGCAGCAGCCAAGATAAAAACAGAACAAATAAGATTCATATTATTCTTAATTTGCCACTTTCTATCAGTTTCCCACTCATTTAATTAATTAGTACAAAAAAGAGACAGGTCCAAAAAGGGACAGAGGTAGGGACTGATTATGTGCTCTCATTTGCATAGGAAACTTCCCGGTAAGGAAACTCTCTCTACCAATGCAGGTTGGCACCTTCTCTGCCACTCACAGAGAGCTGCCTAGAGCACTGAGAGGTTAAGTTATTTGCACAGAGTCACACAACTCATTTGTGTCAGACAAGATTTGAACCCAAGACTTCCTGGCATCAAGACTGCCTCTCTCTCCATTACTCCTTGCCATTTCTTCCATTCATTTAATAAAAACTAAAAAGAGACAAAGTGAGAAAGCTTAAGAAAAATCACTTTACTTCATTTGAAGCCAATTTTCAATAATAATTGCCATCTATGAACCTGGAAAAGTTAATGGAATTAAATTAAGTAAAGAGAGAACATATGTAATGATAGTTATTTATCACTGGAGCCACTCATTAATCTTGGTGAAGACATCGTAGCCAATGTAAGCTTCTTGGACTACTCATAAGTATAAGTGATTAAACAAATATCTAGGGATTGAAAGGTGATTTGAACTGAAGTACAATAAACCTGAACACTTGCTTCCTTTTTCCTAGATGAAAAAGTCAGTTGAGGGTCAGCTGAATTGTAAGATTTTGTTTACCATGATTTGTCAGCATCTTGTGTGAGGAGGAGGTGACATTTTTAGCTGTCCTGTGATAGGGTGTGTTTTTTTTTCAACCATTAGTGACTTTCATAGAGCAGTATGAGAATATAGAAATGTAGGTATTTTGCATTAGTTGTTTTATCATAAGGTAATCTGCCACCTAGACAATGTGGTTTACCACGTACAAATCTTGTTACTGATGTGATTGTTTTAAAGAATGCTTGAAATGGTCCCCTTTTACAAAGCTGCCCAGCATGTTCTTTGCATGTGTCTTCTACTCCCACTCCCTCTCCTTCAACCATTCATGCTAGACTCAGCCATGTTTGTATTCCAAATAAAGAGCAGTCAAGTGCATGGTCAAGCTGTCGATTGTTCTCCAGAATTTCATGACCTCAGGAGTTCATGGTTTGATTTATTTTCATACTGTATAAGCACACATAAAATGTTGTGTCTCCTGAAAGTATCATCTGTTAAGTGACTAGGCATGGAAAAAAAATGTTAATGTTTCTCGTTAGCCACAAAATACATATCCACTAAACACATTTGCTGTTGGCATGCTGCAGTTTGGGACAATGGACCTTGCGGTAAGTGGAAAAGACAAGGCCTCCACTTCATGAGTAGTTGGACAACCCTTGTCAATAAAAATGCCTCTTTCCCCCACCCATCTTCATACCTCCCAAAGGCTGTGACACAGCAGCCTCTGATTAGAGCCAATGAAATGATTTCAGATCTCATGGAACTGCCAGGAACTCTACCTTGAGACTGCAACCCCATTATTCTATAAAGCCAATACATAAGTTTGTACACCTCCTACACAGCTAATCATGTGTCACCCTCCTGCGAATGCTTCTAGCTATTTTCTGGGTGGAACACTGAAGCAAACCAAGCAGATACACAATACTAGTGAAGAACCAGCACAGAATTACAGGGCAAAGCATAAATGACTCACAAGTATGCAAATCAATACCAGTCAGAGTCACCAACCTGCAAGCATGTGGGTGGAGGAGAAATGCCTTACCTGTAGATGCACGTGATGTCCTGTGTCTGATATTTTAAAAGTCCAACTTTGATCAGTCACTGATAATGCAAACCTAGCTGGCATTGGAGAACTTGGCTACCCTGCCAGAAATAATTTACAAGCTGCCACAGCAAATCAATAACCTGTTTAACAGCAGGAAATTGTGTTAGTGAACATGGAACATAGCATCACGTTTCTGTTAATCGGTCATCATACTCATTACATCTCAGAGCTGTTCTCTCTTGCTTGTTGTCTGTCTCACACAAATGAATGTCAGCCTAAAGGAAATGTGAAGTGTGGAGTGTTGTTTGTCTGACAATATGTATGCAGTATTGCCAGCTGTCATGAAAATGCATGAAATCTCTCAATATCATAACCTTGCCCGCAAAATAAGCAGCATGTGGAAAATATATGTGTATATCAATAATTGTCTTCCCTGTTTTCCTGTAGAAATGATTAGAAGTGCACTGAACCCTGCTCTGAACAGGAAATAAATATGAAAACTCTGTAAAACCATCAGGAAAACCACCTACTTGTCTCCTAAAAGTAAAAACTTAGCTGGCTTGTAGTTCTCTTTCATTGGATTTTCTCCAAATTGCTGTGCTTTGTTTTAATCCTTTCTACAGTTAATCCAAGAGGGACTACCTATAAAATGTGATTGATTTCAAGGGCGTGCAATCACACAGATTGGAAAGGCTTCTTTTTTTTTTAGGATGGGGGAGGGAGGGAACCAGTTTTTCGTTCTTGTATTGCTGTACTGCCTAAGACATGAGCTGCGTACAGGTGACTCAAATTATTTTTCCAAGTGAAGATGAAGAAATATATCGAGCTATAATAAAACACTCCATCTGTTTCTCACAGCCAGAAGCTAAGTTTTAAAGAACGGGTCCGGATGGCTAGCCCAAGAGGTCAGAGTATCAAAAGCAGACAAGCATCAGTGGGAGACCGGCGATCGCCCAGCACGGACATCACGGCTGAGAGCAGCCCAACCAAAGTGCAGAAAAGCTGGAGTTTCAATGATCGAACTCGCTTCCGACCTTCCCTCCGTCTCAAAAGTTCTCAGCCAAAGCCAGTAATAGATGGTGAGTTGCTTTTTCGTTTTCCCCATGCCCATTTTGTCGTTGATATGTGGTATTTAGATCATATTAAATAACTAATCCTCCAAGTGATTGCTTGAAGAAAGGAGGAAACAAACCTTAGGAGAGAATCCTTTCACTTCATTCAAAATTCATTCTTTGCCTTTGAGCTTTTGGGAGACTATAAAAAATAAAATTTTACTTTTTAAAAAGCTTCAGTGGAAAAATAAATGCAGCACTTCAAAGAAAGTGGCCTGGAAAAGAAATTTATTTCGTTAGTTCCTCCCTTATAACTTTTTAAAAATCAGTTGTTTCTCATATAAACCCATCAACACCAAGATGGGTTTTCTTTTGTTCTCTATTGCTCCAGATCAAATTTGGCCTTTCAGGTTGCCATTGACTTTGCACAGCGCTATGTAAGTCTCTCATATGTAGTAGGCAAAGTCTCTTACTTTAATAAACTCTTAGAAAACAAGGTAGGCACCATTGCCAGTTCTTCCATAGCTGGTCTCCCATGAAATCCACCCCCCTCAGAGAGATTAATACTGGATGACCCTTGTGAGTTCTTCCAAGGTAAGTTAAGTGCAAGTTCATAGGGAGAGGTATGGAATTTTCCTTTTGTCAAAAATTAAATTTATACTAATTTATCATCTTGCAGAAGGATAGGTGGACTTGCTGGCCAACACATTTTCTTCAGTGGAATGTGGATTTACTTTTATAAAACATTTTGCTTTTATATTTGATGAGGGGAAAATAAAAGCTGACATCTACAATAGAACCTTTAACTATCACAAAAACCTCTCTTCCCAACCCTGTGAGGTATCTAGTAGAAAAAAAGAATTTTTTTAAGGTTTTACTATATGCAAAGCACTGTGCTGTCAGGGATACAAACAGAAAAGATAGTCCCTGCCCTCAAAAGTTCACACTCCAATAGGAAGAGATGGGAATGAAAATTATGTGAGTAGATCTGTTTGGAGCAATAAGTTAAAAATCAGTGATACATAAGATTTTGTAAGTATATTGTAGCCAAATTATGGGCATGGGCATGGGCATGGGCAAGTCACCCAACCTCTCCTGGCGGCAGTTTCTTCATTTCTAAAATGAAGAGGTTGTTATCTAATATCTAATAGTCTTGGAGTCTAAGCCAGCTAAGATACAATAGGCCATGGGGGAAAACAAAAGCTTCTGAATATTGACATGATGAGAGCCATATGCTTAGGATGATTAGTCTACCCATGATATACAGGACAGATTGTTGTTGAGTCATTTCAGTCATGTCCTACCATCTGTGACCCCATTTGGGGTTTTCTTGGCAAAGATGCTGGAGTGGTTTGTCATTTCCTTCTCCAGTTCATTTTGAAGATGAGGAAACTAAGGCAAATAGGGTTAAATGATCTGCCCCGGGTCACACAGCTAGAGAGTATCTGAGGAAGGATTTGAACTCAGGTCCTCCTGATCCCAGGTCTTGTACTTTATCCACTGAGCCACCTAGCTGCAGGATGGGTGAGAGGAGTGAAAACTGGAGTGAAGGAGACTTATAAGAAGGCTGTTGCAGTAATCCAAGTACAAGGTGCTTGTTGAATACAACATGAAAAGCCCTTCACAATCTGGCCCAGGACTTACTCCCCTTCACACACTCAATTCCAGCCAAATTGGTCAGCTTGCTGTCCCTCTACACAGCACAATCCATCTCTATTCTTTTTGAATAATCTGTCCCCCAAACCTAGAATGCACTCATTGGATCTGATTTAGAGCTGGAAGGGACCTGAAAAATTGTCCAACCCTTTCGTTTTGCAAATAGGGAAACTAAGACCCAAGGAAATTAAGGGACTTGCCCAAGGTGACACAGGTAGTGATTGACAAAGATAGGATTTTGACCCCTCTCCATAGGCTTCTTCCCTTCTATTTTAATGTTCTAGCTAGGAAAAAAAAACTTCAATTGATGATCTGCCCCCTTCCAAGCTACCACCCAACCTCTCTCCTTTTTGCTTGATGAATCTCGGAATCATATGGTTCATGTCAGAACTATTCTTAGGGTACAGCAAATTAGCTTTGGATGCTACTCTCCCAGCTCTGAACAGGTGGGTAAAGAGCAGAAAGGAAAAAAAGAGTTGGCTCCATTAACTGGTGCAAAAAAGAAAAAAACCTAAAATTCCTATAGATAGCTAGACATAGATATAGATGAAAAATCATCCAGTAAACAAGCAGAATGCTTGGTGTATCCTATTTCCTATCCCCACACACCCTTCAGGGTGCATGGTTTGTAACTTTTCTCCATTTTAGGACTCATCTTGATGTTCATTTTTAACCTGATTTCACCCATATATGCTTGAAGCCATGATAATATATTATGGTGGTGTCAAACTCAGATATAAAAGGGGACCACTAAAGCATAAAGAAGGATCCCTGAAGATCACCTTAACTTAGAAAACCACATAGTAACATTATCTAAGTTTTATTGTATTTTACATATTTTAAAAAAATATTTCCCAGTTACATTTTAATCTGGTTTTGGGCCACACTCAGGAGTGTTATGGGCCATCTATGTGGCCCCTAAACTGCATGTTTGATACCTCAGACACCTGGCTTCTGAGCCAGGAACACCTCCGATATATATACTGGCTATATGACCTTAGGTAAGTCACTTAGTTTCTCAGTACTCTAGACAGTTCTGTAAGTCTGTAAGGGGCAGAAAAGGTACCAGCCTGCAATGGTAGATCAAGTTTCCTCATCTGGAACTTCCCTTTAACCATAGGTCCAATCCTCGTTCCTATGCCTATGCTTAGAAGAAGAGATCCAGTATAATCTGCACTGTTGCCCCCCTTGAAATAGCCTTTCTCTGTCATCATCTTTAAGACCCTAAATCCATTTCTATTTTATTTATAACCCTAATTTTTTTTCTAAATCTAACTCTCACTAGATTGCCTTTGAGTTTCTTTCCAGGTCTATAATCATATAATTATACATATATGTATATATACATATATGTATATGTCTACATAATCACATAATATAATCTATAATCTATAAGATCCACATACTCCTTCCAACTATATCTTTATCCCTAATACCACCAATGTGCTAAAATTGCCCCCATTGAAGATCAGTATAAATTCTGGAGGAGTAAGGATAAAAAGGTTTAGTCTTTCAGTTCAACGGTGGTGACTTGTATTGCATCAATGGTCAACAAGGGCATGATCATCAGCAATTCAATTTGTACAGATAATCAACTTGCCTACGCTGACTTTTTTCCTTCTATTTATTCCACCTCGCTTTTCTTTCTTTTTTTAGCCTTAATGCAAAAGTATTTATTGGAATAGCCGAGTAATGAAATTTATTTTTAAGTAGCTTATTATTTTTATTTTTCAACTAATTTTTTATTTATATGTCCCTCCTATTTCTTTCCAATCATTGAGCAAATTTTTTTAAAAACCTTTGAAAAACAAATGCCTTAGTACATAGTTTGGCAAAAGTAATTCCCACATTAACCATATCCAAAAAAGCATGTCTCCCTTTGCATCATAAATTCATCACCTCTCCATTGGGAGGTGAGTGACATGCTACATATGCATTTTTTTTGGACTCTTGGTTTATCATTTTGTTGATCAGAGTTCTAAAGTCTTTCAAAGCTGATTTTTTTTCTATAATACTATCCTTGTACAAATTATTCCCCTAGTTCTGCTCACTTCACTCTGAATCAGCTCACAAAGATCTTTCCAGTTTCCTCTGAATTTCTCCATGTTGTCATTTATTATGATATGATAATAAAATTCACAGTGGAGCATGTCCTCCACAGGGCATACTCTCCCACCAATATACATACCATTAATGGTAAGAGCAGGCAAGTATAGATCTCAAAAACAAGAACTTTCCACTTGGGAAATTCATGAGGAAGGACAACATACACATCCAGCACTGCAGGGTTCCCGATGTTAACTCATCTTTGTGTTGCTATTCATTGGGTGTGATATTGGGATTGGATGTTTGGCTCTGCCCCTTAGCTCTGATCTTCGCTTCCTCCAGCTCTAGACTAAGGTGAAGTCCTTGACTAAGAAACTGACAAATCTTTCAGGGAGATCCAGAACCCTTACCACTGAGGATCCTGCCCCATAGTGAGAGTGTCAGCAACATCTCCACTCTGGGCACCAAGCTTTCTCTTTTCCAAAAACCTCCCACACAAAGCTGAGGTCAGTTTTCTTCCTCTTTTCCATCCACCTCTTTTTTCATCCTCTCTTTTTTTTCCATCCAGTTAATAGCTGTGGATTTCCCACTGTATGTATGCCAAACACTATTATAGCTTTGCTCTTATTCTTGAACCCCTCTATATTGGTCATTCAGATCTAGCTAGGCTTTAGTGATTAGGGCCTGATGTTTCCTGACACTTCCTAATAGTGTCCCAGAAGTATTTTTCAGAAATAATTATTCCACTTTGTTCTGCATTGGTTGGAGACAAGTCTGGACTGTGGTGTTCAGTTGGGAGTGCCACATTTTAAGAGGACTATTGATAAGTTATAGTATATCCAGGGGAGAACAGGAAAGATGGTAAAAAATCTGTAAACTCTGTCTTAGGAAAAGTTGAAGGAGCTGAGGATGTTTAACCTGCAGAACAAAAACTAAGGTGAGATATAGAATCAAAGAAGTACAGAATTTTAGGGCTTAGAACTTTAGAGAGGACCTTGTCCTGGGATCTCATTTTATACATGAAGAATTTAGAGCCCCAAGAAAGTTAAATGACAGCCACTTAGTAGCAGAGCTGGGATTAAATAGTAATCTCCTTAGGGTTTCTATTCCATGGGATCTTTCTATCCAGATGTATTGTCCGTCTTCAAAGAATTAGAGTCATTGTATGAAAGAGGAAACAGGATTGTTCAGAGGGTAAAACTACCAATTTCAACTTCATGTAAAAGAAGAACTTTCTAATGGTTAGAACTATTCCAACAATTATAATTATTAGAACTCAATAATAGAAGGAGCTTGGTGGTACAGTCGATAGAGCACTGGCCCTGGAGTCAGGAGGATCTGAGTTCAAATCTGGCCTCAGACACTTATCAGCTACGTGACCCTGGCCAAGTCACTTAATCCTAATTGCCTCCAAAATTAAAATTAAAATTTTTTTTAAAAATAATAATTGAAATGAACACATGGAACTGAATACTAGGGGTGGTCAAACAAAGGCCAGACCTGTAGAGAGATATGGTAAAAGATATTCATGCATTTAGTGAGAAGCTAAACTAGATGACCCTAAGAACCCTTTCACCCTTAATATTCCCTGATTATCTGAGCTGTGCTTGTGGCTTTACCAATGGTGACTTCTCTGACAATTTTGAAGATGTCCAAACAAAAGTCTATGTGGAGATTAACTGAGGAAGTACTATGTTAGACCAAAAAAAAACAACAACAACAACAGTTTTTTGGAGGGTAGGGCATTTGAGGGGGCGGAGCTGTATTTTTACCTAGACCTCTGATTTAATCCAGCTAAGTCCCAAGTGATATAACTTCCTCTACCGATGCTGCTCAGCACCTTCTCTACAAGTCTTTGAGAATTGCCCTGGGGTCCTGAAAGGTTGAGCCATTTCCAATGGATCACACAGCCAGCATGTGTCATGGGCCTGTTTTAGCCCTTGCTCAGTCTTCTTGACTCTGAGGCTAGCTCTTGATCCACTACAATGATGCTTCTGCCTTCCAAGGGTTCATTAGTTTTTTGTGTCTCATGAACTATTTTGGCAGTCTGCTGAAATCAATGGACTGTTTCTCAGAGTAATACTTTTAAATGCATAAAATAAAATACATAAAATTACAAAGGAAACCAGTTATATTGAAATAGTTATCAAAAAAAATTTAACATGTTTATGAACTTTAGGGTAAGAACTGTTCACCTAGATTCTTACTTAAACTCTACGTGTCTCTTCTCTCCCTGTCCTTATTCCTATGACAGTGCTCTGTACACAGCACGGACATAATATAGAATCGAATTAAATTCAGTCCTGTCTGTGTCAGGAATAGGCTCTACTCAGGGAGGTTAGGAAAACTCCCAATGGAGTTAATTCTATCCGTTTCAATAAGTTTTTTTTTTCATGTCATATGGACAGCACTGTGCTAGGCACAGTGGGAGACATACATGAGATAAAAGATGTGGTCACTCTCCTCAAACAACTTATAACCTTGATAGTACCTAGTCTGAGGTAGGAGCTTTGCTCTCCTTTATAATCCTTTTTCACAGGGTTTTGTGCAGCCTTGGAGGAAAAAAAAATCTAATCTTCAGAATCCTTCAACCTCTAATTTTTCAGAGCCCTCTCGTAGTTGACCTCTAAAATAAGCATAAAATTAGCCATTACACAAATCCCAGAATCTAGCCCATATTGGAGAAGCAGTTTTCTGTGACACAGTAACTTCCATTCATAAATCTCAAATTATTTCCTCTCCAATGCACACTTGGCCATTGGCTTCACAAAAACATACCAATATGACACAATTTTAAAATTATACTTAATAGCTTTCGTGATGTGCTGTACTTGATAAAGAAGAAAAAAGGGGGTTAGGTAGAGCTCTAGATCTTTTTTCTTTCTTCTCTCAAGTACATGCCTGACACACAAAAAAAGACAAGGTTTGCATGGGTTCCTTTTTGCTCTCCTCAGCTTGGAATTCAGCTACATTGCTCAACCACACCCCAATGATCCTTTCCTCCACTTGATTTTGGCCCAACTTTTTCCAATTTTTAGAATCAGAGGGTCTCTGTTTCAGAAGGGAACTTAGACATCATTTGGTTTAACTGTCATGGAAGTATGAATCCTCTCTGCTAAATCCCTGACAAGTGGTCTAGTCCAGGGTTTCTTAAACTTTTTCCACTCGAGACCCCTTCAGTGCTTCCTAAACTGTGGGCTGGTAACAATGAGTAGTCTTGCCACATCCATTGCCCAAGAGAAGAACATAGAGGCCTCAGTAGAATGTTTCCTGGATAAATTTACTCTTGAGACCTTTACATGTAGAGATAAGTTCTCAGTTGCCTCCCTTGCCTTTCACTTGTGAAAAATTCCTTCTTTCATGAGTCTGTTATAGGAACAACCAGCCTTACCATCATTCATATAGAACTGGTGACTGGTGATTGCTGTGTTTCCCTTCAATATTTCTCATGGTTCTGGTGTATACATTGAATCTTGCCACCAATCATTTAGGCTAGTTTGGTGAGGTTTTTTTAACACTAGTGTTTATATTATGCATTATCACATTTTTAAAATTGAATACTGCAAGTGTTCATTAACTGAATATGCACTAGCTAAATAGAATGCCAACTTCAAGGTTATGGAACTTGGGGAATCAGTCCTATGCATGCCCCTTTCTCATCCTATAAGTTTATCTCTCCTGGCTTCCCTAATTAATAATAATTGCTAGCATTGACATAGCACTTTGAGGTATTATGCCAAACACATACAGTATTTCATTTGATTCTCACAGCAACCTTGTCAGATAAATAATGTTATTATCCTCATTTTACAAATGAGAAAACTGAGACTTAAGAGAGTGTCTTTGCCCAGGGTCACATAGCTAATAAGTGTCTGAAGCAGGATTTGAACTTAGGTGTTAACACCAAGTCCAGAACTTTTAATTACCATGCACTTCAAAATTCTACTATGTGTTGGGCATTATGCTATGCTCTAGAGATTTAAAATTTAAAGAAAAAACACTCATTACTTTCTTTTTTTTAATTAATTAATTTATTTTCTTGTTTACATCACTCATTTCCATGAGATTTTGAGTTACAAATTTTCTCCCCATCTTTCCCCTACCCACCACTCATTACTTTCAAGACACTTATATTCTGGGGGGGATAGGGAGGGAGACAACATATACACAGGTAATCAAATACAAAAGAGGTAGAGTAAACACAAAATAACTTCAAGAGAAGGGAAAGTTTTAATAACTGGGCTTCCAGAAAAGGCCTTGACTAAGGGGTGGCTTTGAACTGAGTCTTGAAGGGAGCTAGGGGTTCCAAGAGTTTTGGAGGGAGTTCATTCCAAGCACAAAGACAATAGTGAAAACATTGTGTTCAGGGAATATCAAGTAAAACAGTTTTGCTGTAAAAAGAAATATAAAAATCAAAGAGAAAGAGTAATATGTAATCAGCCCGGAAAAATAGGTAAAGGACTTTTAATGTGAAACAGAAGAGTTTGGATTTTCTTCTAGAAATGCCAAGAAGTTCCTGAAGCTTGGGAGTAGGAGGAGGGAGAGGGGAGAGGTGACATGATCAGATTTACCCTTTGGGAAGTCACTATCTGACCACTGTGTGGAGAATGGATTAGAGTAGAAAGAGAGGAAAGGCAGTGAAACCAATTAAAAGGCTACTGTCCAGAGGAGAAGTGCTGAAGGCCTAGACTAGGGTGGTGGTTGAGAGAAGGGGATGAATATGAGTCAGCAAAACATGGCAATTGATTAGATTATATATATATATATGTATATATATATATGTTATTATATATATGTTATAATATGTTATAATATATATGTTATAATATGTTATAATATATATGTTATGATATATATATTACATACACATATGTATATAATATATAATGTTCCAGTGACACCAAAGATCTATTACCTATAATAATAACTATAGCTTATATATAATATAATATGTTATATATAATAACAATGGGCAGCTAGGTGGCAGAGTAGAGAGAGTTCCAGGCCTGGAGTCAGGAAGACGCATCTTCCTGAGTTCAAGTCTGACCTCAGACATTTACTGGGCAAAGCACTTAACCTTGTGTGCCTCAGTTTCCTCATCTACAAAAATTAACTGGAGAAGGAAATGGCAAGCCGCTCCAGTATCTTTACCAAGAAAATCCCAAATGGGTTCATGAAGGTTTAGACACAATTGAAACAAATGAACAACAACAATAATAACAGTGCTACCACCTCTGGCCAAATTGATCCTACTACTATTTAGGATTCTTGCTGTTATTGTATTTACTGACATCACCTGCAAGCATTTAGCAGCCTCTGCCAGTGTGTCCACCAGCAAAACAAAGGGAAGAGTTAAGGGAAAATTGCTTAGGGGTGTTCACACTTCCCCAAAGGGTCTGAGTGATGAGGGAAGGAAATGTTATGTACCTAGCTATTGTAAAATGGGGTTCTATTGGCTGGGGCTGGAACCCAATTAAACTGATTCACTGAGCCAGGATCATTTACTATGGGAAATGGTTAAACACAGGCCACCCAGGGAAGCAGAGCAAAGCTTACCAAGAATTTGGAATGTTTCCGCCAACCACTCTGCTAGTTTCATGTGATCTGCCTCCAGGGAAGGCACCAGCTGTCTTGGCCAATATGGTGGAAGGGTTCATGGCCAAGGCAAATTGCCTATCTGTCCATCTCTTCTACTTTGAACCTAGGCTGTTTGTATTGCTGTGCAAGAGAGGCTGGCGTAGTGATTGACTGGAAGTGATAGAAGCCAAACCCTTCTCCTCTATCCTAAATTTGCTATCAGCAGTTTGGGATGAAACTGCCAGGCTCTGGGTAGTGGCTGCTCTAATTACCTAAATCAATAATGGAATCAATCATTCTGGGTAATTGAAGCTGCCTTGCCCAAATCAGCCAGCTTTTTGTTTTAATGAAGATAGTCACCCTGGGGCATAGTCTAACCTAGATTTTGCTATTTGCAATTTGCCATTTTCCCCATAAAAAAAAATCCCCTATCATTTTCAAAAGCAAATTTTCATATTTTTCACTGTCCATTAAAAAAGTTTCCATAAACTGTGGCTTTTATGGCAAAACAAAATTTTCTTCTGGGAAGAAAACTACCTAAGTATCTTACACGTAAGGACAGGGACTCCCATGATTTCACCGTTTTAGGAAACTCCTGTTACCAGTTGCACACCACTTAAGAGTCTTACAGAGTCTTGCCAAGGGCACTGAGAAGTGACTTGCTCAGGGTCTCAAAGTCAGTAAGTGCCAAAGGAAGGATTTGAACCCAGGTTTTTCAGGTATCAAAGCTGCCTCTGAATTCTGTTTCTCCATACTGCCTCATCTAGCATATGGTAGACAGGCAACAGATAGTTGATGAATGAATAAAAAGGAAATGTTGGGCATTGGTCTGGCTGCTCATTGCCATTTCCTA
>CM053584.1:235184946-235200985 GCA_028627135.1 Pseudochirops cupreus
AATGTTTGTTTATTGATGGGGGCAGAGGGAGGGTAGGGGGAAGCAAAATGACTGTCACAGGGCTGTAAAGGTGAGGACCTGCCAGAGAGGAAAGGAGAATTTTCTTTACTGCTTCAGTCCTTGGGTTCAAGTATTTTATGTTTTGCATTTTCTGTCAAGTAAAATAAAGCCAATGCTATATTCAACGTGTTGTGGGCCCAAGTGCTTGAATAACAGTTGAGGGTCCTCCTCCCTTTTTGTGGAGACTTGGGCATGTGCTAAATTTTTCTTTGTATTCCCAGTGCTTAGCATAGAGTCTGGCACAGAATAAGTTTTAATAAATCTTTATTGGTTGATTGATTTGTGACATTTCCTTTGAGCTATAGAAACATTCAGAACGTCAGCCGTGCATGTCAATGTATGTAACAGTTGGGCAATTATTTAGGGTGATAATAAAAAGCTCTGGATTGCTTTGTAATTTTCACTGCAACTAATTAGAAGGAGTACATGAAAGCATACTCAAGTCTTTCCCTTTGAGTAAAGATTGTAAATATGGCAATATATACAATTAAGAAGAACAAAGAAAACAAAATGGTTTAGCATCTTATTCTCTTTATGAGTCATTACTAAGCTATTATTGTGATGGAGTCAGCAATTTTTGCTGTAGAGAAACTAAACTAATTGCTTTTAAAACCCTCTGATGCTACATACCATTACTCAAAATATAAAGTCATCTTTTTATTATGTGTTAGGAACTAGTCCATGGAATTTTGCCAGTATTTCTACAGACTATTTTTCAAACTCTAGCCTATAAGAAAAATTAGTTGACAATTGTTAACAGAGAATCCAGGAATACAGGAACAGATAGCACAATTTGCTTAGCTTAAGATGCCAAGATAATATATGACTTATGTATTCAGTCAATACAAAGAATGGCTTTGATTTTAAAGAGAAAATACTCAGTGTCTTACACAAGGAAGTAGTATCTCCTTATGTAGTTGCTTTAGTGTTACTGAATATTGTTGATTGGCAAATATAAGGACAAAATAAATCAAGGGTGCTAAATCACAAAATGTTCTTGTTCACATATTTTGATAGACACAGCTAAATTATAATTTTGATAAGGCACCCACAGTATTAATAATTGTTATTGAGGCATGTTAGGCAACTAGGTGGCACAGGAGATAAAGTGCCAGGCCTGGAGTCAGGAAGATTCCCCTGGCCTCAGGCACTTACTAGGTGTGCGACCCTGGGCAAGTCACTTAACATCTGTTTGCCTCAGTTTCCTCATCTGTAAAATATGGATAATAATAGTACCCACCTCCTGGGGTTGCTGTGAGGATCAAATGAGACAATAATTGTAAAGTGTTTAGCACAGTGCCTAGAATGCAGTGAGTACTACATAAATGTTAGCCATTCTTATTAAGGCCTCTGAACCAGGAAACTAGGAAATATTGGGACAGATTCCTGCTCTGAGAAAAGTCAGAAGCTTGAGATTGTTGTACAGGGCAATAATTAGCTCTTAAGGGCACTGGGATGAAAGTCCCAAGACAGAAGGTGACATCTGCGTCATAAACCTCAAAGTTCTAGGGATGTGCAATGAGATCTAACCTGCGTCGGACTAAACAAGAGTTCAATACCAGATCAGTTCAGGAGATATGAGTTCCTAACACAGTTTACACACTGGGCCGTGCTTTCCTTCTTGTGGGATTTTGCATATTTTTGTATCTAAATAAATGCTTCTCTTTCTGTGGAGAGCACAGGTCTGCATTTTCGGTATCTTCCTCAAGTTCCTCAGGCTCATCACACATCCACTCAGTTGTTAAATCACAGTATTTTTTTTTTGCTTTTTTGGAGGGGGAATTGAGGTTAAGTGACTTGCCCAAGGTCACACAGCTAGTACGTGTTAAGTGTCTAATTTGAGCTCGGGTCCTCCAGACTCCAGGGCTCATGCTCTATTCACTACACCACCTAGCCGCTCCTAAATCATGGTATTTTTAGTTCCACAGCATCTCTTCTTTCCATTCATATAGTCTCTACCCTCGTCCAAGCTCCCATCATCTCTCATCTGGCGGCTTTCTAAATGGTCTCTCTACTTCCACACACTCTTCTCTCTTATTTATCTTCCACTTAGTCACCAAAATGATTTTCCTAAAGTATAGGACTGATTAATAAGATCCATTAGCTCTTAATACCTCAAGAACAGAGTACAAACCTCTTTGTTTATCATTTAAAGCTCTTCATAACCTAGATCTAACCTACCTTTCTGGTCATATTAGAAACTATTCCCCTTCATGTATCCTGTGGTCCAGATAAACTGACCTTTTTACTGTTCCTCACAAAAGAAACTTCATCTCTCATCTCCTTGCCTTTGCATTGCCTGTTCCTCACACCTGATGTGCTCTCCCTCCTAACTTCCACTTCTTAAAGTCCTTATCTTCTTTTAAGGTTCATTTCAAGAGCCGCCTTCAATATTAAACCTTAGTGATTCATTTCAACTGCTAGTGCTTTCTCCTGACAGTTACCTTGGATCTATTTTGGGTAAAGCATTGTAGATGGAGACTTGACCCTAGCGTCAACAAAACAGTAGACCTGAGGATAACCGTAAAGATGCATGGCAAAGTCACCAGTCCTAGCCCTCCCCTTTGTTGTTGCTAAGTATAGCTTCAGGATAACTTACATGGCCCTGGAAACTGCATGTCAGCAGTTCCTCAGGTCAAAAGTATCTCCTTCAGTCCTAGATTCAATGGTCTCTTTCTTTTGAAATCTTTTGAAAATCATTATTTACTTATTTAGTTGAAGATGGTTTTCTTTTTAAATTTTGAGTTCCAAATTCTCTCCCTCTCTCCCACTCCTCCCCCACCCACTAAGAAGGCAAGCAATGTATCAATTATACATGTGAATTCATGCAAAACATATTTCTGTATTAGTCATATTTCCCAAAAAGGCAAGAAAAATCAAGAAAGTGAGAGAATTGTACTTCAGTTTGCTCTCAGAGTTCATCAGTTCTCTCTCTGGAGGTGAATAGCATTTTTTCACCAGGAATCCTTTGAAATTGTCTTGGATCATTATATTGATCAGAGCAGCCAAGTCTTTTATAGTAGATCATCACTACAACATTACTGTTACTGTGTACAATCACCTCCCAGTTGTACTCACTTCATCTTGCATCAGTTCATCTTTTTCTGAGACCGCCTCCATTGTCATTTCTTATATAACACAATAATACTCCACTACAATCATATGCCACAACTTGTTTGGCCATTCCCCAGTTGATGGGCATCCTCTCAACTTTCAATTCTTTGTCACAACAAAAAGAGCTGCTATAAATAATTTTGTACATATAGATCCTTTTCGTTTTTCTTTTATCTCTTTTGAATACATACCTAGTAGTGGTATTGCTGGGTGGAAGGATATGCAGTTTTATAGCCCTTTGGGCACAGTTCCAAACTATTCTCCAGAGTGGTTGGACCAGTTCACAACTATATCAATGGTCTCCTTCAAAGAGAAAGCTAAACAAGTAAAGATTTTTTTAACACCATGGAGAGAACTATGTAGTGTATAGGATCAACTTGGGTCCTCTGAGAATCTATTACTTTGTCTATAAAATATGGTGTTTTAGATTCATCGTTTTTCCTGTGTCACATGTCTTAAAGCTTTATTTGATTTTAATTATTGTCAGTGTATTTGTGATTGAGAGAAAATATTTAGCTAACAATCTTTCCAACCTAGGCAGATTCTCTGGGATCCTGCTTTGATCATGGCAGGGGAGGAGGGGACCATTAGAATCCCAAAAATTTACATCTAGGAGGGAACCTAATGGGCAGGTAATCCAATAACCTCATTTTAGAGATGAATGCCTGGACCCATCCAGGTTACATGACTTTCCCAGGTTCAAAGTGGTGGCCAGTACAGCAACCCCTGGTTCCTGATTCCTAGGTCAATATTTTTTTTCTACTATTTTTGCATATTTCTCAAGCTTCAGAAACCCTTTTAAATGTTAGGTCTTCCCCATGTCACTTGACCATACTATTTTCTTCCTATGCCCCAACACTGACCCAAAGACACACATACATATATTGACTTATATGAAAAAGTGTTCTGTATGTATGTCAGACACTCTAAGATCCAAGAAAGGAAGTTGAAGTCAGGACAGGGCTGGCTAGAGCAAAAAACTTAAATGGGAAACAGGGGCAGTTGAGAGTAATAATTCTGTGGGGGGTTTTTAAGTCTTAGGGTAACTCATGCAACCCCTCCCCCTTCTAGTACTTAAAGAAACTCCATCTACCCAGATATAAAAGTTTCCTTTTATGTAGTGTTTTAAGGCTATGAAAGATGATCCCCATAATAATCCTGTAAAGTTGGTAGGGAAAGTAAAATTATGCCCATTTTACACATGCATAAACTGAGATTCAGAGAGGCATATGTTTTATTTGCTTTAGGATAATGACTAGAAGCTTTGGGAAGTGAAACCAGGTCTCCAAGTTCCATGCTCTGTCCACTACACTAAGCTTCTCTCTCACAGTAATATTATGGTAAACTAATAGTACTTTCTATATTAATTATCTCTGAATTAATAAATTTATATTGTAAAAATACTATAACTGCACCTATAGGTGATTATCAGTGAAACTGACCCTATTATCTATGATAAATTTTTAAGAATTAAAAATTATCACAATAATTATCAATTGGTACAGTCTTATAATTTCATTACATTCATTACAGAATTCCCTGTATGGAAACCTTCTTCATGGATATAGATTGGCAACTTATCTGAGCCAGGAAGACCTGAGTTCAAATTCTGTCTCAAATATTTAACCTCTCTCAATTTCCATTTCATCATCTGTAAAGTGGGTAACTCCTATCTTCTATGGCTGTTTTAAGAATTAACTGAAATAACACATATAAAGTGCTTTGAAAAAGATATAAAGTACTATAAAAATGCCAGCTACTGTTATTATACCCTATGCCATGCTGCCTCTCCTCACAGTAATTACTTGTATATGTATATAATAAATTAGAATTGTGGCTGCCCTTTGAAAATTATTCTGCATAAGATTGCTGACACCAAGCGTGTAGTCTACAAATCTGAGCTTAGGACATTTCTTTTCTTTTTAATTTGATAGCCACTGAATAGAGCACCAGCCCTGGAGTCAGGAGGACCTGAGTTCAAATTCCGACTCAGACACTTAACACTTACTAGCTGTGTGACCTTGGGCAAGTCACTTAACTGCAATTGCCCTGCCCTCCCCCCTCCAAAACACACACACAAAAAAACATAATTTGTTAGCCACAATTTTCTGCTAAATATGCGAGCAGAATGCCACATAAAAGTGGCATTCTGGTGGGAGCATATCCATAAATGTTATAGAAATATCATTAGGCTATCCACTTTTTCCCAATGGAATTTTGCTAAAATTGAGAGGCAATTAGTCAGGGCAGTGGACAGAAACCCAAGGCCTAAAGTCACAAAGAACTGAGTTCAAACCTGGCCTCAGACATTTACTAGCTTTTTGACCCTGGGCAAGTCACTTAACCTCAGTCTGCCTTAGTTTTATCAATTGTAAAATGGGGGTCATAGTAGCACCTACCTCCCAGAGTTGTTATGAAGATCAAATGAGAAAATATTTATAATGTACTTAGTATAGTGGCTGCACATAATTATAGATGCTTGTTCCCTTTTCCTTTCCCCCCCTACCTAAAATGTATATTAATAACAGTTGACCAAGTTATTGGTTGGGGATCAGAGTGGCACAGCAGAAAGGGTGTGAAATTGGCAGTAAAAAGGACCTGGGTTTGAATTCTGCCTCAGAATTCTAGCTGTTCAGACAGCTTAGTGAAAATAAAAGTTTCTCTCCATTCATATTTCCTCAAACAGCATCATGAACAGATACTTAGTTTATATGACAGTTTGCAATACAGTCAGGATTTAAGAACCTTTCCCTTTGTAAACCTGTGCCTCATTATGCATTTTCATTAGTTAATTGTGTGAGCTTGGGCAGTATCTTCTTCTATTAAATGAGTCTAAGATCTTTTCTAACTCGAATTCTGTGATCAATCAACAGACGTTATATTAAGTAGCTACTACGTACCAGGAATTGTGCTAAGTGCTGGGGCTTCAAAGCCAAAACTGACACAACGCCCGTCCTTAAGGAGCTTATATTCTAGTGGGGGAGACAACAAATTTGCCATTTCTTTCTCCAACTCATTTTATAGATGAGAAAACTAAGGCATATTTGTATTATGTATATACACATATGTATCCTTATATATACATTTTGCATATGAATATACCCATATATAACTATATAGATATACCCACATGCACATATACATATATGTGCATATAGATACAAGTTAGGTAACATTAGAAGGAAAGTGCTAGCAGCAGGTTTCCAGGAAACTAGGAAAAGCCTCCTAAAGATGGTATTTACACTGAGTCCTGAAGGAACTAAATGAAGATTTTTTTTTTTGCTTTTTGGAGGGGGAAGGCAGGGCAATTGGGGGTTATGTGACTTGCCCAAGGTCACACAGCTAGTAAGTGTCAAGTGTCTGAGGCCAGATTTGAACTCAGGTCCTCCTGACTCCAGGGCCAGTGCTCTATTCACTGCGCCACCTAGCCACCCCCTAAATAAAAGTTCTAAGAGGTAGAAGTGAGAAAGAAGAGTATTCCAGGCATGAGAAACACCCAGTGCAAAGGTGTGGAGACAGGACATGGAGCATTGTGTGTTGGAATCTGGCTGTATGGATGGGCTGTAGCTGCATGGTTCAGTTCCAATACTTTTGGCCAGGTCACTATCAAACACTAGTCTTTCCTAAGATTCATAAATTTTCCAATGGACTCAGAGTTCATAACCTGGGGTCCCATCTGCCCTTTTGCTTGGAGCTTTTCTCAGCCATATATTCATAGGCGAGATCATCAAGAGCCTTTGCACTAGAGCCATGGGGGAGTGTGTTGAAAATGTCCATTAGAAAAACACTTGCAGGTAAAAATCCTAGAACCTAAGTATTATTTGTAAAACTAAAATGGGTTTCATTTTAATATTTATGTATACATTACCTATGCAACCTTTGCTGAAATGGCAAACTCATTCCTGGTCATTTAGTATATGTTCCGAGAGAGAGAGAAAGAAAGAGAGAGATGATATATAGATGTGTGCATGTGCATATGTGTGTGCATGTGTATACATATGTACATACACATGTGTGCACATATCTACATATACACATATTGTATATGCACACATATATATTATATACCTTGGTCATGTAGTATATATTTTTGTTTCAGGCACTACCACCCAGAGCAAGCCACTGGCTGTGAAAGTGGCTCTTATGCCTTACAAGGGATGGTCCTTCGTTATACAGTCCCATTGGTGTCAAGTAGATGTTTACCCAAAATGTTCACCAAGAATGGTATTTAAAACCCCCATGGTGTTGAAAACTTTCCTGTACAGTAAAGCAACAAAATGATATAGGGCTACTATGAATGTTTATTCATGACTGTTCAACTATAACTAAGTCACTGACATGCCCTTTGATTTTGGGATAAATTCTTTTTTGCTCAGTCATTTCAGTCATGTCCAATTCTTCATGACCCCATTTGGGATTTCCTTGACAAAGATACTGGAATGATTTGCTGTTTTCTTCTCCAGCTCATTTTATAGATGAGAAAACTGAGACAAATAGGTGTAAGTAACTTGCCCAGGGTCACACAGCTAGTAAGTGTCTGAGGCCAGATCTGAACTCAGGGAGATGAGTCTTCCTGACTCCAGGCCCAACCCTCTATCCACTGTACCATAAAAGTAACACTAAAGGTCAGTTAACTCTAAGATTCTTGGTTAAAATACCAATTTCTAAAACACTATCCTTATCTGCTAGTGGAGACAGTAGACCTCAGGAGACTCTGGGTCTGCAGAACAGGGCAGCTGGGAATACCAGTATGGTTACATCAGTGAGTATATATTCGTTGTGTTCTCAGAATTCCAACTTCTTGGACAGCTAATTTAAAATGCGCCTTCTGTTCATCAAACAGCATCATGAGGATACATGAAAGTAAGAGCTAGAAGTAGACAGAACTCCCAACTCCATCAAGTCCAACTGCTTATTTTATAGTTGAGGAAACTCAGGCCTGGGGAAGTTAAGTATCTTACCCAAGTTACATAAGTATTTTTTTTCCAAAGATAGACTGAAAAGTGTGCAATAGAATAAGGATTTAAGTAACTTAGTGTAAACATTTTGTATTCTGTTAAGTATTTTCTTCGGCTAACTGTTAACTTTGCCACTGGACAAAAAGAAATAACTGTTACTTTGTCATTGGGGAGAAAGAAAAATTTCGAAAATTTAGCATATGAGTAGAAGGGGGGAAAGCCCCAAAATTCAGAAAGGTCACTCAGTCAGTTATTCCAGGCATGCCCTAAGATAGAGATTCTTAACTTTGTTTTGTCATAGACCCCCTTTGCAGCCTACGAATTCCTTCTGAATAATTTTTCATTGCCTATATTCAAAATTGAAGAAAATGCTCAATTTTAGAAGTTAGTGAAAAGAGAGATGTAATTTTTTTTCTATTCAAGTTTGTAGGACTCCTCCCAGCAAAATTTATCCATGGGGTCCTAGGTTAAAACCCCTACTCTAAAAGGAAGGTCCCCAAGTCTTCACTCCAAAAGAACCCTCATGTAAAGTGCTAGTAGCAGAGACCTTGACAGTCTAAATATTTGTGTCAGTTTTTACTAAGAATATCTTTGTTTGCAAAATGGAAATTTCAATTGCACACTTCTTTTACAAAAAAAGACTATAGAATTATTTGATGCATGGCAAGTTATATATCACATCAGAATAGGGAAACCGCACACAAGGAAAAGGACATTCGAATCAATTGTTTAAGCATTTATTAACCACTTTTTATGGGCCGGGTACTATGCTGGAGCTGGGAATACAAAGAAAAATGGGCAATTCCTGACCCTGAGGAATTGACATTCTCCTAGGGAAAACAACACATGCACACATAATAAGATATGAAATAAGTTCAAAGTCACTTCTAGGAGCAGGAAGAGCTAACAATTGGCCCTTCCATCCTACCATGGCATCTTCCTTTTCTAATGTTGTTCAGTCACTGCAGTTGTATCCAACTCTTCACGACCTCATTCTGGAGTTTTCTTAGCAGAGATACTGGCTTGGTTTGCCATTTCCTTCTCCAGCTCATTTTACAGATGAGGAAATTGAGGCAAACAGGGTTAAGTGACTTGCCCAGAGTCACACAGCTAGTAATGTCTGGGACCTGATTGGAACTCAGGAAGATGAGTCTCCCTGATTCTAAGCCCAGTGCTTTCTCCACTGTGCTACCTAGCTGCCTTCTCCTTTTCTAATAGTTCTTCATGATTGGGCCCCCTCCAATCTACCCTGGGCTCTTCCCTTCCAATCTTAGACTTTGCTCCCCTCCACACACCCTACAGTCCAATTCACCTGCATTCCTCACCCACAACCCTGAATCTCCCATCTCCATTCTTTTTTCGTTGTCCCTCATTCCTGGAATTCTCTCCTCACCTTTGTCTCTTAGATTCCCTAGCTTCCTTCAAAACTCAGCTTAAATTATACTTTCTCTAAAAGGCCTTTCCCTGTCCTCCTCAACTGTTTCTTCTATGAAATTACCTCCCATATACTCTGTGCATACCTTGTATGGACCTAGTTGTCTACTTGATGTCTCCCCCATTAGAAGGAAAAAAGGAAATAAGGATTTAGTAAGTGCCCACTGTGTACCAGGCACTGTGCCGAGGGCTTTACTAATGTTATCTCATTTGATTACACAACAACCCTGAAAAGTACATGCTATTGTTATCCCCATTTTACAGTTGAGGTAACTGAGGAAGAAACTACAGCTAAGTAAGTGTCTGAGGCTGGATTTGAACTCATTTCTTGAAGGCAAAGACTGTATTTCCCTTTCTTTATATTTCTAGTATTTGTACAGCCCCAGGAACATTAGCACTTAATAAATGCTTGTTGACCAACTAAGTATTGATTAACTTTTCTTTTTAAAAGACCTAATTATAGAACTAGTTGGCATTGAAGAAATCAATTGAAAAAGAGATTGGCAATTTCTTTACAGTGAACCATTTATAACAGCTCATCATTCTATAGCACTTTGTTCTCTTTTATTATCTTCTCTGCCAGGGATGTTTTTCACTGTCATCAAAAAGTTGTCTTGTGTGTGAGCCAAGAGATAGTCGACTTTTGTTCACTGTTGAAAGACTTGCTAGAAAATCCAGGGTGTGGGGCGGGGGTGGTATTCAGAGAGGACTAGCACCTCTGGTGTGAGGGCTTGCTGAGTTCTTTTCAGGGCTGCTCATCCCTCTTTGGTGTCCACCTGATTCACCCATCTCTCACCTGTGGCTCCAAGAGATGCAGCCATAGCCTGGTAAATCATCTCAGCAGCTTAACTAGGTAGCCAGCAAGACTCAAGCCTGTCAGAGAACAGTTAGGGGGAATATCTACTCTAAGTAAGTAAAAACTTTTCTTGGTGGAATGGGCAGATGAGAACAATTTGTTCCAATGACCATGAAGGCAGCTGAAGCAGTCACTGGGGAGTGCTTACAGCTTGGTCAAACATCAAAGATGGCAAGGTCATCTTGGGCCATCCTGGGCCACTGCCAATCATCTTGACTTTTGTCCTGCCACTGAACTTCGGTGACTCAGAGAGTGTGACTGACAATCTTGCACAATTCTGTCTCACTTAAATCTGATTCATGAGCAAGTCAAGACATCACCTGGGATGTCATTAGTCCTCTTCAAAAACAAAGAACGATCAACAACAGAAAACCCACATCAGTCATCAAGAACCTAGAAGGACAGTAAAAAGCAGCTGAAATTTTCTGAAGTATTTTCCAGAGCCCCTCACATGTGCCTTCAAGAGTCTAGCAGGACCCTTGGTAACTATGCATAATTTGCCACATATCAGAGAAATTAGCTTTAAAAGGGCACAGGAGCACATAGAGAAATAGTGCTCATTCATCAGGGCCCAACCAGTGACTTTAAATTCTAGTAGCCCAGTTGGAGATATCTTTTGGTAAGAATTCAATATGATGTCTATATTTAGGATGATATTTAATAAGAGTCAGGAAATGACAGCAGTGAGGGAAGGCATAGGAAACCTAACCAGCAGAGGAAGTAAAGAGCCCTTGGAAAATGAATTGTAGTTCATGACATGATGTTATGAATTAGTTTTCAACACCGTAAGTAATGGTCACATCAAGGTACTCTCCTGCAATGTGATATAGAGTAGAATTATTTCATGTGTCATTTAAGTTCCTGGAATTAAAATGTTTGGCAGACTCCTGATCCTGTGTCAACATCAGAAGAGACGGGAATTTTTCATGTGTAACAAGATAAGTAACTACTTTAAAAAAAGAAGTAATCACCCAAGCATGAAGTGTGTGGGTCAAAGGAAATGCCAAAGGGTAAAGACAGAACTGAAATACAGGAGGCTGGTTATCCTAAAGCAATTTTGTGTGTGTTGTGGTTGGGTTTTTTTTTTTAAGTCTCCTTGGGATAATATGGTAGAGAGCTGCCACCAGTTCTTGTAATTCTAAAGAGAAACTGAAGATCATTTCTTTTGCTTTTTCATGAGTCAGGGCCAGCTGTTGCTGCTTTGTAAGGGCACTATGTTGCCTCAAGTGAGCTTTCTGGGAAGGTTCCATTGGCAAGAAGTTCTGTTTTCCTGGAGCATTGATGAATTCAGAGGGACAAACTAATTAAAAGATTTGGAAGATTTTCTTTGGACCAAAGAGAGAAATTTAGAGATCTTGGACTAAAGAGAAGCAGCATGGTTTAAGTAATGGATAGACAGCCAGATATAGAGTCAGAAAGACCTAGGTTCAAGTTCTGCTTCTGATACATACTGGCTGTGTGGTCCTGGGTAAATTAATTAACCTGTCAGTGCTCTAGGCAATTCTCTAAGACTATAAATTGCAGATAAATTAGAGGGAGTTTCCTTACCTGGGAGTTCCCTATACTGTTGAAATCATAGGTATAGTCCTGGAAAGAGTACTCTATGTAGAAAGAGGACAGAAATACATTCTTATTTTCCCCAAAAAAAATCTTAATAAGAAATTAATAACAAAGTTCCAGGTAATATCCCACTCTCTTTCCTGATCCCCTTTAACAAAACAGAGAAAGAAAATTATAGACCAATTTACCTAATGAATATAGATGCAAAAATTTTAAATAAAATATTAGCAAAAAGATTACAACAACTTATCACAAGAATAATACACTTTAATCAGGTAGGATTTATACCAGGAATGCAGGGCTGGTTTAATATTAAGAAAACTATCAGCCCCTTTGTTGATCATCTCCAATTTTCCTGATAGAGATCTTGATTATACATCGTTGTTTGCATATTGTCTCCCCATTAGACTGTGAGTTCCTAGAGAGCAGGGACTGTCTTCTGCCTTTCTTTGTATCCTTACTGCTGAAGCACTCATTGGAACCAATGCTTATTGACTGACCAACTGACTGAGATTAGGATGGAACAGTTAGACAGGAAGGGGATCTGCCCACCACATTTCCATTCACAATTTTGAATTCCAGTGGAAAGAATTTACAATGCAAGCAAAATTATGAACTTTGGAAGCAACAGAAGATGCAGAATCCCAGTTTTTCAACTCCCTTGACAATTCCCAAGATCCAAGCAATTTTTTTCCCAGTATGCTATGGGCAGAGTACAATTTGATTCTTGAATTTCAAAATTCAGGATATAATTTTTGTAGTTTCAAGTAAAATAAAAATATTTGAAAGCAAAACTCCAACTTGACTGGATAAGAAATTGAACAAAAGCTTTATTTCCCTTCAATTTAAGACCAAGTCTTAGGACTTTTTATGGGCTCTTTTTATGGTCCCAACTAGCCTGTTACACTGTTGAACACAAGAAAGCATGTCTTATTACCTCTGTGTGCCACCTACATTTATCGAGGTACTCAATCAGTGTTTGGCAGCAACAGTGGTCATGGTGAACAACTCTGTCGTAATGAACAGAACAGTGACTTTGAAGGATTCATCCTATTGGCAGTATAGATTGCCCTTCCAAATCATGTCTCAGTAATAGTAATATAAGTTGCATTCCCTAAGCATATAATGCCTGGCAACAACACAAGTGAAATAGGTGGCAGGTAGAAACATACTGAAGGACACAAGAGGAGAGTCTGGAATGTAAAGTTTTCTACACCTCTCATGACCCAATAGATAAGAGGCAAAACAATATGAACAAAAAGTCCTTAAAAGAATCTCAGACTATCAACAGCAGCGTGAAAAAGTGTTCCCAGTCACTAGTAAGAGAAATGCAAATCACAACAACCCAGAGGTTTCGCCTCACACTCAACCAATTGACAAAGATGACAAAAGACGGTAATAATGGATATTAGAAGGACTGGGAAAAGATGGATGCATTGATGCAGGTAGTCAATAGGCATTTATTAAACAACATCTATGTGTCAGTCATTGTGCTAAGTGCAGAGGATATATAGAAAGGTCAAAAGAAATGCTCACTCTCAAAGAGTTCATAGTCTAATGGGGAAGACAATATGCAAACAACTGTATAGAAACAAGACACTTGTAGGATAAAATGGGGTTAATCCCAGAGGGAAGGCACTAAGAATAAGGATTAGGAAGGGTTTGCAGCAGGTATGACTTTAGCTGAGACTTGAAGGAAGCCAAGAAAGCTAGGAGACAGAAATGAAGAAGGAGACAGTAACAGGCATGGTAGACAGCCAATGAAGTTGCCCAGAGTTGGGAGAGGGAATGTCTTAAGTGAGTGTAATGCCGAGCAAAGGCAACTTCCAAGGTTTGGATTACCAGCATAGCAAACCCTATTTATTCAGCAAACATTCACAAAACAGCGAAAGTCAAAATACAATGTAACTCATTCATTTAGCAAATAAGTTCTCAGTTCAATTGCAAAGTACCAAGGTCCTAGTATCCCACCCCTGGATCAGTAGTCAAAGTAGCCCACTCCTGGGCAGTGCTTTCATTTAGTCTCTTCTCAAATAGAGAATAGTTTCCAATCATAAACAAAGTGTATTCATTTAGTCAATCACAGAGCACCAAAAAGGCCAAAGGTTTCCACCCCTGGACACCACTGAATTACAATACCATCCATTAACACCAAGCACTTTCTCAAAAGGGGCAGGAGAACACAAAAGGCCATCCACCCTTAAGCTATAAGGAGGTTAAGATATCATCTCAGAATTGAAAACCCAAGGAAAGGCCCTTCTTTCATCTTCACTGGAGGCAAGCCTCAGCAATATCAGTTCCTGGGGATACAAGGCTCAACAAAGCCATAGCCAGCATCCTCATCAAATCACTCTCTGCCTGTAGGGCAGTTCCAGAACCCCTGAAAACATCAGCAAGGCCCTCTTCCAGGATTTCTGTAAACATACAACAGGAAAATCCTCCTTCAGGGCTTCTGAACCAACAGCAAGGTTCCAGGACCTTTACAACAACAGCACTGTCCTTCACCAGCAGGTGAATCGGGCAAAACAACATCAAAACAGACAAAATACTGGCATCACAAACTCTGGGATTTAACACTCAATCCAAAAACCAAGCCAATACAGGGGCATCTCCAAATTCCATTACCATTACAGTGAGATACAGCAAAAAAGGCCTATGGTACTAGATCACAGGGTACGTGATAGGAGTAAGGTATAAGAAAATCAGAAAGATAGAAAGGAACAAGGTTATGAAGGGGCTTTAAAAGTCAAATCTAGGAGGCAGAGCCAAGATGACAGAGTAGAAACAGCACTCCGGGCTGCTCCGGCTTCCACCTCCTCCAATACATGTAAAAAATGACACTAAACAAACCTTAGAGCTATAGAAACTACAAAGTGACAGAGAGAAACAGAGCTCCCATTGAAGGAAGCCCAGCAGACCAGCAAGAAGGGTCCATCACAGCATGCTGGGAGCCGAAGGCAGTCTCACCTGAGCTGCAGTTTAGCCCCAGGGCTGTCCCTATAAGCTGCAGCTGGAGCACCCTTCACAAGAGTAAATCACCAGCTGCTGTAGTGGTTTCCAGACTTCTGAATCCATAAATGGCAAAGACAAAGTAAAAGATCAGTAGTGTGGAACATGGTTGCTCCAGAGGGAGATAGAAGAGTATGGTCTGGCTGCTACTCCCAGAGCGAGAAGTGGAGGAAGCACAGTGGCTACAGCCACTGCCCATGGCTGCTTCAGAACTCCTGGGCTGCAGATTGTAGGGAGACCAAGCAACCATTCAGAGGGTCATCACTCTTGCTTTAACCTGCTTGGATTTGTATTGTGGTCTTGGGTGGTGGTCCTAGGGTCTGTGACCAGTGAGCCAGAGCATGTGGGAGCAGCAGAGAGGGCACCCATCTAATAGCTCCAGCAGCTGCAAAACCCCCCGGCAATTTGGGACATAGTTCTCTCCATTCTGGAAGCAGAGTTCTACTGTGGCAAAGGGCTCAAAAGTCAAGTAGCTGGCTGGCAAGATGAGCAAGCAGAGGAAGCACAAACAGATGACAGAATCCTTTTGGGGGGACAAAAAGGATCAAGGAATGGACCAGGAGGAAGACAGCAAAGTCAGAACTCATGCATCAAAAGCCTCCAAGAAAAATTCGAGGCCACAGAGGAGCTCAAGAAGGATTTTTAAAATTAGGTAAGAGAAGTAGAGGAAAAATTGGGAAGAGAAATGGAAATGATGCAAGAAAATCATGAAAAGCAAGTCAACAGCCTGCTAAAGGAGACCCAAAAGTACACTGAAGAAATTAACACCCTAAAAAATAGGCTAACTCAAATGGCAAAAAGAGGCCCAAAAAGCCAATCAGGAGAAGAATGCCTTAAAAAGCTGAATTTGCCAGATGGAAAAGGAATTTCAAAAACACACTGAAGAAAATAACTCCTTCAAATTAGATTAGAGCAATTGGAAGCTAATGACCTTATGAGAAATCAAGATACTATAAAACAGATTCAAACAAATGAAAAAATAGAAGGCAATGTGAAATATCTCATTGGAAAAACCACTGACCTGGAAAATAGATCTAGGAGAGACAAT
>CM053584.1:235201085-235220701 GCA_028627135.1 Pseudochirops cupreus
TATCAAGCAAAATTGCCTTGATATTCTAGAACCAGAGGGCAAAATAGAAATTGAAAAAATTCACTGATCACCTCTTGAAAAAGATCCCCCCAAAAAAACTTCTAGGAATGTTATAGCCAAATTCCAGAGTTCCCAGGTCAAGGAGAAAATAGTGCAAGCAGTCAGGAAGAAACAATTTGAGCACTGTGGAAACACAATCAGGATAACACAAGATCTAGCCGCTTCTACACTAAGGGATCAAAGGGCTTGGAATATGATATTCCAGAGATCAAAGGAGCTTGGACTAAAATCAAGAATCACCTACCCAGCAAAACTGAGTATAATGCTACAGGGAAAAATGTGGTCATTCAATGAAATAGAGGACTTTCAAACATTCTTAATGAAAAAACCAGAGCTGAACAGGAAATTTGACTCTCAAATACAAGAAGCAAGAGAAGCATGAGATGGTAAATAGGAAAAAGAAATCATAAGGAACTATTTAAAGTTGTACTATTTACATTCCTACATGGAAAAACAATTATAACTCATAAGATTTTTCTCAGTAGAGGATAGCTGAAGGGAATATAAATGTATATATGTATACATACATATATATGTATGTATAGGAGGATGTATGTGTATATAAATTTACGTGTGAGTCTGAGCATATGTGTGCTCATGTATACATAGACAGAAGGCATAAGATGAGTTGAATATGAAGAGATGATATCTATGAAAAATAAAATTAAGAGGTAAGAGAGGAATTGATTGGGAGAAGAAGAAAGAGAGCGATAGATTAGGGTAAATTATCTCATAAAAAAGAGGCAAGAGAAAACTATTACAATGGAGGGGAAGTGCAGGAAGGTGAAAGGGAATGAGACAACCTGATTCTCATTGAATTTGGCCTAAGGAGGGAATAACATACACACTCTATTGGGTATCTTACCCTACAGGAAAATAGCGGGGTAGGGGATAAAAGAGGAGAGGATAGAAAGGAGGGCAGATTGGGAGAGAGGGTAGTAAGAAGCAAACATTTTTTAAAAGGGATAGGGTCAAAGAAGAAAATAGAATAGGTGAGGGGCAGCATAGGATGGAGGGAAATACAGTTAGTTTTTCACGATTTAACTACTATGTAAATGATTTGGATAACTACACATGTACAATCTATATTGAATTGCTTATCTTCCCAGGGAACAAGCGGAAAAAAAATCTGGAATTCCAAGTTTTAAAAACAAATGTTTAAAAATTTGCTTTTTACACACAACTAGGAAATAAAATATACAGCTACTGGGGTATAGAAATCCATCATGCCCTACTAGAAAGTTAGGGGGAGGATACAAGAGAGAACAGATTGGGGGAAGGGGTATTTAGTAGGCTTGCTATTTTGGAGTGGGGGGTAGGGGAAAGATGGGGAGAAAAATTGTAACTCAAAATCTTGTGGAAATGAATGTTGAAAACTAAAAATAAAAATTTAAGAATAAAAAAAGAGTCAAACCTAGGATTTTATACTTTATCCTGATAGGAATAGGGAACCTCTGTATTTGTTGAATAAAAAAGGTGATATGATCAGTCCTGAGCTTAAGGAAGATCAATCTGATAGCTGAATGGAGGATGGATTGGAATAAGGAGAGTTTTGAAATTTGGAGACCAACCAATAGATGGTTGCCAGGTCCAGGCTTGAAGTTATGAGGGCCTGAATTAGGTGGTGGTGTATTGTTAGCGTAGTTGTGAATTGGGACAATCACTCTGGAAAGAAATTTGGAATTGTTAGAAGAAAATGATGAGACTATTCCTATCCTTGGACTCAAAGTTTCCACCACTGGGTATATACCCCAAGAGAGCCAATGACAAAAAGAAAGTGCCCATATCCACCAAAATATTTATAGCAGTATTTTTAGCAAATGCTGGAAACAAAGTACGTGCCCATCAACTGGGAAATGGCTAAATAAATTGTAATATATAAATGTAATGGAATATTACTCTGCTATAGGAAATAAATATGAGTGTAGAGAAACATATAAAGACATATGAACTGTACAAAATGAAATGAAGAGAAAAATGTGTATGCAGATATGTATATATGCGTGTGCATATACATATGTATGTATATAATGATTGTAACAACATAAATGGAAATGTCAGCAACAAAGCAATAGAAAGTAAATGCTGAGAAATTATAATGTTCAGATTTAGCCTCAAAGAAGAAATTGGGGCAGCTAGGTGGCTCAGTGAATAGAGCACCAGCCCTGAAGTCAGAAGGACCTGAGTTCAAACCCGACCTCAGACACTTAACACTCAACTAGCTGTGTGACCTTGGGCAAGTCACTTAACCCCAATTGCCTTCCCTCCTCCTAAACAAATAAATAAGTTTTTTTTTAAAAGAAGAGCTATAAGAATGCACTTCCCCCAACTTCCTTGCAGAATTGGGTGACAAGAGATAGAATCCTGCATATAACATTAGGCTTTTTGAAATATTAGTGAATTTTGCCTAATTTTTTTTCTTTTCCTCTCTTTTTATTCTTTGTTATAAGAGATGGCTCTCTGGGAGGAGATGACAGAAGGGATTCAATGAGAAATGTAGGTGATGTAAAAAGAAAAGTTATATAAATAATCATTTATTTAAAAAAAAACTTTTCCACCCATGGATGATTGTCAAATGGATTTGTTGGGTTTTTTAAGGCCTTTAAGGATTCTAGTGTAAGCACTTAATATCTGTAATAAGTGCATCAACGGCAGCAGGACTGACTACGCAAGGTACTTAGAAAACAGAAAGATGGCATTTTTCAGTATCTTAGTGGTTTTCAAACACATTTCAGGGAAAGGGAAGGGGGAAATCTCTATTCAGCTCTTTTCTCAAGCCGTGACAACCAAGACTGCATTTTCCACCATCTTTCCCTGCACCAACCCAAAGAGGATTGAGATTCTACCAATTTCACCCTTGACTACTCTGCCTGGACATTGATATTACCTCAGTAGATAAAGCTAGAATCTAAAATAAAGAGACTGTACAATATCGTAGGTATGGCCCACTAGACCTAGGGTCTAATTATCTGCATTTAAATTCTACCTGAGATGTTTATTTGTCATGGACAAATCATTTATCCTCTCAGAATCTCATTTTCGTCATCTTCAGAATGAGGACAATAATATTTATACTGCCTACCTCAAAGGGTTGTGTTGAGGAAAAGTACTATATAAAAGTTCATTACGATCATCATCTTCATTGTATATTATAACTCAACCTACTTTACTTTTCCATTGGTCCATTCATTTATTCAATATACATTTACTAGGCATCAACTGTGCAATGCACTGTGCTAGGAACTGGGTGGCTAGGAAGTGCAGTAAATAGAGTGCTAAGTCAGGAAGACCTGAGTTCAAATCCAGCCTCAGAAACTTGCTGGCTATGTGACCCTGGGCAAGTCACTTAACCCTGTTTGCCTCAGTTTTCTCATCTGTAAAATGAGATGAAGAAGGAGAATCACTGCAGTATCTTTGCCAAGAAAACCCCAAAGGGGGTCATGAACAGTTGGATATGAGTGAAACAACTAAACAACAACAACAAGGAACTGTATGAGGTACAAGATAAAGAAGGCAGGTCTCTGCCGTTAGAGAAGGTGACATGCACATAAATACATATGACATGTGTCAGAACATAATCAGCAAGTGCATAAGACAAAGCACTATGATATTAGATACGGGAGAGATCATTACCAGCTCAGAGATCAGGGCTTTTTGGAGAAATCAATATCTTTTCACCTGGACCTTGCATAGTGAAAACGCAGGGAAGGATTAGGTACAGGGGCAGGTTGAGGAGGGAATAATCCTAGGCATAGGTGAAAAAAAAAATGAACAGAGGAGGGAGTGGCAAAAACATCAGATTTGGGGAAGGGACATAAAAAAGCCCAGTTCTGACTGGATTCAAAGTATGAAAAGAATAATCAATCATTTTTGCCTGGAAAGGTTGAATTGAAGGTAGAAACTAGATCATGAAGGACTTTGAATGTCAAACTAAGGTCTGTACCTTTTTTTTTTTGGGTGGAGGGCGCGGTAAGCCATGAGGAACTACTGAAGGTTTTAAATAGAATGACATGGTCAGGGCTGTGTGTTCCAAACAGATGACTCTAGCTAAGATGGATTGGAAGGTAAAAAGTCTGAAAGAGGGGAGACTAGTCAGCCTATGCCTATGTGCATAGCCTATGTGAAAAGTCTTAGAGGGGCAGCTAGGTGGTGCGGTGGGTAAAGCACTGGTCCTGGAGTCGGTAGGACCTGAGTTCAAATCCAGACTTAAATACTTACTAGTTCTAAGGACCCTGGACAAGTCACTTAACCATGATTGCTGCAAAAATTTAAAAGTTGTGTAATAAAAAGAGCTAATATGGTACTTACTGTGTGCCAGGCACTGTGCTTAGCACGTCACAATTATTATTTCATTTCATCCTCACAACAACCCTGTGAGGTAGGTGTTTATTTTTATCCCCATTTTATGGATGAGCAAACTGAGGCTCACAGTTAAGTGACTTGTCAGGGTCACACTGCTAGTACATATCTGAGGCTGGATTTGAACTCACATCATCCTGACTTCACCAAGCCCAGCAGTCTATCCCTTGATAAAGAGAAGCTAGATGCAAGAGATGTCACATTTTCTTCACATGTAGGAACTAGGTTAAAACCTATACCTTAAAGTAACTATGATAATGAATAGTAATAAAAATTCATTTTGAAATGTTGTATATCACGTGGTTATATTATAGAGCCTGCTTGGAGTTTACCCAACTAATGCAAAACATAATGAAATAAAGAGGAGAGGGTATAAAAACATCTTGATTTCCTACAGTATTATATCTGATAAAATGTAGGCATGAATGTGCATTTGACAGTTTTTAAGGGACATTCTTATTATACATAGTACTCAAATGCATTATTTAGAATATTTCATATGTTATCTACTCAGAAGAAAATGTCAAGGTCTGATGCTTAGCCATCTCCCAAAAGCTCTCCCTGTAGATTCTCTGCTCTTTAAACTGTGAGAATGACAAGACTAACAACGGACATTTATAATTCACTTTAAAGTTTAGAAAACACCTTATATGCATTAACTCATTTGAACCTCACAACTTTTTCAGTTAAATACTACAGATATTATTATCACCATTTTACAAATGAGGAAAACAGGAGCCTGCCCAGGGTCATAAAGCTAGCATCTGAGTCAGGACATTAACCCAGGTCTTCCTCAGTCCAAAGCTGGAGTTCTGTCCACCATACCATGCTACAGTTATGTGCAATGTACAGTTATCAGTACTTCTATATTTTTATCTTCTCCAGCTTTCTTGGTTTCTGTCTCTCTCTGTCTCTGTCTTTCACTGTCTCTATCTGTCTTTGTGTCTCCGTCTCTCTCTCTCTCTCTGTCTCTCTGTCTTCATCTCTCTGTCTCTCTGTCTCTATCTCTCTCTGCTTTCTGTCTCTGTCTGTCGGTCTCTGTGTCTGTCTGTCTGTCTGTCTCTCTCTCTCTATCTCTCTCTCTCTCTGCAGTTCTGAAGACCCTGTGGTTCATAGACCTGCTTTAAGAATTTTCCATAGTATGCTTTGGTGCAGTGGACTTAGGTTCAAGACTTGGTTCTGCCACTGACAGCTAGGTGGCTCAGTGGATAGAGTACAGGGTCTGGACTCAGGACCATTCATCTTCATAAGTTCAAGTCTGGCCTCAGACACTTCCTACCTGTGTGATTCTGGGCAAGTCACTTAACTGTTCGAATCACTTCCTCATCTGTAAAATGAGATAGAGAGGAAAATGGCAAACCAGTCCAGTATCCTTACCAAGAAAACCCCAAATGAGTCAGATGTGACTGAAAACAACTGAACAGTGACAAAGCTTGAGAAAGTCATTTAGAATTGTTGGACTTCAATTTCCTCATTTGTAAAATTGGAGAAATAATACCTGCCCTAACTGCTTCACAGAGTTAAGCCTGTTGGTATGTACTTCAAGAGAAGGTCACTGAATTATGTCAGCATTATCTTAAAGGACATAAGGGAATACTCAGGGCTTGGCTGCTGCCACTGCATAAACTTGGGCAAGCCCTTACACCACATGGACCTCAGAGGATATTTTTATCAAAGGATAAAAGAAACAGAACAGCGTCTACCCCGAGCCCATCACTTTGCAAATGAGGAGACGGAGCATCAGAGAGGAGAAGTGCCTAAGTTAGTGGTAGTGGTAGGAATAGTGGTAGGACTTGAACTCAGGTTTCTTGGTTCCACATTCAATGCTCTTTCTTCTTCTATTATTATTATTGCATAAAGAACCGCCATAGGTATATGTTTAAACATGACAAGGTTCGACTCTTCTGTGGTCTATTAACCTTATCATCAGTCTTGAGTGGCTACAAAGCAGGCCTCTGCCTGGCCCAGTGAGTAGGGCACATTAGTTGGAGCATCCACAGCTAGAGTGGGAAAAAGACACAGCTCTGGCTTTATTATCCTATTTTATATTGCTCTCTTTGCTATGCCCTTCATTCTAGACAAAAAGGACTTTCAACAATTCCTCCAACTTGACATTCATCTACCTCCATGCATTTTCACAAGTCATCCCTCAAGGTTGAGATGCACTCCTTCATCTCCACTTCTCAGAAAGAATCCTTGTCATTCTTCAAAGTTCAGCTCATGTAACACCATTTCCCCTGGGAGGTCTTCCCTGATTCTGCCTCACCCTTGGTTGTAAATGTTCCTACCCTCCTCAAACCACCTTATGTTTACTTTTTTTGTGTAAACTTAGGTAGACAATAATAGCTCACATCCGTTGACTCTTTACTGTTTACATGGCACTTCCCTCACTACTGTGTCATGTAGGTAATATCGAGTCATCACTATTACAGAAAAGTCAACTGAAAACAGACACCCAAATGACAGATAAGGTGAGATCACTGGGATCATCTGTACACATGAAAGCAACAATCAATTAGCATTTATTAAGTGTCTAGTATATGCCAAGAACTATGCTAAGAGCTGGCAATAGAAAGAAAGACTAAAAAAATTATTCTTTGATCTCAAAGAGCTCACAGTCTGACAAGGAAACGTAAAAACAAGATATTTATTGTTCAGTCGCGTCTAACTCTTTGTGCCCCCATTTGGAGTTTTCTTGGCAAAGATACTGAAATAGTTGCTATTTTCTTCTCCAGCTCATTTTACAGATTAGGAAACTGGAGGAAACATGGTTAAGTGACCTGCCCAAGGTCACACAGCTAGTATCTGAGGCCATATTCAAACTCAGGTCTGCCTGACTTCAAGCCTAGCACTCTATCTACTGCACCACCTAGCTGCCCTCAAACAAGTTAGAGAGAGAAAGAGAGAGAGAGAGAATAAATTGATAAATTAGATATGTGATAAATCAAAGATGTGTGTATAATAAATTGGAGATAATCTAAGAGGGAAGGCACTAAGATTCAGAGGGACTAAGAAAGGTTTCTTTAAGAAGGTGAGTCTTGAAGGAAACCAAAGAAACCAGGAGCCAAAGATGAAGAAGGAGAGAATTCCAGATGGGAAAAGACAGTAAAAATGATCAGTCTAGAAACAGAATGTTGAGTTCAAGGAACAGCAAGGAAGCTGTGTCACTATATCACAGAGTATGTGTGAGGAGAGTAAGGTATAAGAAAACTAGGAAGGTAGGAAGGAGTCAAGTTATGAAGAATTGTAAAAACCAAACAAAGGATTTTATATTTTATCTTGATGGGAACAAGAAACCACCAGAATTTATTGAACAAAAATGTGATATAAACCTGTGATTAAGGAAGATTAATTTGACAGCCAAGTGGAAGATGGGTTGACATGGAGACAACCAGTAGGCTATTACAACACAGAAATATCTAATGCTGTTAAACTTTGTGACCCTGCTGTGAAGTAATACAGGAAGGAAAATGACAGCACAAAGAGACCAATTTATTTTTAATCAATGAATCAACACTTATAAAGTGCATCAGGTAGGTTGCTAGGTGCTAGAACCACTAAAGACAAAAGAAAAACAGTTCCTGCCCTCAAGAATCTTATGTTCTATTGTGGAAGGCAACACAAATATATATATACATATATATATATATATATATATATATATATATATATATATACATATAAATCTGCAAAATATGAAGAAAACAAATAGAAAATAATTTGGAAGTGTTGAAGGGAGAGATACTGGTGTGTAGAGAAGTCAGAAAAGGCTTCAGGTAGCCAGTGGGATAGGCAGGCAGAGTCAGACATAACTGAAGAACAACAACAAACATAGTGCCTCAGCTGAGCTTGGAAGGATTCTAAGAGATGGAAAACAAGAAAGAGAATGTCCCAGACATGGGAGCCACCCCGTAGAAGGGCACTGAAGATTGGCTAAGATCAGACCACCTGCCCGTCTTGGACTACATGATTTGCATTTTTGGCTTATGCAGTGGTGATATTTAAATTAAAGACAAACACCAGGTTGTGTTCTAAATCATTGGTTTTGTTTTAAGGATTTGTTACTCAACTTACAATTTTATCTTGCAGCTGACACTGCTCTTGGAACAGATGATGTATATGATGAAAAAGGATGTCAATGTGATGTATCAGTAGAAGACCTCACACCACCCCTGAAAACTGTCATTAGGGCCATCAGGTAGGTGAGAAAAAGGTGGCAGAGACCAGAGCCGGTCGTTTGAATTGCTGGGTTGCTATGTTCCTCTCTTTACAGGTAAATCTCTTAGAATAATTTCTGCCTTGGGTTAGTCAACATGCCTATCAAAGGCTAAAACATTTTCTTCTGGAATAATAACAATTAACATTTATATAGTATTGTAAAGTTTGCAGAGTGCTTTATGTATTATTTCATTTGATGAGAGAGATAATACATTGGATTCAGTGCCAAAGGTTTTACCAATGTTGGATGGAGTCTGAAAAGTCAGGCAAAGTTGGAGAAAAATCATAGGATAGTTGGCCTGGCTGTCATTTGCTACATTAAAGACATTTAACTTAAATGACATTCGACTTTTTGAAATCCTTCTTGTGAACTGGCACTCTCTATTTTTTTTAAATCTCTTCATCTCCCTCATAGGATGGCTTAGAATGGGTTGAACATAAGGTAGATACAAAATGATTTTGTAGTTATACTAGGCCTTGCATGAGTGAAATGTTATACTCAAAGGCTGTCCTTCGCTTTTATCCTGTCTTTAATGAATGACAAGCTAAAAGAGACATTCAAAGGAATAAGTTTATGTCCCCAAAGGACTCAGAAAGTGGAGCCAAAAAAAAAAAACCAGGTTCTCAGTCTCTATTTACTTTGGCTAAAATTATCATAGGAATTTGTTCTATTTGACGGTAGTCTAACACACTGCCTGGCACATATTGGCCACTTAATAAATTCTTACTGATTGACTTAATGATTTATTGATGTCTCTAGTGCAAGAAAATGCTTCCTCTTAGACTGTCTATACAAATCCAAAGAGCCAGTAGAAAACATAAGTAACCTAACATCTCCAGGTATTTATGAACATTCCAATGATGGATATATTTCCTCCTAATTTCAGCTGGATATTCGTCATCCTGCTCCATTCAAGCCCCTGCAAGTCTCTTGGCCTGGACACTTTTCAGTGCATACCTTTAGTCTAAGTTTCTGGAAATCAATGTATATGTAGTGATTTTGGCTAATATTAGAAGAAGCAAGGCACATTTCAGGATAGTAAAAATATTATTGAGTGTAGAAAGCTTTAAAATGTATCAGCAATATTAGGCCAAAAGATAAATACAATAATTCCCCCAACCACCTTTATCTTTCTCTCTCATGTTTAGCCAATAGTTAACAAGAAAACCTCAAGTAACTGCCAATATGGGAGACCTGGAAGTGTTGGGTGGATTTTGTGCTTTGTAAATGTGAAGATCCAGTCAAAAAGTTCCTGAAGTAAGGAAAGGAGAGGAAGAAGGAAAGGGAGGGAAGAGTAGGGAAGGGGCAAGGAGGGAGAGGAAGCTTTCAAAGTCACCTTCAAAGATTTTATCCATGTCAAGAATGGCCAACAAGGTGTTGAGAGAAACGATTATTTCTTTATTTTAATAATTAATTATTGAATTAGGACCAAGGTTTTTCTACTTTTCTACTTCCTCATCCAGAAATCAACCAGTGTAGGAAATCTTGCTCAAAGACTTATCCAGGCTAAGATCTAATAAAAGACAGTAAAAGAAATTCTAAATTTCAGTAAATCAGTGGATTCCTGTTCATTGTGTTTACTTGGACAGCTCTAGGAAAATATGGTTTCTCCCTTTTATCAGAGAGGTGGTATGGAAAATGCTGTCTGTCTGACCAAGATCTGAGTGCTCAGTGTCACACACCTCAAGACTTTCATTGTAATATAGCTCACCTCTTATTGTAATATTAATTCTTTCATTAATCATCAACCAATCAGACTTGATTGCCACCCTCAGGAGCACCTGGTCTTCCAAGGACATGGAGTAAGCCCACCACCTTGAGGGGTCTTTGGTGTTCAAGAGTATCACTGACATCTTTTATTAATAGCATGCTAAGTTTGTTAATAAAATGATTAAATTATCCAGAAACTATGTCCCTCGAACTTTTTAAATATCACAATGTCTATAAATTAGAGGTGAGGAATAAAGGCTAATGGGACCCACAAAAAGTACTAAAATTGTTATTAATCAATGTGTAGGTTTTTAGCCCGTTTATCTGTCATATCTCAAGAGCTTTTTTAAAAAAAAATTGCTTTTTACTTCTGTGGTTTCAACCTCAAGCTGAAGGAAACAAATTGGCTCCATTTATGGTTTAATCTACTTGTCAAGAGACACAAAAGCAGTTCTGTATCAAGATTTGTATCACTGTCTTTTTAAAGACAGCATGACATTGGAAAAAGACTGAGTCAAAAGATCTGAATGTGAATCCTGCCTCTGACATCTAAAAGTTATATGATCATTGGCAAGTCATCTGACTTCTCTGTGCCTATTTCCTTGGCTATAAAATTGGGTCAATAAGATTAACTGCCTACTTCATGTGGTTACTGTGAGGAGAGTGCTTTATAAACCATATAGAAACATGAGCTAGGATCATTTGTATTCAGTACTTTCCAATGCTTCATTGCTTTGAAGATTCATCTCTGACTTCTTACATCTTTAACTAGATTTTCTTTTTGTTTTTCATGGACTTCTGAAGTTTTCTAGTTTCTACATCTTGCAGAAATGTTTTCTTCCTCTCTCAACATTAGTTTTCCCCAGGCAAAGTCAGCAAGAACAATCCTAACTTTGTACCTCGGTCCCATGTGTCTCTTGAGGTCCCTTTCAGTTCCAAAATCCTATGATTCTATCATGGTATACTGGGGATGACCTGATTAGTGGATGAAAGATTTGTGGTTATTTTTCTTGATACAGGTACATGACTAAAGGATTGTGTTAGTTACCTACATCTGAAAAGGTATTTGGAGATTCAAGTCTATACATCTTATTCAGGAGCATCCTTCTCCTGAGCATCTTTGCTGCATAAATAAGCTCAGGTTCACTTAGCCAGAAAATTCAATTAGCCAGAACCCACAACTCATCCACCAAGCCTGATAACTAAAGTACCAAGGTAGTCTGAGTTTATTTATTGTTGATGAAACTTGCTCATGATTAATGGTTTTTTCCTGGTTAGTGTGACTTTGCCATTATGGTTTTTTCCTATTTCAGTCATGCTTAAAAATGGTTAGAAATACGTTTTGTAACCCAGTCATTACATGTCATTTCTTGAAAATAAAACTAAATGGCATGATGGGAAAAAAAAATTTATTTGAGAGCTGGCAGTACACAAAAATAAATGCATTGAATTTGCTGCTTGTAAGGTTTTAGTCGCTATATATTTTCTGTGGTAATTAATGTTTATTATTATCATGTGATTGGGCATTTTTATGGGATAATGAAATTCTCCTCTCTGATCATAATCTCCCATCCTTTCATTTCTCTCATTTCTTCCCTCCTTCTAAATTTATTGTTTGCCATCACTGTGGGCTCTAATACCTCCACCCCTCCCTGCTTTTCCATTCCATTAGTTATCCCTATTCTGGACTCATTTTCCTTCCTTCTTTCTTGACCCTATAGTTAAATAGTTAAACTATGTACCATCCTTCACTCTTGACTATCTCTTCTCACTCCCCTCATCTTTCTTTTATCACTTACCTACTTGCCATTCCTCAATCCTCATCAATTCCAACAACCGCCTTATGTGCTCCTGTTCTTCAGTTGCTCAATGATGTTATTAGATGTTTCTGGTGAAAGCTACCTAAATGTGCTTGGCTGGCTCCACTATAAATTCATGTTACCCAGTTTCAACTGAGCATGGCACTCCTTTTATGCTTTCTTGATTGATGCTCTATCATGTCCAGTCAAGTCCAGTTAACAAGCATTTATTAAGTAGCTGCTACATGCTGTTCTAAGTGCTTGGAATACAAGAAAATTATAAGACATTCCATGTGCTCAAGGAGCTCACAGTGTAATGGGGAAGACAATATGCAAACAACTATATAGAAAGAAGATACAGGACATACAAGATAAATTGGAAATAATCAACAGAGAAGGTACAGGGAAGGGCTTTTTGCAGAAGGGATTTTTGCTGTGACCTGAAGGAATCCATTGATGTGAGAAGGCTGAGATACGGAGGGAGAGAATTGCAGGGAGGAAAGTCAATGAAAATGAATGCCCAAAGATGGAAGGTGGAATAATGTGTTTACCATTGTTCCAAATTTTCTCCTCTTCCCCATAAGGCCCCATCACCCTGAACTTCTCTCATAGCTGATTACTTTACCTCTGACTTTACTGAAAAAAAAATGAGGGCATCTGTCATGCTCTTTTTCCTGACACCTCAAAATCCCTCTATATCATTATCCTCACAATCGTGATAAATGTAAAATCTAATACTGGGGTTCAAAAAACAATTTCACAAGTTGGGGGAGACATAGCTAAATAGCAATTGATTAGGAAAAGACAGGGTTTTAGTGGACTGCAAACTAAACATAAGTTAACAATATGATATGGCAGTTAAGAAAACTGCATTAAGAGATATGTAGTATCCAGAACTAGAGAAGGGTCATGGAGGGAGGTAAGACTCATATTGATGTGTTTTGCCCTTTCCAGACAACATCTGAAGAACAATATTCAGTTAGAAAAGATTTGGGATTAGCCTAATTTCTCCTTTAAATTGATAGTCTAAAGAATTTCTTGATGAGGACAGCCAGGATATTAAAAGGACTTAAATTCATGCCATATAGGATCAGTTGAAGGAACTGGGGATATATAACCCAGAGAAGAAAGACTTAACAGAGCCATGATAACTATGTACAAGTACTTTAAAGAAGATTTTTCTCTTTAAGAAGGAAGAGTTCCATTCCATGGTGGCAGGGCAGATTACATCCAAATGTCATGACTGTTAAACACAAACAAAACCTATCAATCACACTTCCTTTTTTACTTCTGTGATTTCAACCAGTGGCTGAGGGAAATAAATTTATTTGGCCTCCATTCAAGGTTGATTCTAATCAAGAGAGCCAGGCACTTATCTCCCAAGTGTGTTACCCAAGCTCTGAAATCTATCACCTCCTCTTCTCTTCTCTTCTCTTTTTTTCTCTTCTCTTCTCTTGTGTTTCTCTGTGTCTCTCCTTTCTCTACCTCTATATTTACATGCGTCTCTCTCTGTCTCTCTTTTCTCTCAGTCTCTGTCTCTGCCTCTGTCTCTCTCTCTCAGGATGTAATGGGGTGCCTTGAACATAGTAAGCACTTAATAAATGCTGCTGAATTAATAATAATAATAATAATAATAGTAGCTAGCATCTACATAACGCTATTAAGGTTTGCAAATAACTTTTATATACATTATCTCATCAAACAACAGATTGTTTGTAGAAGTTAATCTTGTTAAAATAATCTGATAACAACCAATCAATATTTAAATACAATTTTAAAAATTAAAAAAGTTTGATAAATTTCCATAAAAGAATAGAATTTCCATTCTCTTTATTATTATTATTATTATTATTATTATTATTATTATTATTATTATTATTGTCTATCTTTTTTCCTCTTTCATTCCTTCCTATTTTTTTTAACAAAGGTATTGGGACTAATTCACTTAGACCTCAAATACAGGTTTTAAATTTTCTTACTTGAGATGCAAATATTTCCCCAAAAGAGAAGAAAAGAAACTTGTTTCGTATCATGAAGGTTTTTTTAAGTACATCGCCTGTTCAATCACAGTTTTTCACTTTGTTTATTATTTCTCTACTACTTTAAAACAAATGATAAAGACTTTGTTTGCAAGGCACCATAGAGAAATTACAACAGCCAAATCCATGCCTATTATGACTTCAGAAAGAAGGAATGTAGTTAGTAACTACTCCAACTCAAAATTCCTTGGCTTTTGTACAAAGAATATGGTCAGATTTCTGTTTGGAGGATTTTTTTGTTGTAAACTACATCATTAATGGTAGTTAAATTTTACCCTCTGGCCTCATTACAATAGAGTATTAACACTGTAAACTGATAAAGATCATATATACATTGTACCTGAGAATAAATTAAACTGACCACCATCACCATTTATCATGATTGTTTTTATAGATTAATCATATATTATAGCTGCAACGTATTTTACTTAATAATTAACTATATGTAATTAATAAGTGATATTATATAAATATACTAATTTATACATTTTTATAATTGTTTTACAAATGAAATATGTGGTTTATAATAATTTATGGCATTAATTTTATTTAGTCACTTGTTTTGAATGTGTATTCTAAAGAGCATTCTTTTCTTTCGCTTTTTTTTTCCTTTTTTTTGGACAGGGGAGGGCAGGACAATTGGGGTTAAGTGACTTGCCCAAGGCCAACTGGCTAGTTAAGTGCTAAAAGTGTCTCAGGCCAAATTTGAACTCAGGTCCTCCTGACTCCAGGGCCAGTGCTCTATTCACTGTGCCACCTAGCTACCCCAAGAGCATTATTTCCTAAACTTTAAAAATTCCAGAGTGAGAAATATAATCTGAAGATAAAATGCAATTTCTTTTAAAGGAAACTGAAATGTGGGGAGGGGGAAGGATGGCGGAGTGGTGCTGGACCTATAATTTCATTTGCATAAGGATCTCTTATATGAGGAAAGTTCTTCTAACAATACAGATCCTAAAAAATTGCCTAGGACACTAATAGGTTAAGGGATTAGCCCAGGGTCATACAATCAGTATGTGTAAGAAGCAGAAACCAAACTCAAGTCGTCTGAGGTTCTATCCACAGGTTCTCAAACCTCTTAGTCTCAGGACCCTTTCACTCTTAAAAATTATTGAGGACACCAAAGAATTTTTGCTTTTGTGAGTTATATCTATCAATTTAATAAAAATAATTGATTTTAATATACTCAAAATTAAAACCTATTGTTTTAAATACAATTATTTAAGAATAATAATAGACAATAATAATTTACATTCACATTCATCTATTTCATGGAAAAATAACTAAAATTTTCAACAAAATTATTGAGGACATTGTTTTATAGTTTTTCAAATCGCTTTACCGTCTGACAATAGAAGACAGAGTCTTACATCTGCTTTCTAAACTATTTATAATATTCTTTTTTTATTTTGAATTCCAAATTCTCTCCCTCCTTCTAGCCCTTCCCCACTCACTGAGAAGGCAAGCAATTTGATCTCAATTATACACATGAAATCACGCAAAACTTATTTCCATATTAGTCATATCAGAAAAAAAACAGGAAAAGTAAAGAAAGTGAAAACATTATACTTCAATTTGCACTTGAAGTTCATCAGTTCTCTCTCTGTGGAGGTGGATAACATTTTTATCATGAGTTCTTTAAAATTGTGTTAGAGCATTGTGTTGATCAAAGTAGCTGCCTTTCACAGTTGATTATCATTATAATATTGCTGTTACTCTGTACAATGATTATCTGGTTCTGCTCACTTCATTCTGCATCAATTCATACAGGTCTTCCCAGGATTTCCTGAAATAATTGCCTTCATCGTTTCTTATGTATTACAATACGTATAGTATTGTAGTAGACAATAGTATTACGTGACAATCATAAATCACAGTTTTATGTCATTCCCCAATTGATGGTCATCCCCCTTAATTTCCAATTCATTGCCACCACAAAAAGAGCTGCTATATATATATTTTGTATATAAAGATGCTTTTCCTTTTACTTGATCTTTTTGGGATATAGACCTAGCAATTGTATGGCTGAGTCAAAAAGTATGCATAGTTTTATAGCCCTCTGGGAAGTTCCAAATTTTGTTCCAGAAATGGTTGGACCACTTGTAACTCTACCAGTAGTGCATTAGTGTCCCAATTTTTACACATCCTCGACAGCATTTGTCGTTTTTCTTTTCTGTCATGTTAGTCAATCTGACCACCATGTGAGGTGATACCTCTGAGCTGTTTTGTGTTTCTCTAATCAATGATTTAAAGCATTTTTATATGATTACAGGTAGCATTGATTTCTTCTTCTGAAAACTGCCTGCTCCTATCCTTCAACCATTTCACAAGTAGGGACTACCTATTATTTTTAAAAATCTGACTCAGTTCCACTGTATATTTGAAAAATATAAATTTGCTATAAAAAAATAGACACTTGCTGAAAAAAATGCTTGATATTACTTCATTGTCTGTGGTACCTTTTAGCAACATATAGTTTCCCTGATTATCTCTTTAATTTGGTCTATTTTTGCTTTGTCTGGGATCATGATTACTATCCTGCATTTTTTACCTCAGCTGAAACATAATAGATTCTGCTCCAGATCCTTACTTTAACTCTGTCTTTCTGCTGAAGTGTGTTTCTTATAAACAACATGGTTAGATTCTGATTTCTAATCCATTCTGTTCTCCACTTCCGTTTTATGAGTGAGTTCACCTCATTCACACTCACAATTTATGATTACTATATATTTCGTCATTCCTGTTTTCTTCTATTTATCTTTCTCTCTCTGAGCTCTTTTTACACTTTCCCTCCTCAAAAGTTTGTTTTGCTTTTGACCACTGTCTCCCTTAATCTGACCTCCCTTTTATCACCCCTTCACTCTTTCTCTTACCTCCTTTCTCTCCTACTTTCCTTTGGGTAAGATATGCCCAACTAGTATGTGTGTGTGTGTGTGTGTGTGTGTGTGCGCACATGCACACGCACACATGCACATACATATGCACACATATACACACACACTTACATACACACATATATGCACCTCACCCATTTTCCTCTTCCTTATGTGCCTCTTTTATGTGAGATTTTTCCCATTCTTCCTCCCCCTTCTCCCTTTTCACAGGACATCCCTTTTCCTCATCCTTTTTTGGGGAAGGAGATCATCTCAACAGAATCAATTCACAGCCATACCCTCTGAGTATGTAGAAGCCTTCTAAATGACCTAATGAGGATAAAGTTCTTAGGAGTTACATGTTACATCTTCCCACATAGTTTGACCTTATTAAGTCCCTTATGAATTCTCTTTTATCTTTACCTTTTATGCCTCTCTTGAGTCATGTATTTGAATGTTAAATTTTCTATTCAGCTCTGGTTTTTTCATCAGGAATGCTTGAAAATCCTCTATTTCATTAAAAATCCATATTTTTCTTCCCTAAAGGATTATTCTTAGTTTGGCTGGGTTAATTGTTCTTGGCTTAATCTTAGCTCTTTTGCCTCCTGGAATATCATATTCCCAACCCTCCATTCCTTTAACATGGAAGCTCCTAAGTCTTGTTTGATCTTGATGGTGGCTCTGTAAAATTTGAATGCCTTTGTTATGACTGCTTGCAATTTTTTTCCTTGACCTGGAAGCTCTGGTATTTGGCTATAATATTCCTGAGAGCTTTCATTCTGGCATCTCTGTCAGGATATGATTAGTGGATTCTTTCAATTTCTATTTGACCTTCTGGATCTAAAATATCAGGATAGTTTTCCCTTATAATTTCTTGAAATATATGATGTCTAAGCTCTTTTTTTAGTCACAGCTTTCAGGGGTTCCAATAATTACTAAATTATTTCTCTTCAATCAATTTTCCAGGTCAGTTGTTTTTCCAATGAGATATCTCACATTTTCTTCTATTTTTTTTCATTCTTTTGACTTTGTTTTATTGTTTCTTGAAGTCTCATAGCGTCATTAGCCTCCACTTACCCAATTCTGTTTTTTAAGTTCTTTTCTTCAATGAATTTTTGTACCTCTTTCATCCATTTGGCCAGTTGTTTTGTTTAAGAGTTTTCTTCAGAATTTTTTGTGCCTCTATCACTATTTTCCCATTCTGGTTTTTAACTTATTTTCTTCAATATTTTTGTGCCTTTTTTTACCAAGCTCTTAATTCTCTTTTCATAGTTCTCTTGTATCACTCTCATTTCTTTTCCCAATTTTTCCTCAACCATTCTTATCTCTTTCTTACTTTTCCAGAAATTCTTTTGAGGTTTGTGTCCAATTAGCATTTCTCTTTTATGATTTCCTTGGAGCTATTTTCAAGTTATTGTTTTCTCCTGAGTTTGTGTCTTTGATCTTCCCTGCCAGCATAGTAGCTCTTTATGGTCAAGTTTTTTGTTGTTGTTGTTTGCTCATTTTTCAAGACTGTTCTTGACTTTGAACTTTATGTTAAAATTAGGCTTTGCTCACTTTGCACTGTCCCAAGCTTCAGGCTTTTTTGCTTTCTTTTTTTCATTTTTTGGGGTTTTTTGTTCTGTTTTTGTTTTTGTTTTTATTTATTTTCATTTTTCAACATTTATTTCCACAAGATTTTGAGTTACAAATTTTCTCCCCATCTTTCCCTACTCCCCACCCCAAGATAGCAAGCCTACTAAATACTCCTTCCCCCAATCTGCTCTCTCTTTTCTCCTCCCCCATTCCCCTCTAACTTTCTAGTAGGGCAAGATAGGTTTCTATACCCCAGTGCCTGTATATCTTATTTCCCAGTTGCATGAAAAAAACATTTTTTTAAATATTTGTTTTTAAAACTTTGATTTCCAGATTCTTTCCCTTCTTCCCTCATCACCCACCCCCACTGGGAAGATAAGCAATTCAATATAGGTAGTACATGTGTAGTTACATAAAACATTTCCATAGTACTTATATTGTGAAAGACTAACTATATTTTCCTCCATCCTATCCCGCACCCCACTTATTCTATTTTCTACTTTGACCCTGTCCCTTTTCAGAAGTATGTGCTGCTAACTACCCTTTCCCCCAATCTACCCTCCCTTCTATCATTACCCCCTCTTCTCCCTTTCCCACCTACTTTCCTGTAGAGTGAGTGATACCCAAATGAGTGTGTATGTTATACTCTCCTTAAGCCAAATTCAATGAGAGTGAGGTTCATCCATTCCCTTTCACCTTCCTGTTCTTCCCCTCCATTGTAATAGTTTCCTCTAGGCTCTTTTATATGAGATAATTTACCCTATTCTATCTCTCCCTATCTCCTCTCATTATATTCCTCTCTCATCTCTTAATTTTATTTTTTAGATATCATCCCTTCCTATGCAATTGATCCTGTGCCCTCTGTCGCGTACACATATATACACACACTCACATATATGTGCATATATATTCCCTTCAACTACCCTCATACTAAGAAGAGTCTCATGAGTTACAATTATCATTTTTCCATGTAGGAATGTAA
>CM053584.1:235221201-235243098 GCA_028627135.1 Pseudochirops cupreus
GTTCCTTATGATTTCTTTTTCCTGTTTACCATCTCATGCTTCTCTTGCTTCTTGTATTTAAAAGTCAAATTTTCTGTTCAGCTCTGGTTTTTTCATCAAGAATATTTGAAAGTCCTCTATTTCATTGAATGACCATATTTTCCCCTGAAACATTATACTCAGTTTGGCTAGGTAGGTGATTCTTGGTTTTAATCCTAGCTCCTTTGACCTCCAGAATATCATATCCCAAGCCCTATGATCCCTTAATGTAGAAGCTGCTAGATCTTGTGTTATCCTGATTGTGTTTCCACAATACTCAAATTGTTTCTTCCTGATAGCTTGTAATATTTTCTCCTTGACCTGGAAACTCTGGAATTTGACTATGATATTCCTAGGAGTTTTCTTTTTGGGATCTTTTTCAAGAGGTGATCAGTGAATTCTTTCAATTTCTATTTTGCCCTCTGGTTCTAAAATATCAGGGAAATTTTCCTTGAGAATTTCTTGAAGGATGATTTCTAGGCTCTTTTTTTGATCGTGGCTTTCAAGTAGCCCAATAATTTTTAAATTATCTCTCCTGGATCTGTTTTCCAGATCAGTAGTTTTTCCAGTGAGATATTTTACATTGCCTTCTATTTTTCCATTTGTTTGGATCTATTTTATGGTATCTTTATTTCTCATAAAGTCATTAGCTTCCATTTGCTCCAATCTAATTTTGAAGGAATTATTCTCTTGAATGAGTTTTTTAACTTCCTTTTCCATCTGGGCAATTCAGCTTTTTAAGGCATTCTTCTCCTGATTGGCTTTTTGGGCCTCTTTTTGCCATTTGAGTTAGCCTATTTTTTAAGGTGTTATTTTCCTCAGTACTTTTTTTGGGTCTCTTTTAGCAGGCTGTTGATGCACTTTTCATGATTTCCTTGCATCATTCTTATTTCTCTTCCCAATTTTTCTTCCACTTCTCTTACTTGATTTTCAAAATCCTTCTTGAGCTCCTCCATGGCCTATAACCAATTCATATTTTTCTTGGAAGCTTTTGATACAGGAATTTTTACTTTGTTGACCTCTTCTGGCTCCATGTTTTGATCCTTTTTATCCCCAAAAAAAGGATTTTATGGTCTGATTGCACTTCCTGTGCTTGCTCATCTTGCCAGCCAATTACTTGACTTTTGAGCTCTTTGCCACAGTAGAACTCTGCTTCCAGGATGAAGAGAGCTGTGTTGCAAATTGCTGGGGTTTTTGCAAATGTTGTCAGAGGTCTGAGGAGGGCACCCTCTCTACAGCCATCACAAGCTCTGGCACACTGGCATTTCTCATGCCAGGACCACCACCCAAGACTGCGATCCCAATCCAAGCAGGTCAAAGCAAGAGTGCTTACCCTCTGAATGGTTGCTTGGTCCCCCAAGGATCTGTAGGCCAGGAACTGTGGAGGCAGCCATGTGGCAGCAGCTGCAGCCACTGCAACTCTTCCACCTCTTGCCCTGAGGGCAGGGGCCTGACCACACTCTTCCATCACCCAGTTCCAAGAGAGTTCCCCATTGACCTTTTACTTTGTCTTTGATGTTTATGGGTTGAGAAGTCTGGAAACAGCCACAGCTGCTGGTGATTCACTCTCCTGAAGTCTGCTCTGGCTGTTCTGTGCTGCCCCAGGTCTGGGACTGCATGGCTCACGAGGGGCTGCACTCAGCTCCCACTCTGGTGTGATAGACCTTTCCTGTTGGCCTGCCAGGGTGCCTTAAGCAGGAGATATGTTTCTCTCTGTCACTTTGTGGGATCTGTAGCTCCAAAATTTGTTTAGTCATATTTTATAGGTATTAGAGATGGTTGGAGTAGAAGCTCAGACAATTTCCTGCTTTTACTCTGTCATCTTGGCTCCACCCACCCTTGCTTTCTGTTTTTCAGAGCTCATTCTGGGTATCTGTAAGTTTTTGGTGCTTCCAAGGTGGTGAGAACTGGGGAAATGTGTGGTCACTGCTCTCTTAGTCTGGGATCTGGTCTTTATCCAGAAAGTACCCCAGTCTGGGACTCTTCTCAGCCCTAGAACTGTGACCAGGGCCCCTGCTCCCTTATGACTAACCACAAGTGCTCCTCTCTACCCTGGAACTGTGACCCCAAACTGCGTATGGGTAATAAAGTTGTCAAACAGCACCAGATCCTATGCCCAGTGTCAGCTCAGGGTCCCCTATAATCTCTTTCTGACTGGTTGTCCAGTCCCTTTACAGTCTCTGGTCTGAGAGCTCCCAAAGCTGCTGCTCCTGCTGCTCCTGCTGCTGCTGCAGTTGACTCCAAGGCTGGTAATGCAGCTGCTTACACTGGCCAAGGCCCCACCATGGTGTCAAGGACCTTTCCTGATGACCTCCTAAGCTATCTTGGGCTTCAAAAATATCTTACCCAGAACTTTTGTTTGTGATGCTGCTACAGAATTCAATTTGAAGCGTTATTTTAAAGTTGTTTTGAAGGGAATGTCAGAAGAGTTTGGGCATCTTGGCCCCAACTTTCTTATATCTGCTTTTGCATTCAATCTGTTATGATATGCTGTTTTAGTTGAAGCATATGAAGAAAATCTGGCCTCATATATATGTAGTCACAAAAGAGAAGGGTGTCTTGATAAGCAAATAATGCCTTAATATTTTTATAAAAATAGTTTTTACCTCATGGAAACTCTGGAACTCCCAGAGGTCCTCAGACCACACTTTGAGAATCACTCACTATATTCTGCTATGTCTCTGAAAAATTCACACACGATCACTATAACAACATACATATTTTCCATGAAAGAGATTTTTATTACATTTTTTAAATTCAAATAAAGATAATTTTATTCTTTTTAACCATCAATGCTTTCTTCTTATCATTTTCATAATACTTCTCTATGTCCAGATCATTTCTCAATTTGTTGTATTTGCTACCATTAATTGTATTTCAAAGGCATTCTGAAGCCCTAGGCAAGAAATTTAAGAACTCTTCTTTTCCATAAAATTTAAAAGCCAACTGAATAGAAGTCTACCTCTTACTTCTGTAAAGGTATGCCCGCATGGAAAAAGTCAGTTGTGTTCATTAGAAAGAATGACTCTGAAGGGGCTTATTCTCAAAAGCTGGCCTTAGATAAAAATGGGTATGTATATTCAAAAATATCGCCAGGTGACAAAATTTTAACTGGGTTATAAAGTCAGATTTTGATGTTCTAATCTTCTTAACTTCAGGCGTGAGTCTCTTTTTAATGCCCTTTTGCCTTTTTTTTTTTTTGAAGAGCTACCAACCTCTTAATTCCACATGACTGAAAACCAGTCAGCCAGTAATTCAGTCATCACCCAGCCCCTTTCCTGACATCTCACAATTATTCCCCTGGAATTGTTTCTTTTGGAAATATTTTTCATCCCATTACAATTGTGGCTTTGCATCATGAGCCATAATAGCTATGATTTAAGGTTTTCATTTCCCATGATCTTCAGTGAGATGAATTTTACTTCTTTCTCAATCATCATCATATTGCTCAGGATATAGAATGTAAGCATTTCATTGACACTTCTAATCTGGCTAAACTAATATGTGTTTCCCAATAGCTGAGGGCAACCATTGTTATTCTACCAATTTTTCAACAGAATTCATGGTTGATCACAGACCTAGTGCTGTCTACATGTAAACAAGACACAACTTTTTCTATCAACCAGCTAGCATTTATTAATAGCCTCCTATGTGCCACACACTGCCAACTGCTAGGAATACAAAGAAAAAGAAAAAATAGCGCCTGCTCTCAAGGAGCTCACAATCTAATGGCAGAGACAACATGCAAACAACTGTGTACAAACAAGATATAGACAAGATAAATTGGGGATAAGACTTAGAGGGAAGGCACTAAAATTAAGGAGAACTGGGAAAGACATCTCCAATATCAGCAGATACCTCCTTTAAATTTTGTCTAAGATGCTTTAAATTCAATGGCTTTTCATTCTGGGACCTTTAATTGATGCTTTTGCAGCTGATTAACATCCCATTTTGTCTTTTGTTTAAAATGGAACATACCACCAGCTTAGTTTTGAAGGGTTTTTTCTTTCTTTGTTCACCTCCAATGATACCAGTATTACATTTCATTCCTGCTTCACTATAGTTTGTAGTTTCTTTTTTTCAAAATTTAGACCTGTAATTTTATCCCTAGAATAGCATCTTAAGTGAAGAATTTCCTCTGTCTCTAAGAGACTTAGAATGATGCATGAGGCATTGAAAGGTCAAGGTTACATAGCACAGCTGTGTCAAAAGTGGTCTTGAACTCAGGTCTTCCTGACTCCAAGACCAGCTTTCTCTCTATTCACTAAGCCATAATTCTTCTCTCATCCTTTCAGCCTAGTAAATAACTATTGTTTTAAAAATCTTCCTCCATAACCGTGTCTCAACCTCCAACTCATATTTTCCCCCTTTTTCCCAATCCAAAATAAAAAAGGTTTTCGTCTCATAATGAATAACCCACCAGTTAATCAGTCCCAGAACAAAAAGGGCCTGTGACCCTTCAACAAGGACTAAGAAAGTATGCTTAAGTCCTAAGAATCTAATATGAAATCATAGTTTCTTTATTTATGGAACTATGATCCCAATAAACTACACTCAAGTTTCACGTCAGATTTATAGGAGAGATGGGAGATATGGAGTAGAATTTCAATCTAAACTCAGACCAATACAAGCCTTACAGATTGTATTTTAATAAGGAAACTTTCCATGGATCTTATTCCTCTGACCCCCTCACCATAAAACCTAACAGCATCTACTAGAACATTTCCTAGAAAGTTGCCTATAAAGAGCAGAATAATATTGAACCAAATGTACAAGCTTTCCATCCATGATTAAAAACAGTACTGCTATAGGTGACAGAATTATTTGGCATCAGAGGGCCTGAATTTAAATTTAAACCCTTCTGCTTACTAGCTTGTCTATCTTTGGACAAGTTACTTAACCTCTGTTTGCCATAGTTTTCTCATCTATAAAATGGGAATAATAATAACACTTACCTCCCAGGGTTGTTGTGAGGATCAAATGAGATAATAATTGTAAAGTCCTTTGAACATTGCCTAGCACATAGTAAGTGTTAATGTTAGTGATGAGGAGGAGGAGGAGGAGGAGGTCTTCCCACCCCTCTATACCTTCCAAGATAATGACTTCTTGGAAATTGTATCTGCCATTGCCATAATCATCATCGTTATTATTGAACATCTCATGACAGACCATGAGAGACGACTTTGAAAAGGAAAAGATGCTTCCTGGGACTCTACAGTCTCTACAACATCTTGCCATAAGTTGATAGCAAGACTTGACTACAATTGCTCTGCATGTTTCCAGAGACCATGCCTTTGACTATGGTATCTTTGTTGCTAGTTAGAATCTCAATCTGTTGGTCAGTGAATAAGCATTTATTAAGCACCTACTATGTGTCAGATACTGTAAAAAAATTTTGTATATTATATGCACATATAATATACCAAAAAAAATCAGAAATAACTTAAAAAGGGAAGGCACTAGAATTGACAAGGATTGGGAAAGGCTTCCTATGGAAGATGGGATTTTAGCAGGGTCTTAAAAGAAGTCAGTAAGCAGGATTAAGGAGCATGGCAGGGGGAGAGGGGGAGGACAGCCCAAAATAAATGTCCAGAGATGCAAGATGAAGTGTCTTGTTTGAGGAACATGTAGGAGTCCGGTGTCACTGGACGGAAGACTACATATTAGAGAGTAAGGTGTAGGAATACTGGAAATATAGGAGTGGGCTAGGTTATGCAGGGCTTTGCCTGTGATCCTGGAAGTGATAGGAAGCCACTGGAGTTTATTGAGTCGAAGGGGTGACATGGTCAGTCTTGTGCTTTAGCAAAATGTCTTTGGTGGTTGAATAAAGGATGGGCTGGAGTGGGGAGAGACTTGGGTCAGACAGATGAACCAGCAGGCTATTGCAAGAGTCCAAGTATGAGGTGATGAGAGCCTGCCCCAGAGTTGGTGGAAGTGTCAGAGGAAAGAAGGTGGCACATTTGAAAGATGTTACAAAGGCAAAAATCAACAAGGCTTGGCAACAGATTGGATAAGGGGTTATGGGATAAGGGGCCATCTAACTATCTAATACATCTCTTTTTTTCCCACAAGAATTACTTAAGGGACATTGTCAAATGCTTTACAAAAATCTAAGAAAACAGTGCTCCACTGGCCTGCCAGGATAATGACCTTGTCAGTAATGGAGATGAAGTTAGTATGGCAAGATCTGTTTTTGAAAAAATTATGCTGATTCTTTATGATCATTCTTCTATCAATCATCCCATTAGTGTTATCTAATTTTTTCAGCAATTAAGATAAATATTAATTTCCAATCATTTACAGAATCCACTCTCTTCTCCTTTTTGAAAAATGGGATAACATTTGTCTGTCTCCAGTCCTGCAGTCCATTGCTTTCCACAGTCTTTCTTTTAAAAAAAAAAGGCATTTATTATCTCTCCCTACTACTACCCCCCCACACACAGACACACTGAACTTTTTTTTAATGGAAAAGAAAACCCTTGTATAAATCTGCAGAGTCCAGCAAAACAAATTCCCACACTGGCCACGTACAAAAATATATGTTCATTCTGTCTCCTAAGTTATCACATCTCTGGCAGGAGGTCAGTAGCACACTTCATCCTCAGTCCTTAAGACCCATGGTTTATCATTATTTATTATAGTTTATCTAATGTCCTTCAAAGATGTTTCTCATTACAATGTTGTTGTTACTACATAAAATATTCTCCTAGTTCTGCTTGCCTCATCATGCATCAGTCCATAAAGGTCTTAACAGTTTCTTATGACATTGTCCATTTAATTTTAACAGTTTCCTATGACATTGTCCATTTAATCAGCGCTCATGGGGCAATATTCCATTAGATTCATATACCATAATTTGTTTAGCAGTTCCCCAATAGGTAAGCACCCCTCCTTAGTTTATAATTTTTGGCTACTCTGAAAAGAGTTGCTCTGAATATCTTTATATTTGTTATTCAGTTGTGTTTGACACTTTGTGACCCCATTTGTGATTTTCTTGCCAAAGATACTAGAATGATTTGCCATTTCCTTCTCCAGTTCATTTTACAGAGGAGAAAACTGAGGGTTGAGTGCCTTGATCAGGGTAACGGTTAGTAAGTGTCTAAGGTCAGATTTGAACTCAGGAAGAGTCTTCCTGACTCCAGGCCTGGCACTCCAGCCACTGTACCACCTAGTTACCCATATATATGCCTATCTTTGAATATATAGGTCTTTTTCCTTTTTATTTAATCCCTTTGAGCTATAGGTCTAGTGTAGTATTTTTGTAGGGTCCTGTAAAGCCATGCACAAGCAGCTTTCCAGAGCACCAATGCTGTGAACAGCTTTCAAGGTTTTGATTACATAGTATAGCAAACTCTCTATTTATTCTATAACAAATCAGAGTAAAACATTCACAGAAAATCAAAATACAGCATTCAGAATGTTACACCTTATCACAGAAAAACAAAATACAGTATTCACCATGTCACAACTCAACTTATCACTAAAATGGCCACATAGTTTTCACCAAAGTGGTCACATAGTTTTAAACAAAGTACATTCATTTAGTCAATCACAAAATCCTTAATTCAATTTCTCTACCCCTAGGTCACAGTAAATCATAATCTTCTCAGTCAGTACACAATATCCAAGTAAAAGTCTTCTTTTAGCTTGACTCAAGGCTGGCTCTCAGCTTCCATGGTTCCCTTTCCATGGTCCCAGCTCCAACTGTCACTTGGTTTCAAAGGCAGGCAGCTCCCAGTTCCTTGTCCAGCTCCTTGTCCAGTTTTTTGTTCAGTTCCCGTTCCATATTGAAGTTCACAGTCCACCTCAAGTCCTTCACAGTTTCTGTTTCTGGAAAGACAAAGCTTGACAGAGCCACAATAATATTCATCCACGTTGCCATCACCATCGTCAATTCACTACCTACCTGTGAAATCAACTCAGACCCACCAACAAGGTCTGAGAACTCAACACAAATCATCAACATAGAAATCAACACAGACCCACAAACAAGGTCCAAGAGGTCAGCACAAATCATCAGTAAAGTCCCAGGACCTCCAAAACCCTCCTCCAAGACTTCTGTAAACATACAACCAGAAAATCCTCTTTCAGGGCTTTCAGTAAGGTCCCATGGCTTCTGTACAAAGTATCACAAACAAACATCAACACAGACAGAGTGGACAGAATCCCAGGATAGCACAAGTTTTCTTCTTCATGACTCTGCCACCACAAGAGTCCTCTTCTCAGTTCTGCTGTCTCCAGCCTGGGCCTCCCCTCATATATGGTCATTAGCTCCTCCCCTTCCCATTACAGGAGTTCATGAGTTCCAGGGTTCACAAGTTGTGGTGTTCACACATTCTGTTTCTTAACAGACTTGATAGAAGGCTCAAAAGAAACTTGAACTGAAACAAGGTGTTAATTTAATAGCTGAAATAAGGTGTGAACAACTTCTGTGCTTGCCATTACAGGTCCAAAAGTATACACAGTTTAGTGACTTTTTAGGCATAGTTCCAAATTGCTTTCTAGAAAGGCTAGACCAATTCACAGCCTCACCAATAAGGAATCAATGTTCCTTCTTTCTTGTATCCTCTCCATCAGCTACTCTTCTCTCATTCATGTGCTATCTTTGCCAATCTAATAAATGTGATGTAAAACTTTAGAGCTATTTTTAATTTGCATTTCTACAGGTGTTAGTGATTTGAAGCAGCTTTTCTGTTAGTGAAAAAGGAACAACCTTTATCAAGGTTGATAGTAGTAATGTCTTCCTTTGAAAATTGCCTGTTCATTGACCATTAATCTATTGGGCAATGGCTCTTATCTTTATAAATTTGAATTAGTTCCTTATGTATCCCTCCACGATCCTTCCAAGATCACTGGCAGTGGTTCAGTAACCACATCTATTGGTTCCTTCAATCAGCTATGATGCATTATATAAGGGCCATGTGACTTGAACTCAGGAAGGTGTTTCTCTATCTCCTCAGTTACTTATCAACTCCCAATCAGCCATTTTTGTTGTGTCCTTTCAGTACAAAAGTCATTCTACATAAAAGAGAAAACAGAAGCAAAAGAAGATTAGAGTATCTGTCTCTTCTCTCTGTTGTCAGTTTCTCATCATTCCATTCCCTCCAAGCATGGGCCTATCCTCTTTGCCCAAGAGAGCTAAAAACAAGCAAAAAAAAAAAAGCAGCCTTTTTTTGTTGATATAACCTGTCTTTGAAAGTCTCAATTCGTTTTGAACTTTACTGCTGATATTTTTCTTATTTGACTGTGCCAGCTTTTTTATTCATCTTCTCTTATTTGCCCTTGCTGCCATCTTTTTTCTTTTTAAAAATCTAAGGCTCTTGATGAATTCCCTGTGTATCATTTTCAGCCCCTTTAGAAAACTCCTTTTCCTCCTCATTGGAATAATTTCTTTTTGTATCTTCAGAATTTTCTTTTTGAGACCTTCCCATCCCTCCTTGGGCTGACTTTCCTAATACTAGACCTGAAGTCATAAGACCTATATTCAAGTTTCAATCGAAGCCCACTTTAACTGTATGTCCATAGACAACTCACTCAGTTTCTCTAACAGTTTCCTTAGTTATAAACAGGGACAAAAACATGCACCGCATACACCCCATGGAGGCAGTACGGTACATTGGAAAGAGTACTGTACTGTCTCATCCCACTTTTGATGCTGGTGGAGCACTGCTTATGTGACCTCAGACCAGTCACTTACACTCTCTGCATCTCAATCTCCTCATCTGAAAAATGAGGAGGTGGAATTTGATGTCCTCTAAGGTCCATTCAAATTCCAAATTTATGATCTTATGACACAAGTTATGCAAGACTCTAATGACACTACCTAAGTAGTGGTTGGACTACCTAGATAGTGTCATTCCCTGGCTTACGGCTCCCATTCAAATAGAAAGCTGGCACTTCCCTAAAGAGAGCCATGAGTTTGCTTTGCAAGTACTCAGAATGTTCAAAATGTAACCACTTTTTCTTTTTTGCAAGTTAATGGGTACAGAAAGTACTCACATGCAAGCCCTTGGAGAGGGCCCAGTGGGGCCATCCTTCCACCAGAAATCAGTGCTATCTCATAACTTATACTGCCCTGGTTGGAGGCTCCATAAAAAGAGGGCAGAATTTTTTGTCCCCATCAGTCTCTGCTCTCCTATAGCTCTTCTACTAAAAAGATGTAGGTTACTCCCTAAGAACTAGATGATTGCTTACCTTGGCTCCAGCTTCTGTAGCTCAGCAGTCAGTGCCAATGTCATTAATTGCCCCATCTCCTGTAGCTCAGCTGCCAACACTGATGCCCATCCATTGCCCCATCTCTTGTAGCTCAGTTCCACTGTAGCCCCCACTGCCTGTGGTTCTCATTCCATACGGGCTCCAACTCTTACAGCTTTTTTTCTCCCAGATTCCAGTCTTTTGTTTTCCAACAGATGATACATATCTCCTTTCAAAAATGGATCTGATTTCTTCCAGCTGGTTCACCTGAGAGACTCCTCTGAAACTCCTGGGTCCTCTCAAATATTCTTACGTGGCCTCTAAGGTCCCTTCCAGCCCAATATCTATGATCCTATGACCCAAGGAGGGGGCAGCTAGGTGGCACAGTGGATAGTGTGGGGCCTGGGGTCAGTTCAAGTCTGGCCTCATATAATTACTAACTGTATGACTCTGGGAAAGTCATTTAACCCTGTTTGCCTCAGTTTCCTCATCCGTAAAATGAGCTGGAGAAGGAAATGTCAAAATGACTGCGGTATCTTTGCCAGGAAAACCCCAAATGAGGTAAAAAAAAAAATTAGATACTTTTGAAAAACAGCTGGACTCCATGGGGAATAACCTAGGTCATCAGCAGAGATTTTATCTCCTCTCTCTTTTTTTTTTTTCCTCTTTGCGGGCTTCACAAGCTCTCAAGCTCAGTTTCTACAGCCACCTTTCTGATTTATGGTGAGTCTTTTACACCCTCAAGTGGTGGTGATGGGGTACTTCTTTCTCTCTCACCTTTTATTTCGCAGCTACTGTGGGAAAGGCAGCTTGGTATTGTAGAGGGAGAACAGTACCTTCAAAGTCAGAGATCTGAGTTCAAGTTCCCCCCACCTCCATATTTTTGGTGTGGGTCTTAGACACACCTCTCAGTGTCCTAAGCAGCTCTCGCCCCTGTGGAGACGTGACATCTCGATAAAGATGCCATGGGACTGTAACTCATTTTATTTTACCTACGTATTCAAGGGCAAAATGTGAATGAAAAATATTTGAAAGTATCTAGCTTTGTCTATTTCTGTCCAAATTAAGTACTTCTTCAAATAAATGAGGTTATTAGTTGCTCCTCTGGAATTTACTACAAATTAACAAAATGTTCAGTTAAATTACTTTTAGCTATAAATAAATAAATAAGTAAAAGATCTTGGAGGCCTCCTTTTCCAACAGCACATTTTGTTTTTAGCACCGTTGGGTGCTCAACAAAGCTTTGTTCTGATCCTCCAATGTGCTTTAGGCATGAAGGCAAAACCAAAGATTAACTAAATCTAGAAGCAGAAAAAGTTGGTATGCCCCTGCCATAACCCTGGTCAAAGGTGATTCTTTTATCTTGACTCTAATACTCTTTGTACATTGCATTTAGAATTTTCCTTGGGGTTTTTTTCCCCTCCCCAATTTAAATTAATGCTTAGAACATAAGGAAAGTCTGAAATCTGAAGAAAAAGAAGGGAATAAAAGAAATGGTAAATCAGTCTTTCTACTTTTGCCCTGTCTTTCACACAGTTGACCGATTGTTCAAATAGGGCAAGTTGGATCTGCTGTAATCACAGTGACTTCTCATTTTATCCCTTCTTCAAACTTGTATTGATTGTTTTACCTTTGTTCAAACAAATCTAATACTGTGTGACTGTACACAGATGACTGATTCTGAAATGACTTCCACTTTGGTAACGAGTCATTTCCTGAATATAAAGATACAGTCAGTTTTAATTTCTGTGATACTGTTTGGTCCTCTTCATGTCCAACATATTGTACTTTCTTTTCCTTTTCAATGCTATTTTTTTTTTACATCACTGACACTTCCCTTCATGCCTCCCAATCCCCAATAGCTCCCTCCCATGTAACAAAGAAGTACAGCTCCATAAAAGAAAACTACACATTGGCCTCATCTAATAATGTATGCCTTACTCTCCAGAGGTGCTGTTGGTGCTCATATATCACAAACAGTCACTGCATTAATCAGAGTAATGAAATTTGTCAGTGTTGTTTTCTTTTACATTACTGCTTTCAGTTGCCTCTCATGAGAAAGTAGTCATGATCCACCATGCTACCCGCCTCCTAACAGAGGGGTTAGACTCAAGATGCAGAATGAAACACACATTTTTTGGACATCACTAATATGGAAATTTGTTTTGCTTAACTGTGTATGTTTGTTACATTGGTTTTATTTTTCTAATTGGGGATTAGAGATGGGATATGTCTATTTATAAGCACAAGACTCCTGTCTAAATAGACCATCATCTTTTAACTGCTTTCATTCCTTGATCCCTAACTACATTTTCCAACATCATTTCCACCATCATCTTGTGAACTCATCTTTACAGAAATACTATGTCATGCCAAGGGCTATGGGAATACGTAGCAGTGGCACCAACAGTGGTGATGTTGGGAGGAGAGGCTGGACCTGATCAAATTCATGTAGAAGGACTCCACACTGGAGATTACACAGCTTTAAAGAAGTAAGATAAATTTTCAAGATATCTTAGGAAAATTACAAAAGAATGAAAAAGATAAGAGACAGTACTATTAGTTGACTGAGATGACATCATCTACCTAGCTTGTTATCACACACTATACAGTACAGAGAAATTGGCTTACTTGGTCTTCACAAATAGCTTTTGAGCTCCTTTATCCATGCCTTTGTATAAGCTGCTCCCCATGTCTGAAATGCATTCCTTCCTCAACCCCATTTGTTGGGATCTCTAGATTTCTGCAAACACCACCTTCTATGTGAGAATTTTCCTGGTCTCCTAGTTCCTAATGCCTACCCACCCACAAATTTCTTTGTATTTGTTTGTACATATTTATACTATATTTTCAATTACTGTTACTATTACTATTCTAATTTAACATATTACTATTGCTGTATTTAAATTTAACCTATTACTATTGCTATATTTAAATATTTATTATTATATATTACTATATTTTCTATTACATTATATAATTCTATACTATACTTCTCTGTGCTATATGTATACATATATATTTTCTCTATATTCTTCTCAAAAAATATAAGATCCTTGGGGACATTTTTGTCTTTGTAACCCCAGAGCCTAGCTCAGTGCCTGGCTGTAGTGAGAACACTCGCACTTTGATTAATTGGTTGGCTAATTGATTAACTACATCCCCATCAATGTAAAGCTTTTTTTTTTTTACAAACAACATCTGGCCATTTTTTTTAATTTTCTTTTTTATTGTGCATTTAAGTCAGTCAATCAACAACCATTTATTAAGAGCTATGTGCCAATCACTGTGCTAAGTGCTAGGAAAGATAGTCTTATCACCCTGTGATGGTGTAAATAGGAGTTTAATGGCTGTCTCCAATCTCATCCCTCTAAAAAATTAACAATTTATGTATTATATGGGTGCATATATATATGCATATATCTGATACTAGATTGTTAAGAAATAGTTTATTCTTTTCATTTTCTTTTTTTTAATTGATTTGTTTATTTACTTTTAGTTTACAAGATTCAGCACCAGAATCCCTTGAGTTTCAAATTTTCTCCCCTCTCTCCCCCCCCCCATGGTGGCTTGCAGTCAAGTATAGGATCTACAAATTGGACATTAGTCTGGTTGTATAGAAGAGTTCTAAGTGATGGAGTGAACAATGGGAAAGAAGAAACAAAACCAAACATGGAAAAGAGAGAAAGCACGTAGTTTGCTTCAGTCTCCTTTTTCATTTTCTTACTTATATTTGCTCCTCTTGGCCTTTGCATCGAAGCTACAGAAAACCTAAGTTTGTACTGATTTAGCTGGAAGCATTGTCAAGTTCTCTAGAGAATTTTTCCTTCTTCAAATTTTGCAACATATAAGCTTTGGTTATCTTCATAATGGTCTTTTTTTTCCTTAGCTCATCATGATCAGGATGAGGCAAAATGACCAAGTGTTCCATGAAATGAAGTTTGCTGACTTAGGGCTAATGATAATGCATTTATTCATGTCTCTGGGGAAGAGCCGAGCCACACATCTAATTGGCAGGCACTTCTTTTGTCCGTCTAGAGTCAAAGCATCAGTATGGTTGTGGTTCAATTCTTCCATGCTTAGGACAACTCCTTACTTATAAGACAATGGATCACCCCTTAAAAGTTGTTGTTGAGTCATTTCAGTCGTGTTCCAATTTTTTGTGTCTCCATTTGGAGTTTTCTTGGCAAAGGTACTGGAGTGATTGTTTTCATTTCCTTCTCTGAGTCATTCTACAGATAAGGAAACTGAGGCAAACAGGGTAGACTTGCCCAGAGTCACAGAGCTACAAAGTTTCTGAGGCTAGATTTGAACTCAGGGAAGAGACTTCTTGAGTTCAGCCCTGGAACTCCATCCACTATGCCACCTAGCTGCTAGCTCCTTGAAAGTACCAACATATAAATTAACATTTGATCTAACAACTGCATGTGATTCTTTCAACCTCTATTTCCATCACTCTGGCACTGTCCTTGATGAAATAGAAAGGGATTTACATAAGATTAATTCTGGATTTTTATCTACTCTATGTATTTATTTATCCTTATATTTATCTACTCTCTATAATGACCAACTTCTAGTAATGAACCTCTCCACATTTAATGAGGTTTGGTCCTCAGCAGACATAATATATCACTGAATGAATGAATGAACAAATAAATGGCTTTTATTGTATGTTCATCTCTTTGCAAATCATGGAACTAAGTGCTAGGGAGACAAAGAAAAAGACAGTCTATACTTTCAAGAGGTTCACAGGATTACAATAATGACAGTAATAATGGTGATGCATAGAGTGGGTTTCAGCTGCAAGTCAAAAGGAAGGTTCCCTGATGCTACTAGAGTCATTAAGAGGCAGCTAGGTGGTACAGTGGATAGAATGCTGTACCTGGAATCAAGAAGGCCTGAGTTCAAATGTGGCCTCAGATACTGATTTAGCTATATTGACCCTGAGCAAGTCACTTAATTGCTGCTTGCCTCAGTTTCTTCATCTGTAAAATGGGAAAGTAATAATAATAGCACCTACCTCCCAGGGTTGTTGTAAGGATCAAATGGCATAATCATTGTAAACTGCCTAGCACATAGTAAACACTATAGAAATCTTAGCTCTTTTTTGTTATTACTATTTCTACCAATAAAATCCCATTTGTTTCTAATATAAAACCATTTGAATAGGGTCCTAGGTCCTAGGGCTAAGAAAATTCCTTTCCAGGTCTTCATTTTTGTGGCTGCTGAACTGGTGGGAGCTTTATCAACTGCAGAAATGCTTGACAGGAGTTGATTCCCCTGGAAAATATTCAGATGCTTTCTTACTTTATAGAACTTTTAGAGCAGGAGATTCACTTACATAATCTCTGAGAATCCAGATTCATTGCAAGACCAAGATGAGTCACTGTAACAGGGTTTTTGTGGAGGATGAGCTGCCAAATTGGATTGAATAACAAAAAAGGAGACAAGGTTGTACAGTAGAAAGTGCACACTAAGTCTGAAGTCAGAGGACCTACATTCAAATCCTGTCTCTTAATACTTACTGCTTTTGTGACTTTGAGAAAATCACTTGACTTCCAGGTTCCTCATCTATAAAATGAGGGAACTGGACTAGATGGTTTCCATGATCTCATTAAGTTCTGATCCCATAACGCATTTTGGTGATTAGAGGAGAGGAATAGAGAGAAAGACAATTTTTAAGTAGCCTTGAAGAATACTGGAATGAAGTAGCATAGCCAACAAGTATTAAGAGATGGGAAGGAGATTGAGATGGTCGAGGACAAGCTACACAAACTTTTTAAATATGGGCTTTCTCCAATCCATATGGTTTTGGAGACTGTGCCAAGGCCTCCTTTCTCTAAAGAAGAAACAGGTAGAGATGGACGGCAAATGGACTAACCTGTAATCACCTGACTCAACGATCCTCACTATGTTACTGGAGTTCATGTTGCCTTTTTGTCATTGGGTCAGGGGTTCTTAATCTATTTGGTATCATGGATCCTTCTGGCAATCTGGTAAAGTGTCTGCGCCCTTCTCAGAATCATCTTTCTAAATGCATAAAATAACAAGAAACCAATTATGTTGAAATGAAATTATCACAAGGTTAAAAGAAACAAATTCACAGACCCCAGCTTAAAAACCCCTACACTGGGGGATGAGTTAAATATATAGGAACCCAGGTAGATATATTTCATTACCTCCTGGAGAAACTTTAGGTCACAGATCAAATGAGTTAACATGCATAAAGCTCTTTGCAAACCTTAAAGATTCCTATATAAATACTAGCTATTATTATAGAATTTGCAAATATTTCCTACTATCTTAAAAACAGGACACTCCATTTCCTTTCCTGAGACTTTTCCTTACATGGTTCTTTCCATCATGCTTCATGGTCGTTTAGGTTAGACTCTGTGTCACTGTAAAATGTGTTCACTAATCTATCCATAGTCCCTATTTCTCCTGATAATTTCCCCTATCAGTTATCTGTATATATTTGGTACCTTTATTGTTCATTTGTTTCAGTCATGTCCGATTCTTTGTGACACCATTTGGTGTCTTCTTGGCAAAGATTCTGGAGTTGTTTGCCATTCCCTTCTGTAGCTCATTTTACAGATGAGGAAACTGAGGCTGACAGGGTTAAATGACTTTCCCAGGGTCACACAGCTAAGATTTGAACTCAGGAAGATGTCTTCCTGACTCCAGGCCCACAACCCCATCCACTCTGCCCTGTTTGGCTTCCTGACTCCAGGCCCACAACCCCATCCACTTTGCCCTGTTTGGCTTCCTGACTCCAGGCCCACAACCCCATCCACTCTGCCCTGTTTGGCACTGGGCTGTCAAGAAACGGTGTGTTCTTTCCATTTTTTCATATTGGCCTCCTCCAGACTGATATTTGATAGTTGTGACTTTTTAGTGTAATATAATTATTTCTAATTTCTTAATCTCTACATAGTTAGAATCTGCTTCGTCAGTAAGTCAGCAAGCATTGATTAAGCACCAACTATTCTAGGCCCTGGTCTAAGCCGTGGGGATACAAAGAAAAGTAAAACAGGCCTTGTTCTCAAAGAGGTCACAGTCCGATGGGGAGGCTAACATGCAAATAGACAAGCTGTATACAGGATAAATTGGAGATCATCAATAGACAAGACATTTCTGGCAAGGCGGATCAGGAAAGGCTTCTTATAGAAGATGGAATCTGAAGGAAGCAAGAGAAGCCAGAAAGTGGAGATGAGGAAGAGTATTCTATGCATGAAGAACAGTCAGTGAAGATACCCAGACGAGTCCAGAGATGGAGTGTGTTGTTTGAGGAATGGAATGGAAGTCAGTGTTACTAGATCAATGAATATTTAAATAGGGGAGAAGAGGAGGAATAAAGTGTAAGATTTGGAAAAGTAGAAGGGAGTCAAATCATACAAGGCTTTGAATTCACAAGCTAGAGCTTCATATATGAAAATTTTGGTTCTGCTTTTGGTTCTACCTAAATTATTGGATCCTACCCCTTTGATAATTGCTGTGGATTAGGTGGTTCATGGTGGAGAGGGGCAGAGAGAGAGTAAAGGTTATTTTTTGTTGGGTTTTTCTGGAAAGTTCATTGTAGATTTTGCTCCTGGAGGACCTCCAAAGGCTCATTCTGCTCTTGAGAACAGAGCTTAAAAAAAAAAAAAAACCAGCCCATTCATACATAGGCTTTCATTGAGATTGTCTATAATTTGTAGCAGAAGTCCCTATTACAAATAATGCTCAGGCCTTTGAATGAAAACTAAAATGTGCCCATTTGTACATTTAAATGACTATGAAGTCATTAACATATCCAGTAAATTATCATCCAGCCTTTCCTTGAAGACCTCCAATAAAGAAGAATCCACAATGAAACATTCTGCTACACTAGCGGTTCTCAAACTTTTTGGTCTTAGGAACCCTTTACACTCTTAAAAACTGAGGACTAGGGGGCAGCTAAATGATGCAGTAGATAAAGCACCGGCCCGGGAATCAGGAAGACCTAAATTCAAATCTAACCTCAAACACTTGACATTTACTAGCTGTATGACCCTGGTCAAGTCACTTAGCCCTGATTTCCTTGCCAAGAAAAAAAAAAGAAAAACCTGAGGACCCCAAAGCAGTGTAGGTTCTGTGGTATATATAGACATATATATATCTATATATATACATATATATAGATATATATTGATATTTTCCATATTAGAAATTAAAACCAATAAATTTAAAATATTCATTAATTATTTAATAATTTAATAAGTATTATATAATAATATAATATATAATGTTATATATAATAATAAATAATTTAAAATGTTCATTAATTCAAAATAAACTCATATGTTAACATAAATAGCATTTCTGCAAAAAATAACTATATTTTCCAAAACAAAAAAAATTAAGTCAGAAGAATATCATTGTTTTACATATTTGTGCATCTCTCTTTAATGGCTGGCTTAACAGAAGACAGCTAGATTCCCACATCTGCTTTTGCATTCTATCTATTGAGAGATGTTGTTGTGGTTAAAGTATATGAAAAAATTCAGTCTTGGAATTTTCCTTCCATGGTAATTGAAAAAGGAAAGTGTTTTAAGAAGCAAATTACATATTAGTATTATCTTTTAAATCGTTTTTATCTCATCAGACTCCCTGAAAGTCTCAACTCCCAGGGGTTCACAGAACACACATTGAGAATCACTGTGCTACATGGAAACCTACCCTATGACATATACCTCACCTGCACGCTCTCACTCTAGCAGAGACTAGGAGTGTGAATCTTTCTTCTTGATCTTCTCTGGGAAAATACAGAGAATCATCATACTCTGTAATGCAGTTCTAAATTAATAGAAAATTAGCTAGTTTTATGAATCCATTCTGTTTTCTCAGATTTATTTAACTGAATCAGAAGATTCCCATCTTGCTTCATGCCTTTTTGACTGTTTATTATTGAGGGAAACAACAGGATTCAGTGGAAAGAACACTAAGCTTTAAGTCAGAAAATCTGGGTTCAAATCCTGGCTCTGACACTTGCTACCTGTGTGATATTAGACAAATCACTTAACTCTATGGGACTCAGTTTCCTTATCTGTAAAATGAGAGGACTGGACTGGTTCTTCTAAGATAGCTTTTAATTCTAAATCTGATTTCTAGTACCTACCTCATAGGTTACAAAGAGATAATGTACATAAATCCCTTTACAAACTTTACAAGACTATAGAAATATCAGCTACGGTCATTGTTATCTTTCAGCTCCCTTCTCCATTCCCACCTCCAAGAACGGGAAAAAATGTTCCATTTCTAACTTAGAATGGTTAGTCCTTAATCAGTAAGTCTGCCTCATATGCTCAGTTTCAAACATTATTCAAATATTATGAATCCCATGTTGAAGAGTTTAGTTTTGATAAATCAACATGGCAGTCCATGCCACTTGGAAAGACAGTATTCTGTGAAGCAATCAAATTGGTGGCCCATTAGACATTTTAAAACCCATTTTGCATATTTTTCATCATCTTGTCATAAAGAAATAATAAAACCTGCCAGCTTCATGGCCTTACATTTGACATAATAATATTGATCACAATGATAAACCATGAGGTTTTTTTTTCTTTAGTCTTGGCTAGCTTACAGACATTAAATTATGTGCAATAAAAATTAAATTAGCTAATGTTTTTGTATGAAATATTATGACTAGGCGATAACTGGCAGCTTAAAATAGAAGAAATGAGGGCCTACTAGCTTTCAGGGGCCATGGCACTATATCCTCAAACCATCTCTGCTCCTAATATTACTGTGTGATGACATGCAGACTCCCTGTGGGCCCTCAGTCAGTACAATCACCCCCACTAGAAAACTTTTCCTAGAGTCCATTTTTTCAGCTGTTTCAAGATGATAACCTGACCCGCAAATCAACCAAAAGTCGGACAAGTATCTTGAAACCCAGTTAGCTTCCACAAAAATTATAAAGGGAAAGCCAGATAGATAGGGAAGTAGTGTGGACTCGTGGATTGGGTGGTAGACTTGGGAGTCAAGAAGACCTAAGTTTGAATGCCTCCTCAGATGTTTACTAGTTGTGTGACTCTGGGCAAGTCACTTAACCTCTCTTAAACTCAGTTTTCTCATCTTTAAAATGGGAATAATCATAGCACCTATCTCCAATAGTTGTTGCAAGGTTCAAATAAGATGAATATGTACCTAAAGCACTTTGAAAACCATTAAGCGCCAAATAAATGTTAGCTACTATCGTCATTACCATAGCAAAATAACCAGGTGTTAAACGAAACAAACTGCCCTGCAATCAGGTATCTTCTCACTGATTACTCAAAGTTGTTGATGCCACAATTTCTCTGCTATAAAAGACAGAAAAGCAAATGATTCATCCAATAAAGAATGTATTGTGTTGAAAGTAGAAGGGCTGTTACATAGCTTTCTGAGCTCTGGATCTTTCTTCCCTGGTTGGCAATTAACTATACACAATTTACCCATTTTGAGTTTATGGGAGAATTTAGCCTATTTTGCATTACAAGTTTCCATATTCAAATGTGCTTTCATACATCCTTGTGTGCATACTATGTGTGTGTGTGTACACATTTTCCATGGATAGGTTTGTTTTTTGTGAGTTTTTGTTTTAATCTGTAGTTTGTTTGTTTTTTATCTCCTATCTTAATCTTTGAATGCTTTTAGGAATTTTTTTTTAAATCATAAGTAGCCATGAGAGGCATCATGGTGTAGTAGAGGATCAGCCTGGGAGTCAGAAAAGCCTTACTCAGGAGCTGCCTCTCATAATTCTAGCTTTGTGACTATGGGGAGGCTTACCCAACCTCACATCTCCTCCGATTTATATCTGGGGTGGGGGGTCAGGAGAAGGACTGAGGGCCACCAGACTGGTAGTCTGCATGTCATCATACAGTAATATTAGGCGCAGAGATGGTTTGAAGCTATAGTGCCATGGCCAATGAAAGCTAGTAGGCCCTCATTTGCTCTATTTTAAGCTACCAATGAAATTACACACCCAGACCAAAAAATGTAGTTTATTAGTATAGTATAAGAAACTCTTGGCCTACCACATAGTTGTCTTTGGCTGGGGTGTGGGTGGGGGTGCCCCGGCACTAAATGGCACAGTGGAACTGGACTTGGGAGTCAGAAAGACCTATGTTCAAATCGTGCCTCAGATATTTATTTACTTAGGTTCATTGTGTGACCCTGGGCAAGACCCAACCTCTTCAATGCTCACTTTCACCCTCTATGCATAGGGTTGTTGTGAGGATCAAATGAGATACAAACCTTAGAGTATTATTATTATTGTCCTTACAAAAGGAGTTATCTACTCTTTAAAGGATTTTCTCTAAGTCTAACAACAAAACAGAACTCTGAATATACACTTGCATCTCTGAAATTGGAATCTAGATTTATAAAAGGCCACCTCAACCACAGGAACAGTTTCTAAACAGATGCCATCTCTAGGAATGGGGTTTCAACTTTCCTAATCACTTGGGAAAAAAAAGCAGGATTGCACTTTGGCCTTAATTTTAAAAGTAGAACTAGACACTTCTTTTTTTTTCTTTAAATTTTATTTTAGTTTGCATCATTCATTTCCACAAGATTTTGAGTTGCATATTTTCTCCCCTTCTTTCCCCTACCCACCACCCCAAAACAGCCATCCCAGTGTGTCCCCCCTCCCCCCGTCTATTCTCTCCTATGTCACTTTTC
>CM053584.1:235243598-235292692 GCA_028627135.1 Pseudochirops cupreus
TACAAAAATGTGAACATTCATCAGCCCTCCCCCCAACTCTGCCCTCCCCTCCATCACCCCACCTCTCATCTCCCTTCCCCCTACTCTTCTATGTGGCAAGATGCCCAGTTTAGAGTTTATGTCATTCAGAACTAGAGACTTCTAAATCTTGTTACTCAGGTTTTTTTCCTATAAAATCAAAAGGTGACAGGCCTGGGATATTTAATCCAATTAGTCCAAATTAATCTTAGGTTCCATGGTATATTGGATTGAACACTGAACTTGGGAGTGAAAGAGCTGAGTTCTGCCACTTAAAGCCACCTTGGTTGAATTATTTCATTTTTCTGGGTCTCAACTCTCTCATTTATGAACTGGAGCTAATAATACTTGAGCTGTGGATTTGAATATTTACTTTTCCCAGAGATCCCATTCCTAAGTATATATCCCAGGGAGGTCAATAATAGAAAAGAAAGACCCAATATTATACTTAAAATAATTATTGCAGCACTTTTTGGTAGCAAAGAACTAGAAATGATGTGAACCCATTAGTGAATAGCTAAACAAGTTAGGGTCAGTGAATATAATGGAGTATCATAGTGCCTTAAGAAATAAGAATTGATCAATATGGAGAAATATGAGAAGACATATATTCTTCAGCTCACCTTACAGGGGAGGAAACTGAGGAAAACAAGAGTTAAAGTGATTTCCCCAGGGTGACACAGCTAGTAATGTCTGAGGTCAGATTTGAACTCAGGAAGATCCAGGCCCAACACTCCATCCACCACACCACCTCACTGCCCTACACAATGACCACAACAATATAAATGGGAAGAACAAAAAAAGAAAAGGTAAAACTGAATGGCGTGAATCATAATGGCCAAGACTGGCCCCGGAGAAGATATATGAGAAAGCCCCATTCCCTCCTTCGTCCACCCCACCCCCTGCTTCTCTGCAGTATGAAACACTAAATATAATGTCAAATTCTTTCTGCAATGTTGGTTAGTTATGTTGGGGGGGAGGAGGTAGTTTTTTTCTTTGTTATAAGGGATTTTCTCCCTGGGAAGCATTGGAGGAGGATTACATTAGGAAATGTAGATGATGAAAACCAAAAAATAGGAATGTGTATTTTTTTAGAAATGATATGGTGAAAAATTTTTTTAATAATTTGTTGGATTATTGGGTTTTTGGATGGCTAGACAATTTGGGGAAGACTCCTAGCACTTTGGGGACCTCTTGTGGCAAACTTATGGCAAGTAATAGATGGAAATCTTTCAGTTTCCATGGTTGGAGGGAATCTCCACACTAATGGAATCACAGAAGTATTGCAGTTATATCTACTTTTACACCAACTTCAGTGACTTCCTTAATCAAAAGGATTGAGTCATTGGAAATACATTTCCTTTGCAGAATTATGAAGTTTCATGTCGCAAAAAGGAAGTTTAAAGAGACATTACGTCCCTATGATGTGAAAGATGTCATTGAACAATACTCTGCTGGACACTTGGATATGCTTTGTAGAATCAAGAGTCTTCAAACACGGTAAGTAATTGGTGCTTTTCGTAGTTGTAATGTATGTATGTACGAGCCCTGAGATTTGTTCCTCAGGTCAAAACACTGGCCACACCAGTCACCCTATCAAAAGCCCTACTAACCCAGTAAGTCCTACCAGAACTTTTGCTCTAATGACATAACTAACCTCCAAGAAGGTAACGAGGTTCTTCAGACGATATCATAATCCATTCAGCAAACACTAATCAAACACCCACCATGTACCAGGCACTGTGATAGGGTCTAGGAATACAAGGACAGAATGAAAAGTAGTCCCCGTTCCAAAGCATGCAATAAGGATTCCATTCACATAGATCCCCACCACATCTAAAAAGGAAAATGTTGTCAAATTAATCTTGTTGAACGAATATGAGATCACCCTTATGGAATCTACAGTCACCTTTGTGTTCAAAAAAGTTTGGTTTGGTTTTTTTTACAGAAATGCCTTTACTCATGATTTTCTTCCTTGTCTAAACTGGTCTTCCCATTCTATCCAACTATACAAATCCTAACTGTCCCACAGTGGATAGAGTGTTGGGCCTAAAGTCAAAAAGACTTGAGTTTAAATCTGGCCTCAGAAACTTATTAGCTGTGTGACTCTGAACAAATCACTTTAACCCTGTTTGCCTCAGTTTCTTCATCTATACAATGAGCTAGAGAAGAAAATGGCAAACCACTTCAGGATCTTTGCCAAGAAAACCCAAATGGAGTCACAAAGAATTGAACATAACAAAACAACTGAACAACTACTGTAGGAAATACGATCAAAATACTAAGCTAAGCGCTATGAAAGATATAAAAATGAATGAAAACAATTCCTGTGCTCTCTAGCACTTAACTTGGCACCTGGAACATAGTAAGTTTTTGCTGATCGACTGATAGATTGATTAATTTGAATGGAGAAGCTTACAATCTTGCAGACCAAATAACTTGGCTTCGGGTAGATACGGCCTTCATGTGTATAATGAAACAGAAAGCTGAGATAATTGTCCAGGTAATTCAGTTCCCACCCATAATTAAGATAGAATCAAGCTGTTATTGTTGTTGTTTTTAACATGGATAAAATAAACATTAATTTAAAACATACTAGATGCCAGGAAGAATGAGAGATACCAAAATTAATATGAATAGTAATAATGATTGGCATTTCTATGGCTTTTGGTTTTTCAAAGCATCTTTCAAACATAATCTTATATGAACCTCACAAACACCTTATGAAGGAGATACTACAGGTATTATCAGTCATTCTTTACATATGAGGAAACTGAGGCTGAGAAAAACTAACCCATGATCACAGAGCAAGGAAGTATCAGAAGATTTAAATTCATATCTTCATTACTCCAAGGCAAGCACTCTGTCCCTCCATGCAAAAAGATACTACCTGTCCTCAAGGAGCTTATGGCCCAGTAACTATTCTAATTCTTCACTTTACTTTGCCCTTGGGTAAATAAATCATTTCAAGCTTTTCTATAAAAGGATCTGCTATCTAGATCCCTAAATTTTTATACTGAAATTTATATTATTTTATATTGAAATTGTTTATACTGTAAGGAGAGGGGAAAAAAAGATTTCATGGCACCAAATCATTTCCCTTTATATCAATCACTAGCTCATACAAAACCACACATAACTTGCCTTCCTCAAGATAGAAAATAATCATAACTTTAATTTTGATAACCTTCTCTTAAGGTTATCAAAATAATAATAAATGTTAAATATCATAATAATATGATAATAATATATTATAATATTATATTATAACATAATATAATACAATAATATTATATTATAATAATATAATAAATATAATATATAAATAATATTATTATAATAAATATAATAAATGATGGTATAATATTAAACATTCAATATCATAAATAATAAATATAAAAATAATAACAGATCAATCTGTGACCTCATTAATGTTCCCTCTACTGGCAGCCCATGAAACACAAAAACAGTGATGACGGTGATAGGGCTCACACATCTTTTTGTAGCTCTTTAAGGCTTCCAAAATGCTTTTTATCACAATAATCTTCCTGTGGATAGGTTGAACAAAGATGTTAACACACAAAATACAGTTTACTTTGTGGCAGCCTTCCTCCATGTGCCCACACTTTGTTGTTGTGGTTGTGGTTCCTACGCTTTCATTATTGTAGAGAATTCCTGGTATGAAAACTCTATAAAAGTAATCAACGCATTTTTTTTGGAGGCTATCGGGGTTAAGTGACTTGCCTGGGGTCACATAGCTGGTAAGTGTCTGAAGCTAGATTTGGTCTAAGATCCTCCTAACTTCCAGATTGGTGCTCTAGCCACGCACCACCTAGATACCTCACATAATCAGTAATTTAAAATTTTAGTTGCCAGAGGCACAAAAAGATTAAATGACTTGCTCCTGGCTAGTACTCGTTAGGGGAAGGGCTTGAACACGGGTCCTCCTGACAAAGGCTGGTTATCTATCCACTGAACCATGCCACCTCTCATCAATATATACATACGTTGTGTGTATGTACATATGTACTATGCAAATGTGTGTATATACACATATATGTATCGTATATGTGTGTGTACATATACATACAGTTGTTGTTCAGTCATTTTTCAGTCATGTCCAACTGCGTGACCCAATTTGGGGTTTTCCTGGCAAAGATACTGGAGTGCCTTGCCATTTCCTTCTCCTACTCATTTTACAGATGAGGAAACTGAGGCAAACAGGGTTAAGTGACTTGCCCAGGGTCACACAATTTATAAGTGTCTGATGAAGTGTCTCATGAAGATGAGTCTTCTTGACTCCAGGCCTGGAACTCTATCCACTGCCCCACCTAGGCTGAGTTAGAAAAGACAAATTTAGAATCATAATTTGGCTGGAAAGGACCTGAGAGGTCAGTGAATCCAACTCTCCCATTTTACAGATGAGAAAACTGAAGCCAAGAGAAATTCAGTGACTCATCAAGCATCACAAAGCTAGTAAGCGTCCAAGGTATAATTTGAATCCAAGTTTTCCTTACTCCCAGTCAAGCACTCTATCCACTGCACCAAGCTGGTCCTAAATTCTGTCCTGGTTAGGTCCCACCTAAAGTACCGTGTTTAGCTCTGGGCCCTACACTTCAGGAAAGGCATTCTCAAGTTCATTCAGAAGAGAATGAACAGAATGGTGTGAAAAATTGAGAGGATGACATAAAGGTACCAGTCAAAGAGAAGACACAGGACTGAGAGTGGGAAACACAGTTGCATTCTGCAATTATTTCAAGGACTATCATATAGAAGGATTAAATTTATTCTACTTGGTCCTAAAAAGGACTAGGAGCAATAGCTAGACTTTGAAAAAAAACCAAAATTAGGGTTGATGGCAGGAAAGATTTCATAAGGATTATAACTGTCCAAAAGTGGAATGAGCCTCAACAGCTAATGAGTTACCCTACCCCTCTTTGGAGATCTTCAAGCAGAAGTTGGATGACCAATGAGGGATATTGTTGGTGGAATTCTTGGTTATAGATGGGCTAAACTAGGTGACCTTAGAAGTGTCTAAGATCGTAGAATCTATGATTCTAGGACTCTGTATCTGTCATCTGAGAACAAATCTAGCTATATTTGGAAAGCTCTCTCAGATGTTGGCCACCAGGTAATGGGGTTTTTTTGTTTGTTTTGTTTTGATTTTTTTGCTGGAAGGAGGGAATATGGTTTGGCCATGGCAACTCAAGGAAGAGTGTCTTTAGCATGAAGGGACCATGGTACCACCTGCATTGGTGAGAGAGGAGAGAGGGAGAAAGAGAGAGAGAGAGAGACAGAGAGAGAGAGAGAGAGAGAGAGAAGGAGGGAGGGAAAGAAGGAAGGAAGGAAGAAGGGAAGGAAGGAAAAAGAAAGAGAGAAGAAGAAAAAGGTGTGTTTATATGAGTAAAATCATACATCTCTTAAAATAAGTACCAACAAGAACAAAGTCAACTTTTTTTTAATCATTTTCAACATGTTTAAATGACTGTATTTCCCTTTTCTTTTCAAATCATTTTGCCCACCAGACTGTGTTAAGGCCTCTTTTGTTAAGAGCCATACTCATTCCAATTTTGTTCTCTGACAGCGTTGATCAAATTCTTGGAAAAGGGCAAATCACATCAGATAAGAAGAGCCGAGAGAAAAACACTGCAGAGTTGGAAACCGCGGATGACCTCAGCATGCTAGGCCGTGTGGTCAAGGTTGAGAAACAGGTATGTTTCAGCTAGCCTTGGCAGCTGTCTTTGTCTTATCTGACTCCATCATAGGAGGTCAGGTATATTTCAGGTAACACACATCCAGAAGGAGAGATAAAATCCAGCAGGAATAAAATAGAAAAATATATTAGCTGTGTATAGATAGTATTTTTCTAGGATATATACAAATAAAAAATATAATAGTTCACTGCAATGACTAAAATCATTTGAGTTGGAAACCACTGCATGTTTTTATTTTTGAAAGGCAAAGGAGTGCTTTTCTTCTGTTCTAGTTTCCACTAGCTTGGTTCAATTTATCATCCCACTTTTTTAATAAAGGAAAACTTGTTTTAATTATAAATGCACAGCTAGTAGAAAAATTCTCAGGGTCTGCCTGCATATGTAAAATAAAAACACATAATCCTAGCCAAAATAATTTAACTTGAAACATATATGTGTGTGTGTGTATAAATATATATATATATATATATATATATATATATATATATACACATAATCTAGAGTTGGCTGAATAGTAATAATCACAATTAATAGCTCACCTCTGAACAGTGATTTAAGGTTTAAAAAATGTCTCTCCTACAACAACCCTGTAAGGTAAATACTGAAAATATTATTATGCACATTTTACAGATAGGCAAACTAAGACACAAATGCATTAAGTGACCTGCTAAGGTCTTCAGCTATTAAGCTGGAGACCAATGTCTGAAACTAGGCCTCCAGATTTTTAAGTCCAGCATCCTTTCTGCTGTATCACGTAATTGTCCTTTATTTCTCATTATGCATATTAACACATCTTCATTTTAACTTTGAATTCCAAAGATGTCAACCTTTGAAATTTTATCTCTATTTGTCATATAACTCTTGGATGTTTCCCTAATAAAAGAGTCTCTGTACTCAAGGAACAATTCTATAGGAGAATTCGCCTAGAATTAAGCTTCTTTTAATTCAATAAACATTGATTAAGAATATACTAAATGTCAGGGAGAGTAAAAGATGCCAAGACTCAACACAAACAGTAACCATAATTGGCATTGCTAAAGCTCTTTCAGGTTTTCAAAGCATCCTGCCTGCATAGTCTCATATAAACTACACAACCCCCTTGTGAGGTAGGTACTATGTAGGCTATAGAGGTATTCTCAATGGTATTTTGAGGAAGCGTATTTGAAGCATCAGAGAAACTAAGTACTTGCCCATGATCACAGAGCCAGGGAGCATCAGATGTAAGATTTAAACTTCTATAGCAGTTCCCACATTATAAAGGAAAGTTCTCCTGCAGAATATAAGCTCTTTGATGGCACACACTGTTCAGATTTGTTTTTTTGCTTTTAACACCAGAATCTAGAACAGTATCTGATAGCACAGTAAGCGTTTAATAAATGCTAACTGAATTAAATTGGAAGGCCCTGTGTGATTTCTTAGGGTGAGTCCTAATTTGAGAATCAAAGGGCTCTTCTGGGATGATTGCCTGTGCACTGCACAAACCACTTAACACTAGAAGGACCAGAATTTAAGGATGCCTTGAAGGACCAACTTACGTCCATTGGCACAGTGCATTTGTACATGCCGGAGATAGCAGGATGAAGTTTTTATGGAAGACTTGTATGAACTCATACAAAGTGAGGTGAGCAGAACAAGAACAATTTGTACAGTAGTAACACTACCGTAAAGATAATCAACTTTGAAAGACTTAGGAGATCTGATTGGCACAATGACTGCGCTAAAGGCTCACTAACTAACCATACAATTGACCTGCAGATAGAGATCTAATGGACATAAAGCACAGATGGAAGCTTATTTTCTTTTCTTTTTTCTTTCTTTCTTTTTTTTTGACGTGATTAATGTGGAAATTTGTCTTGTATGACTACATATTTGTAATGAACTTTATTTTTCTTGCCTTCTTGATGGATAGGGGAAGGAAGAGGGAAGGGAGAAAATTTAGAACTAAAAATAAAATTGAATTTTTTAAGTAAAATTATAATATTTACTTATAATATCTATTTAAAGTATATATGCACAAATAGGAGAAATTATAGTAAATCATAGTAAAATTATTTAAAATCATTTTTAAAAATTCTTGCATCAATTTACACAATCGACATTCCTGGTCCATCTCTTGTTTTTCATTTCGTCATGAAGGGATTTGCACAAGGACCTCTCTCATCCTAAGTCTACTATAATGACATGTTATACTCATGTGTACCATTTTTCTGCCTTTTAGGTACAGTCTATAGAATCAAAACTGGACTGCCTACTAGACATATATCAACAAGTCCTAAGGAAAGGCTCTGCATCAGCCCTGACTCTGGCTTCATTTCAAATTCCACCTTTTGAATGTGAACAAACGTCTGATTATCAAAGTCCTGTGGACAGCAAAGATCTGCCCAGTTCCGCACAAACTAGTGGCTGCTTATCCAGGTCGGCCAGTGCCAACATCTCCCGAGGCCTGCAGTTTATACTTACACCAAATGAGTTCAGCACTCAGACTTTCTATGCTCTCAGCCCAACTATGCATAGCCAAGCAACACCGGTGCCAATGAGTCAAAGCGATGGACCGGCAATGGTGGTCACCAACAACATCACAAACCAAATACACCAGGTGACCAAGCCAGTGGCCCCAACCACCTTACAGATCCCCCCTCTCCCAGCCATCAAACATATCCCCAAACCTGAGCCCATACAGATTAGCCCTGCCACTGTGCAGGAGAGCATCTCTGATGTCACTGCCTGTCTCGTTGCCTCAAAAGAAAGTGTTCCATCTGTACAGTCAAACCCAACCAAGGATCGTTCCCTGAGAAAAAGCTTTGACATGGGAGGAGAGACCCTGCTGTCTGTTCGCCCTCCACTGCAGAAAGATTTGGGCAAATCATTATCTGTACAAAACCTAATCAGATCAACGGAGGAACTGAATGTGCAGCTTTCAGGTAGTGACTCGGGGGGCTCCAGAGGCAGCCAAGAGTTTTATCCCAAATGGAGAGAGTCCACTTTATTTATAACTGATGAAGAAGTGGGCCTAGAAGAGACAGAAACTGAGACTTTGGATAGCATTTCTCAGCCTGCCAAGGAAACAGCTTTCCCTTCTGACTCTCTAAGGACTGGAATGTCAAGATCATCTCAAAGCATTTGTAAGGCAGGGGAAAGTCCAGATGTACTCAGCTTGCCCCAAGTCAAACTTAAATAATTTCTTGATTTTCTTTCTAGGCTTAGTACTTCCTTTAGCCATACATATCATTGCATGAACTATTTTGAAAGCCCTTTTTAAAAGATAAAATAATGAGAATCAGGAAGAATAAGAAAGGCAGTTTAAGAGCCCATTATCTTCTAATTGCATGAAAATGCATGTTCCAGAGATGGCTGAAATTCCAAGGTACACCTACATTAACCCATTCATTTAATAATAAGGTACCAGAAGTTAAAATCATGAAGGAAAAAAAAATCTTACACAGCTAATGCTATATGGGCTAGATGAAAAAAAGGAAAATTTTTGAGCATTTACAAAAATTGATATTGTATTTTGAAAGTATGGAAGTAAACATCGTCAAATTTAAGGCATTTTTGCTTCATGGTTAAATACAAAAATGTTATTTTCAAAACTGGGCCATTGTGTATGTTTATAACCCAAAAGACTGTCTCCAGCTGCTGGCAAGGTACCATGAAAAGCATATGCGGGAATATTAGAAATGGCTACCATCACAAGATAGGCATGTCATTCCTAGGCCATCATTTATCCCTCAATGTAGTTTAGAATGTTTATTTCCGTAATTTTGGGGTAACGGTGTTGGGGTAAATGAGTTCATGCACCACCTTCAGGTTGTTCTTTGTACTAAGAACATTCTTTTTCCTATGAAATGTAAAATGAAAAGGTTCAGGGTCAGTGGGAAAAGCAAACAAACTAGCCCAGTGTTTGCGGATATCAGGTTTAGGGAAAGCTCTTCCTTGATAATTGAATCATCGGTGGCCAACCAAATTGGTTGATTCCAGGCTTGGGGCTGTAGCAACAACTGGCTTCTGCACAATCAACCCACTCGACCATAGGATAACCCAGACTAGCCAGGAAGACGGCCAAAGTTAACTGGTCTGACTGCTACATGGTCCAGTTATTTCAGTCATGGGGGCACAGCCTCTCACCAAGTCACGCCAATGCTGCTTTTAAACTCTTCTGAGATTAATGTGTTTTAACAGTGGAGCCTCCAAGGAAAGGGGATATAAACCCTATTGTTCCTCCTCTCCCAAGGGAGCTGTTTCTTTCCCATAAGCTGACAATGACAGGTAGAACATGCACACACACAAGAGAGATGGAGAATTTAGATGGGCCTGAAATAAGACAAGAAGTGAATGAAATGAAACAACCAGAAAAATAGTGGTTTACCCCCAGAAAGAAAAAAAAAGGCCCAAAGGAGGGAGAGAACAAAGCAAAACAAACCAATGAAAAATATATAGCAGGAACAGACCAAAAGATGAAAGTGCAGTGTTATTTGAAAAATCTTAACATTTCTCCAATATTTGATGGATTCAACATGCAAATCATTTCTCCCCCTGCTTCCTTTTTTAGGGGGGCAACTGGGTCTCCCTTGCTTGCCCAAGCTAGAAGTGCAGTGGCCATTAAAGGGCCCAATACTTATCTCAATCTTATCAACACAGATTTAATCTACTCCATTTTTCCAGCATGGCCTGGTTTGCCCAACCTACTTGGTGGGCCCCCCACTGTCAGGGGCCCACTATTTTGGTGTCTGACACAGTGAGACACCATACTAGCTCAACACATTGTAGCAAACCACGAGCCTCGATCTCCCCAACTGCAAGAATTATAGATATGCACACCATTTTGGTTTCAAATCATTCCCTTTTCACAGAAAAAAACTAAAATCATTTGGTAGTCTCTTCATTGTTGAACGTTACTAATTGCCTCTCTTCAGTGCCCAGAGAGTAATTTGCTCTAATCATTCTCCATGTAAAGGTCTAAATGCAAGCTGCCTCCATGTTTTATACACTAAGGAAAGATCTATGTAATGTATAAGAAAGTCACCCTGAACCTGGGAGTTTGGATCCTCTGCTACGAAAATTCAAAGCCAGGAATCTACCAGGGCTAGAAGGGTTTGAGAATCAAAATGCTTAATGCAACAGAAACCCAACAGAGAGTTTAAAGGGAAAGTAAAGATGGGAAAGCTATTTTACAAGAGCAAAAGCAGCCCTTTGTGGGGAGCTAGGTGGCACAGTGAAGAGAACACAGGCCCCAGAGTCAAGAGAACCTGAGTTCAAATCTAGCCTGAGACACTTAACACTTACTAGCTGTGTGACCTTGGGCAAGTCACTTAACCCCAAATTCCCTGCCTCCCCCCCTCCAAAAATTAAAAAAAAATGCAGCCCTTTTTCATTCCAAGCCAGGAAGCACTGATTGCCTGTGAGAAACCAGTGTAGTAAGGCCACCCAAAGTAGCATGAGGAATCCTAGGTACCACATTATACAACTAAATTCAATGGGCAAGAAAGGGGTATTGCTAACAGCATCCCAATATGCTTCCAAATACAGCTGGGCTAAGTCTACTTCTAGCCACACAAGCACTCAGAAACAGGTTATGCTTTGGTCTCTCCAAAATGTGGAGTCAATTCCATCAATCAATGTTTCCCTGAAATAGTCATTGTACATGGCAGCTATGTCCTCAGAGCAGCAGTGGAAGAGGGAAGGCCAATGACCAGAGGAACATAAGTGATTGTCCTCAGTCTGTGTCTAAGATTTTTTTTTTCCATAAAATTCTTAGATCTCATGTAACTGACTATCTCCTTCATCACATGGGTTTCACAATTAGGTTTCTTACCTACTCCCTTCATCTCTTTCTCTCACCTGGATCTACTTTTTCTCATTTCAAGAGCTGCTCATAGACCTCCTGTCCCTATTTCATTTCTAAATTCCCACTTAGCCTTAACCAGGCTACAACCAAGTCAGACCTTTGTACTACCTTAAGCCTCACATATTCCATACACTTAGTGGGCTCTCAATTAATGGAGTTATTAACAAATAAGCAATTAACAAATATTAATGGATAGGAGGGGGGAAAAGGGAGACACAACTTTCAGGTAGCACTGATTTCTGGACAATCTGTCCTGAATCAAATCCCCACTGGCAGCAAGAGTTATGAATGTATGGGGACACCTGCCTAGGCCTCAGGTTTGACCAAAGGTATGTATAGCACCCAAGCCAGGTATGCCGGCATATCTAGCCTATAATCTGTACATGCCTATGAGTTTAACCCAAGGGCCAGACCTGGTTAGAATTTAAAAATCATTTAAGAAAAAGGAAAATTAAAAAAAACATCTGTCCCAGCAGTCTTAATCATGGCTAAGCTCTGTAAACTGTATTGTGAAGAACTTGAACTGTTTACTTTGAATATGTGATCACCGCTGCCTCCATCTTTCTTTTTATACAAGGATTATTGGATATTACATGATAGACTTATTATGTGAAAGTATATGCATCCTGTAGGACTGTATATAATATATTGCTGTCCACGGATCCTATGGGAAATGGGTGATGGTCCCAGATTTACACTGGGACAAATTCCAGTTGGGAAATTCCACAGGGTGTCTCGAAGCACAATTAGCCAAGCACTGAGTAACCATTTGATTTTTTCTAAATTTGAATTTTCCTATCTTCTTCTATATGTCCATCTGGGCATGATAATATCTGATCACAAACACCACTTTTGTGTTTTGACCAAGGTTTTCAAACATTTCAGATCTCTCATGGGAATACTATACCTCTGTCCATCTGAACCAATTGGCAGATTTCAAATACTGTTCAAACAAACTTTATCAAGCTTTTGAGGCTTTGTTTTTGCTTGTGTTTTAAGGTGCCTTCCTCAGTTCCCTTTGATTCCCACAAAGGTCAGACAATTCCAAATCTGCAGATAGGAGGAAATGAATGGAAAGGAGAAACTTGGACCTAGAGAGCCCAATTCTCTGGCTAGTTAGTGAGAAGAACTATGACTTATGATGAGAATTGGGCAGAGGGCAGCTAAACTAATGAGTTTACTCTTAGGCCTTCCTTTCATTTAACAGGAACAAGAAAGGGTCATTCACATTAATTTATCTCACAAAAGTTGGTATTTTCGCCTTAAATAACATGCTTGTGTTCTCTTAAAAGTAACTTAATTTATTTAATATAATTGTGTGCACTTCAATGAGCATTTCTAAAATTCATGTATGACAATGGAATTGTCTTTTTCTCAAGAACAAATAAATCAGGAATATCACAACCAATTCAGGTGACTGTTGAAATCTAGTTGCCTCCTTTGCTATCATTTAAGGGTCAAATGTTGGTTTGCTTTTTTTAATGGAAGCATTTAAAGACATCTCTACAACCAATTTGACAAGGTTTTACTGCTAAATTGACTGGATGGTTGGTTAAATTCACTGGTCATTTCAATCTAACTACACATGAACTCTGTTTTTGAGACTGGATATCTCTGTCTCACCAATGGGCAACTTTATACCAACCAATCCCACAATGGTTGGTCAGAGAGCTTTGAGCTATCCCATTTTTGACCTGGATTATTCATTCTTCCTTAAGCAACCCAGAGTACCACCCCTACCCCAACACTCACCTTACTGATGCTGAACTTAGAGTGGACACCAGATTGGCGTAGCTCATAGCAGCTCAGAACTCTTAGGCTCAAAAAATCTACCAAGCTCAGCCTCCCTGGATTGTAGCCACCATGCCTGGTCACGTAGACAAAGTCTTAAAGAATATTGTATGGTAGTTTATTCAACTGATAAGATGCACTACATTGTGGTGAAGAGAACCAGCCTTGGAATCAGGACCATCTGGGTTCAAATCCTTCTGTGTGACCATGGACGAGTAACAATCTCTCAGAGACAAGTCTCCTACAAATTACAGAAGAACAGTCACTCTTGTATTCACAGAAGGACACTCCACACAGATAAAATCACAGTTCTCCCTCCAACCCACAACAAAAACAGTCAATTCACTAAGTCTTTGGTGGTCTCAAAACTATTTTTAAGGCAAGCTTGTTTTTTTATTTTGCAGAAAAATTGTATTAGTTTAAAATGAATAATACTTTGTTCACCTGCTGGTAAGAAGTATACTTTGAAATTCTTCATAGTAATAGTATTTGCCGAGCACATGAACCAACCATTAAGTCTTATATGTCTTCCCACTACCCCTTTATGCCTCCCTAATTTTTTCCCCTCTCCCCCAAGTCTCCATAATGGCACGTAATAGTCAGCACAGTGCCTTTTTTGAGATGCTTAGTCTGGTAGCTAAGCACTACCTGTTTACAGAATTGAAAACTCAATGGGAAGAAACATAGTTTAGGGCAAAGTACACAAGATATAAAGCCAAAACCTGTATTCATTCTCATTCTGTTTTATTAACACACAGGTATTTATATCTGAGTGTCCTTGGATGAGTTGAATTACCTTACCTAGACTTGGGTTTTCCTCTGTAAAATAAGGCTTTGCACTATATTGCCTCTGAAGTCACTTTCCAGCTCTAAATCTATGACCCAATGGCATCCGTATGTATTTGTACATTACTCTTTCCTCCATTTAATATCATTTTCTTCATTGCTATTATAAATGTAGTGATTCAGATTGAACACAGTTTTGCCGTAAGATAGAATACAGGAGCTGAAAATTCAGATTTATCAGCAACTTTATCATCATCATATCCTCTTAAAGTAATATTAATTATTACTTTGCACTCAAGCAGTGTCCTCCTCTAGATAGATGTATAATAAGCATTAACTAACATCACTTTCCTCAGCACCCTTAAGATGCAATAATTAATCTTGTTATACCTAGAGGCAACCCTTAAAGTTGCAAAAAAAAAGGTACAGACCTGAATTAGTATAGGGAGTTTCCTTATCCAGCAGTTCTCTAGGCCAGTAATTCCCACAGTCTAGTCCAAGGACCACTGGGAGTCCCTGAGACCCTTCCAAGAGGTCCATGAGATCAAATTTTGTTAATATTTTGCTAGTAATTTTGCTAATAATACCAAGGCTTATTAATTTCCAATACAATAACTATCAAAAGATATAAGTCCCATAAACAAAAGCTCTTTGATAGATCCTCAATAATTTTTGAGAGTTATAAAGGAGTCCTGAGATCAAAAAAGTTTGAGACCTGCTGCCCTGTGCCAGTGAAGTTACAGATCCATTCCTTATTCCTCGCCTTGTCTTATAAATAGGAGAGGAGTGGAAGGAGAGAAGAGAAAGAAGAACAAGAAAGAAAAAGAGAGAAAAAGAAAGAAGAGGAAGGAAGAAAGAGAAAAAAAGAAAAGAAAAAAGAAAGAAAAAGGAAGGAAGGAAGGAAGGAAGGAAGGAGGGAAACAAGATTTGACCATTCTCAAAATCCTAGGAGAAATGTGTCAAAGAGCCAAAAGCTACCAGGCTTACTTACTGATAGATAACGCTCACAGGATCAGTTCTCCTTACTCTAATCTGCTATTATATTTTCTCCTTACAATAATGCAGTTATATCGTCTCTGGGGAAGATCTTCCTGTCTTTTACCTGAGAGGCAATCTATAACTAATGGAAAATATTTAGGACCTAGTTTTAGAACAAAGCAGGAGATGGCTGAGGTTTATTTTTGTTGTTTTGTGGTTTGTTTGGGGTTTTTTTTTGCTTTTTGGAGAGCAAGTGAGGTTGTGACTTGCCCAAGGTCACACTGTTAGTAAGTGTTAAGTGTCTGAGACCAGATTGTAACTCAGGTCCTCCGGACTTCAGGGCCTGTGCTCTGTTCACTGAGCCACCTAGCTGCCCCTGCTTTATTTTTGTTTTGATAGACATATACTGAATGTGAAGGTGACAATCCAGCTTCTTCCTTAAAGGCAACAAATACAAAATTAAATTATGAGTTACCCATGACATCATATAACTTTTAAAACAATGCAAAATTAAAGAAATAAACAAGAATATGAAGAAAGAGCCATATTCTGAAGTAGGCAATATCTAAGAGCACAGGACTTGGAGTCAGGAAGTTTTGTGATTGTCCTTTCATTTCAGTTGTTTCTGACTCTTCATCAGCAAAGATACTGGAGTGATTTGCCATTTCCTTCTCTAGCTCATTTTACAGATGAGGAAACTGAGGCAGCGTTAAGTGACTTGTCCAGGGTCACATAGCTAGTAAATTTCTGGGACCAGATTTGAAATCAGGTCTTCCTGACTCCAGGCTTGGCACTCTATCCACTGCACCACCTAGCTGCCTGGAGTCAGAAAGACCTAGATTCAAATTCAGCTTTGACACTTGTTATGTGACCTTGGTCAAGTCACTTAAATTCTCTGGAATTCAGTTTCCTCATCTTTAAAATGAAAATGTTGTTTTTATTACAAGTGGTTTTTTTCTCTTTTTTTTCCAGGGAGGGGAGGGGAAGAGTGAGAGAGAAAGAAAATTTCTTTTTGTAAATTCGAATTTTTAATTTAATTTTTAAAATAAGTTTTATTAGACTAGGTGACTGATAAGGTACCTATGATACCAAAAAAATTAAAAACTTGATTTCATAAAATACATACAATAATAGGCTGAAGTAAACATAAGGCATCTAAAGTATATATGGAGTTTTTTTTTCATTTTCTTAGATATAAAAAGCACTTGGGGCTCTATTGAGTAAAATTATCATGCAAACTCCCACCAAAACAATGCAAAGATAACTTTTAAGAAATTATTCCATTCTTATAATGCCCTCCTACACCAAAAAATATATATATACACGGATCCTTTTTACTCAAAATAATTGTGGAGAAGTAATAAGATGTTAAGACAGCTTTCAGGGTGGCTAGGTAGCGCAGTGAATAGAGTCCGGACGACCTGAGTTTAAATCTGGCCTCAGACACTTAACACAAAAACTAACCATGTGACCTTGGGCAAGTCACTTAACCCCAACTGCCCTTCAAAAAAAGACAGCTTTCATCCCTTCATCAAGTATGACCCCAAAACCTTGGGTTCATTCTCTCTAAGCAGTCTCAGTGTGCCGCAATTCCTTAAACTAGCAACACAGTTTGGAAGGTGGTAGTTTTTAGATATTTTTAACTGACAATTGTCAGAGCTATGTTGGAGCACAGAAACAGCAAAGAGGAAATGATGATCAAGTAGCACCTTATGAACCCCAAAAGGCAGCAGCAGCAGCAGCAACCGCTAACATTTATATCATGCCTACTGTGTGCCAGACACTGTGCTAAACACTTTATACTTATCTCATTTAATCCTCATAACAACCCTGGAAGGTAGGGACTATTATTAGCCCCAATTTACAGATAAGGAAACTGAGGCAAACAGAGCTTCTCTGACTTGCCTAGGGTCACAGCTATTAAGCATCAGAGGCCACATTGAACTCAGAAGTGCCTAGAGCACTTCAAAGTTAAATGACTTGACTACAATAATGAAGCCAGTATATCTCAGAAATAGGATTTGAACCCAGGGTCCTCCTGACTCTGAGGTTGGCACTCTAACCACAAAACTACACTGTCTCTCAACCCTCTCGTTGAGGAAGCTGAGGCCCTGAAACATTAGGTGATGTGCCCAAATGAATCTTATGGGCAGTGAGTGGCAGAGTATGGAAGGTAGACTATACAAAAAAAAAAGGTACTATGGAGATAAATTATCTCCCAATTTCTTTGAATTTTTTTTTAATTTTGATTTTTTTTTTGATAAGGTGGCATGAGCTTCATATGCTGACAAGGAACAATCTATGTAGAATAGAGCTAGTCCCAGATAAAACTGCAGTGGGAAAGGTCTTCAAGGCCCCTCCCCCATCCTCTTTCTTTGCCTTTTGGACTCTTAATTCCCTAACAAGCCACTCGGGAATTTCTCTAGTCAAATCACTCGGGTGAAACAGGAACTGATAAATTCATTAACATTAAGATATTTCAGATTCAACCTCTTATTTTCCTTGAGGGAAATTTTAAGAGGACGTTTGGAGAAGAACTGCTAAAACTAAAGGAATTTATCATGATAACACTGCAGATCTTAGTGGACTATCACCTTCTCAGACCTTGCACTTAAGCCCCATAAATTCACACTCACTCAAGGCACTGTGTTAAGACTACTCAAACTGTGACTGATACTGATACCCCTCCCCTTCTACAGTCAAATTGGCTTTACCATTTTCTGTAAGGATTCACTGCAAACCCAAAAAATGACAAGGGAAAGATAAGATTTTTCTGCCCTACCCACAAAGCCTTTGCACAACCTCATCCCTGCATGACCATCGTTTTCTGATTCAACATGAAATCCTCATTATGGGTACAATCATTTGGGGAGAAATATCTTATTTTCTTAGGTAGTCAAAACAAAGGAATTATGAAATATTTGGGGGAAGAGGGGATGGGAAGCATTAACATAGAACTCAATCCCAATAATGGTCCAAAAAAGATTCATATATGTAAAATTCAGTCTCTGCATATAGATTTTTATTCTTGAAGAGCCCAATTTATTTGTGGCAAGGTGTTTTGTTTTTGAAAGAATGTGCCAAGCACTGTGCTAATCACTGGGAATGCAAATAAAGTAAAGACAGTCTCAGCCCACAATGAGTTTACATTCTAAAGGAGGAGAGAGTCGAAGAGTGGTAGTCAGGAAAGGACTAAATTAAGGAGATGGATGGTAAATTAAAGGAATGACAGTAGGGAATGGATTAGGGGAATGCTTTGATACAGACAATAGCAGAGTTGATTTGATCACAATTCTTGGTTCCAGGACTCAAAGGAAGATAATGAAAAGTATTTTTTGGAGGAGGAGACTTTAGAAAAAGGAGATAAAAGAATTATGACTGAAGCTTTCTTGAAACTACGGTGGGGAGAGCTAGTCACCAATCTGGAAAGTAGAGAACCCCAGAGAGAGCAGTTTCTCCAGAAGATGTTCTCCAGTGTGGGCCACAAGGAGGTCATGAGGAAGTTGTGAAGGTAATAACTTAAGAAGAAGAAAGTGTTATTGTTTGTTGATTCCTTGTTTTTGTCAGTTTTTCCTTTTCAGCAATATTAATTAGCTTTAGGAAAAGATATGCTTGAGTTCAGTACTTAGCATTGCACCTGTATGTGTCCAGGATTCCCAAATGTGCAATGAATTTGATTTTGAGTAAGAAAGAAGAGATTCCGAAACACAACAGCAGGCTTTTCTACTGCTTTCTCTCTTTACATTTCACCAGACAACCTCCTTTTTTTATTCAGTACACACTAAAAGAGGTCTTCTCTGAGGCTACCAGAGTATATTCAGTTAAACTAACAATTTAAGTCAGACATTTAAGGCAAAGGAAGGATTGGGATGTGGAAAATAAATCTAACTGGGAGTCAAATGTTTATGTAAAAAAAATTCTAGAAATTTCAGACAAATGACCCACTATTAGGAATTCTGAATAAAATATGCATTCTCCTTAAAGTAAGGGAGGGGAGTGTCCAAGAGCTAGACATATAGTCATACTAAACATTTTAGACTTATCTGTTGCTCAGCTATCATCACTGAGCGCTGTCAAGCTGCTCACGTATTAAAGAAACAAAACTTTGGTTTCCATGTTTGGAAATCTGATGTTGGGATTTTTTCAGTAACTCCAGCTGATAGAAATGTCACTTAATAAGAAAACTGTCCACTCCATAGGTTTCAGATATAATTGGGTTCCTGAGTCACATCTGTCCCCTGAAGACTCATGGATCTTGTACTTCATAGACAAACAAAACTGTAAACAGGAGTATTTCTCTAGTCAAGAAAGCCAGCCGTGCATCTCTTTTGCCTTTTTTATGTTGTCCTACAATATGAACAGCTGAAAAGATCTGCATAATCAGTACCAGATAATGAAGCCTCTTGCAGTCCTTCCTAAGCATCTGTGTGTCTTTATTTCTAGTCTCTCTCTCCATGCTCTCTGGTGGATACTATTCTTTTCATTTTAACAGATGAATAACTTAATAAAATGAGCTTTTAAAAAAAAATCAAACACATTATTGTTCTCAAGCCCAATTATTCTAACATTAGCTAAAGTGGCAACAGTATGTTAATATAGAGAACTGAAATTGGGGGTGGTGACTATACCCTTGTAGAACATTTTTCTCCAGATGGTACCTGTACACACAGATGCAATGCTTCAGCTGGGTTATTCCCAAGCAATTCATTTGCAAGTGATGTTAGGGCTAATAAAAAGCATCTTAAGACACATGGATTTTTTAAATCCACCTTAATAATTAAAGTAAGTTTGAATGTTTGTCCATAAGGAAAGCCCGAAAAACATGAAAAAAAAAAGTAGGAGGAAAGTAAAAGAAGGAACACCAGAGCAAGGTCGAGGGCAGTGGGAAGAGCCATGTTACAGGAAAGAAGAGCCAGGAAGATAAGGGACATTGCTAAGTGCTTTCTCGGTGCCCAGCACTATGCTAATAGACTGGATTCAAATACTAGCAAAAAGAAAGATAGTCCCTCCCCTCAAGGAGCTTACATTCTAATGGAAGAAGATAACACATAAAAGGGAACTGAAAAGCATATGGGTGGAAAGGTAATCAAGAAGTCCTGAAAATCAGATTCAGAGCCAGAAGGGGAATGAGGACTCGCTGGTGGGGGTCAACCCTAAAATAGAGGCTAGGATATTGAGGTGTCACCAATGCCAGCCTCTTATCAGCCGGAAAGCCTGGGGAAAGTTTTTATCTCTGTTATCATCTGCTGCTACTCTGCAGCAGCCTGGGGAGCACTAGACTTACTCACTTCATTGAAAAAGCATTTACATAAGCCTGAGCACTGAGAATACAAACACAAACAAAGACAATCCTTACCTTGGGTTATTAGTCGTTGTTATTCAGTTCTGTCTGACCCTCTGTGTGGCCCCACAGACCACAGCAGGCCAGAATCCTCCACTCTCTCTCAGAGTCTGTCCAAGTTAACATTCGTCGTTTCCACGACATTATCTATCCATCCCAAACGCTGCCATCTTCTTCTCCTTTTGCCTTCAGTCTTTCCCAACATCAGGGTTTTTTTTTCCAATGAGTCCTATCTTTTCATTATGGGGTCAGAAGCTTCAGCTTCTGTATTTGGCCTTCCAATCAATAGCCTGAATTAATTTCTTTAAGTTTTGATTGATTTGACCTCCTTGCTATCCAAGAAACTCTCAAAAGTCTTCTCCACTCCTTTTAAGAAGTTTATAATCTAATAGGAGAGATGTGTACGCAAATGACTGTAAAATGTACGGAAAATACAGAAAATAAAAAGCTCTAAAGAGAAGTCTAAGATGCTATGACCAATAAGAGATAAAGAGCATTTGTAGCCAGAGAAGATTAAGAAAAATTTGTGGAGGAAGTTGCATCTGATATGGCCTTGAAGGGAAGAAAAGAATTCCAAGGACCAGATCTTGGGGGGGAGTCTATCTTAAAACATGAGGGATAGCAGGAACAAAGGAAAGAGAAGAGTGAGAATGGAGCTTAGTGAGTAGTCCAGTTTGGCAAGAGTATGAGAAAGGGAATAGAACGAGGCAATGCTGAAATAGAAGTGTTAAAGGGATGCATGATTATGGGTGATTTTTTGAATCTTGATCCTTTTTCTTTATTTTAGTAAATTTATCACTAAATAAATTACTTAATTCATTTAGTATAATTGTATGCACTTCAATGAGCATTTCTAAAATTCATATATGACAATGGAATTGTCTTTTTCTCAAGAACAAATAAATCAGGAACAACACAACCAATTCAGGTGACTGTTGAAATCTAGTTGCCTCCTTCGCTATCATTTAAGAGACTGAGGCAGAAAGGTCACGTGAATAGACCAGGCAAGAAGTGATCTGAGCCAGAAAGAATGAGCAGCCATGGGAATAAAAGGAGAAAAGGAATTTCAGAGACATGGATTAAGCAGGATGGCCAGTACTCAAATTATTGGACATGATTACAAGTAAGAATGAAGACTCAAAGATAATCTAATAATTCTAAACCTGGGTAACTGGGAGGCTGGAGGGCATCTTCAGTAGAAATAGAGTTTACTAGAGGGTCAGGTTGGGGGAGGCACTTTAACTAGGGCCTAGAGTCAAAAAGACCTGAGTTCAAATCCAGTCTCAGAAACTTACCTGCTATTTGACTCTGAGCAAGTCACTTAACCCTGTTTGCCTCTGTTTCCTCATCTGTAAAATGAGCTGGAAAAGGAAATGGCAAACCACTCCCATATCTTTGTCAAGAAAACACCAACACCAAGAGTTGGAGACAACTGAATAACAACTAGATTGGGAGTGGGAATGAGGACTTCCATCTTGTATGTTCTTAGTTTGGTCCTTGTGTTTTGTCTTGGTGTTTTATTTTGGTTTTTTTACATGTTGTCTGCCTCATTAGAATGCAGGCTTCAAGAGGATAGGAACTGTTACAGCCTTTCTTGTGTTAACAAAAGACCCCCAGGCCCATAAAGGGACCAGAGATGAAACAGTCTGATCACGGATTACAGAGCTTTATTGTCTGAGGAAAGGCTTGCAGGGGAGAGAAGGATCCAGCAAAGGAGCAGAAAGGGAGAGTTCTCAGCTGCTCAAAAGGGAGTGAAAAAGGGTAAAATAATAGTTTCTAGAGGCTTGGGGAGAAAAGGGAGTGGGGGTAGGTGGCAAAGAAGAAGACATCAGTAGACATAATAGACGGGATGTTTAGAAAGTCCTGAGTAAGGTCTAGAGCAGGGGTGGGAAAGCTGTGGCCTCACCCTCTAGGTCCTCAAGTTCAGCCCTTTGACCAAACACAAACTTCAAAGAACAAATCCCCTAAATAAAATGATTTGTGCTGTAAAACTTGGAACTAAAAAAACTTGAAAACTTGGAGCTAAAGGCCACAGGTGAGACCAAAGGTTCCCCACCCCTGGTGTAGAGTCCCGAAGCTGCTGCTCAAGTTTGCCCTAGAGCTCTTTGGTGTCTGGCAACTACAGGCATCTCCAAATCTGGCTAGAGTTCACTGGAAAAGGATCACTGGTACATCAAGCAGCTTTGGGCTTGAGACGCCTTTCCGATTGGCTGGTTGCTGTGTAACTCTGACAGGTTGGTATAGTCATTACAAAGCCCACAGTAACACTTTGTAGACTCAGTGCTTTGGTATAGTACCTGGCATACAATAATCACTTAATAAATGCTTGTTGATTGCTTGGCAGAGGACCAGGATTAAAATCTTAGCTCTGCCACTGTATGATTTTAACTTCTCTGGGTTTGTGGTTTTTTTTCTGGTAAAATGAAGGAGTTGACCTAGATTTCCTCTAATGTCCCTTCCAGCTCTAAATCTATGAACCTATGAAGTTAATTAACTTTATAAAGCAAGCTGTGCCAAAAGGTTGAGGCCAAAATGAGGAAATCAGAGGGAAACTCTGGGCAAGCCTCCAATTCCCTCCTATTCCCTGTTCTAGATGCATAGGAATCTTCAGGACATACAGACAAGCAAAACCCCTATTGTCCAACCAATGCTATGGATCCTAAAAGAATTTAGGCAAGGGGGGGGGGGGGGGGCGCGGCTAGATGGCAGCAGTGAATAGAGCTGGGGCCTGGAGTCAGGAGGACCTAAGTTCAAATCTGGCCTCAGATGCTTAACACTTACTAGCCATGTGACCTTGGGCAAGTCACTTAGCCCCAGCTCCCTTGCCTTCCCCCTCCAAAAATCTTTTTTAAAAATTAAAAAAAAAAAGAATTTAGCCAACATTAGGAAGATTTGTATGGAACTGATAACCATCAAGGTCTGCAGTACCGAGAGAATAATGTACACAAAAATATAAAACAATGAAAGATTATCAGAACTGGGATTAATGCACTGACCTTCTCTACTGAAAACTGATGGTAAAGCAAGCATGCTTCCAGGTATACAAGGAGGCATACATTTTAGACATGGTCAGTGTTTTAATTTGTTGTATTTAGCTATACTTTTTTGTCACAAGGGAGAGTTAAAGGTATTGAAGGGGCAGGGCAGGGCAGGTCATTGAGAAATGATAGTATCATGGTGTTGTTTTTATAAAGTATCAATAAAACTGATTTTTAACAAAGGAATTCAATCAATAGGTACTTTTTTATTTTAATTCTTTTCAATTAACAAATATCTATTTTTGTCCTTTCCACCTCTCCACAGGGGAAAAAAGAAAAGAAAAGCCTTGTAATAAATGTTCATATTCAAGCCAAACAAATTCCCACATTGGCCATATTCAAAACACCTACGTCTCATTTTGCATCCTGAGTCGGTGGGTAGCATGCTTTCTCATCAGTTCTCTCAAGCAATAAATAATTCCAAGAGATTCAACTTCCACCTAAGTAAGGGAGACACCCTACAAGAGTACCCAGTGGAAGACCAGCTCTCCGGAAATCTACCAAGGCAGAGAGATTGAGCAACCCTCCCTAGGTGCCCTAGATGTTTTAGAAAGAGCAGATTTTACAGATGTCCTAAAGCCTTGCCTTCGGCATCACAATCAACAATCCAAGCACTTTAGCTTGGGCTGAGGGAATCACCAGAATCCACGTCCATTGGCCCTGAAAGCAACAAAGGCTTTCAAGGGATCACTTGCAAGGGAGAGATATTTTAGAAGGGATTTTGTTCTCTCAGTCAGATTTAGAACTGTCAAGTACAGGGTAAGTACGTGACAAGTACAAGTGTTTTCCTCAAGGAATTTACTCTACTTGGAAAAATACAACATGGAAGCAGAAAACAAGTCCAGTATATATTAAAAAATAATAAATAAATACACAGTCATTTGGAGGGAGCACGGGCACAGGAACTCAGGGAAGGCCTCTCTATGGAGGTCAAATTTGAGTTGAACCTCGAAGGGAACAAGGGGTTTCAAGAGGTTCAGGTGAAGAGGGAAAGCAATCCAGGCATAATGGGCAGCCTGCCCAAAAGCACCATGGGAAGATGGAATATGACAGGTGGGAAATAAGCAAATAACCCAGTTTGAAAGAAGTATAGAGTACCTGAGGGACAACAATGTGTAATCAGTCCAGAAAGGTAGGTTGGAGCAAGATGCTAAGGAACTCTAAATACCAGAGGAGTCTATTTAATCCTATGCAAAGGGAAACCACTGAAGCTTCTGGAGTAGCACTGACATACAAATATTCTTGATTATATTATTCCCTGTTTTCCTAATTAATATCTCATTTAGGTTTATAAGGCATTTCCCTCAGACTTTTATTTTGTTAGTTCAGAAATGAGTCTAAGAGAGATAGTGAATTGCCCAAGGTCATTCCCCAGTCAAAAGTAAACTCCTTAAGGGTGGGGATAGATTGGAGTTGGGGGGGAGGGTTATTTGGTTTTGTTTTCTTAAACTCAGCCCATTGCATAGTGCTTAACAGTTATTTTCCACATATTATCTCATTTTATCCCCATTTTACAGATAAGGAAACTTAAGGCAGACAACTGTTTAAGTGACTTCCCTTAAACGTTACCTAAATGTCTGTGACTCAATCCTCAGTGCTTCTAGCCTGCTCTATTCACTGCCACCTAGTTGCCATTTGTTAAATTAATTCATGGTTGATTGATTAAAAGTACACTAAGGAACACAGACCCCTTCTAAGCTCCAAGTGTTGGTCAGTTCTTGGACAAATACTATTCAGGCTGAGATTTGACTAATACACTGTGCCAATAATAGCAAGAGTCAAAAGAAGTGGGCTCACATTCTGCCTCAGAGACAAAATCACTTAAGTTTTGTTAGGCTCATTTTCCTTGTCTGTAAAATGGAAATAATATTGAACTCAGAGCTGTTATGAGGAGAATACTTTGTAACACTTAATTTAAACTGATATATATATATGAGGGTATTAAAACGATTTAAATTAGATTTAAGATTTAAATTGGGTTTATAGGATGAATAGTATTTCTCTAGAGGGAGGTCACTTACTTCAATAGGAAAATTATTACCTAATAGAATCACAGAGACATATTTAGAACTGGAAGGGGCTTAGTAATAATTTATTTGATCGTAATGAAGAAGTTATCCATAAAGAGGGTTAGGGTTGCTCTGGAGACCCCAAAGTAACAACATGTAGGGTCCTGCCGAAAGAATTCAACTCAAGTCTTCTCTCAGCCAAAGAAAAGTAAAGTTTATTGGGCAAGCAGGCCAGAATCATCTGACGCAGAGTAAGTCTGTGTCAGAGCAAGTCTATGCTAAGTCATTCTATGGCGCTCTCACACCACAAGGAGGGAAGATGGGGTCTTATGTACAGAGGAATCTAGGGGTGGTCTAGAGGAGGAGTTTGGGGATAGTCTTCAGGAGGAGTTAATGTGGTCAATGCAAGGGTGGATTGGTATTTTGATAGGCTCAAGGATGGGAAACAGATGGACATTGGAGGGCTAGGCTAGTAACAGAGGTTTGGACTCAGCCACAATGAAAAACTTATGGCCTCTGCAAATGTCTCATCAAGTGGAAAGATTTAATCAGATTTCAAGGGGTTTCCCAGAGCCTGTACCTCAAAGATTCAAGGAAAGCTCAAGGCGGGGTCTCATAGCCTGTACCTCAAAGACTCAAGGAGAGCTCAAGGGGGCTCCCAGAGCCTGCACCTCATCAGTAATAATTTATCATCATTTTGCAGATGAGGAAACTGGACTCAAACAGATTTAAGCTATAGCATCACAGATTTGGAGCTGAAAAGTACCCCCCTTCCCCCATCTCAACCAAGCCTAGTTTTAACAAGATAAGGAAATTCAGACCCACCCAGAAAGGTCAAGTGATTTGCCTGTGGGTCATAAAGGAAGCTAGAAGGAGGTAGACTGCCAAGCCTGAAGTCAGGAAGACTCATCTTCCTGAATTTAAATCTGGCCTCAGACACTTACTAGCAGTGTAAACTAGGAAAGTCACTGAACCCTGTTTGCCTCACCTTCCTCATTTGTAAAAATGGACTGGGAGAAGGAAATGGCAAGCTATCATATATTATCCAGATCACCCCGCACCCTCTAAATATAGGTGTCGCTCAGGGAGAATTCAGTCCAGAGTCCTCAACATTTGATGACCTCATCACTTTAATCACCGTATTAATTACCATCTCTAAGTGGATGATTCTCAAATCTTACTTACCCTACCCCAAACTTTGTGGACCTCCAATTTTGCATCTACAATTGCCTTTCTGACATCTCAAAGTGGATGTCCAGGAAACATCTTAACCTCGGTATAGTCAAAACAGAATTCACTATCTTCCCCCCACACACCCCTCCCACCCACCCACCCACCCCACTAAATCATTGCTTCCACCCCACTCCTACCACCCCTTCCAGGATCTCAGGCTCAAAACCTAGGAATCATCCTTAACTCCTCCCCATCCCTCATCTCCCATATCCAATCTATTGCTAAGCCCTGCTCATTTCACCTTTGCAGCATCTCTTGAATATGCCCCCTTTGTCTCCTCTGACACTGCCAACCACTCATCACCTCAGGCTTGGACTATAGTAATAGCCTGCTGGGGGGTCTGCGGCCTCAAGCTCTCCCAGACCCCAATGCTTCTTGTGACCCCTGTAATCAAATACAAAATGCCCTGTTTGGCATCCAAAGCCTTTCATTATCTACCCACCCCAACCTTTCCACTCTGCTCAGTCTTTACTTCCGGGCACACATTCCTCAATCTAGTGTCTCCGGCCTCTTGGGTGTTCCACAAATTCATCTCTCCGGGCGAAAGTTGTCCCTTCTCAATTCTCTACTGACTTCCCTCGATTCAAGTCCCAACTAAAATTCCATCTTCTACATGAAGCATTTCCCAGGTATTTAATTTTCTTTTAACTATTTCTCTCTTTACCATATATGGCTTGCTTTGTATAGATTTGTTTGCATGTTGTCTTCTTGGTTAAATTGTGAGTCCCTTGAAGGCAGGGACTGTCTTTTACCTTTTTTGTAGCAAACTACTCTAGTACCTCCGCCAAGAAACCCCAAATGAGATTTCAGGAGTCAGACATCACTGAACAACAACAAAAGTATCCCCAGGACTGAGCACAGTTCCTGGCACATAGCAGGCCAGAATAAATATTTATAGACTGAGTGATTAATTACAATGTACTAGGTAGGCACAGTGCAAACAAAGCACTGAGGCTACAAAGAAAGGCCAAAGGTTAAGACAATCTGGGGTCAAATGTCATCTCTGTCCCTTACTTTGTGAAATTTGGGGAAGTCACTTCATTCTAGTAGGTCTCTCCTTTATCATCTATAAAATGACCCACAAGCTTTATCCTTTCTAGCTTTAGCTCCTCAAATCTCCTTTCCTAGCATCCTTAAAAGAAAGAATCCCAAGATTTTAGAACCAAGAAAGTCTGTCTCTACAGACAACCTTGCTTTTCTATCAGAAAATGAAACACAGATAAATTAACAGGCTACTCAGTTTACATCTTTTGCAAGGGAATAAATTCTCTGGCTAATTGAGATAATCAGGTTATCTTTGGATCTTAATCAATTAACCAGCATCTATTAAGGGCCAACCAAGAACTAATCTAATCTCATCACTGAGATGCAAATTCAAGTCTTAACTCTCACTGGATACTGGAGAGGTTAGCCATTTGCAGATGAGAAAACTGAGGCAAATAGAGCGATTTACCCAGGGTGACATAGCTACTGAGGTCAGATTTGAACTCAGGTCTTCCTGACTCCAGGCGTGGCACTCTATTCACTGTGCCACCCTGCTACCCACAGCAAGCACTTAATGTTTATTGGATTGGATTTTTATTAGATAGATGAGAAATCAATAATTCAAGGAGAATCCTATATAAATGACTTATTATTTGAAAAGGTGATAGAGGTGAGGTTTAAACCTGTTTTAACAGGCACAGTTGTGAATTGGTAGAGCAATGAAATGGCCTGATTATTATGGAAAGCTACATATGTCATATGTATATAGAAATCTTGAAATATTTATCTTCCATCTAGTACAGCCTGAGATCCAGACCTGACTTCATAATTTTGTAAACTTTAAAGCACAATACAAAATGTCCTAAAAGTCTTAGTACGGGTTTGAGCTTTAACCACTTAACCAAACTAAGAATTTTGGTACACTCTGTGTCATATCAGCAATTGGTAGTATAACTCAGAATTGTACAGAGTCCCTATACTTCTATATAAACATGAGTATCTATAGGTATTCTTTTCAGATTATCTCTTTTTGAGGCAGAGAGAGAGAGAGAGAGAGAGAGAAAGAGTGTGTGTGTGTGTGTGTGTATGTGTGAGAGTGTGTGTGTGTATGTGTGAGTGTGTGTGTGTGTGTGTGAGTGTGTGTTCTCTCATTACTCAGAGTTCTTTGCAGACTACAAATTCAGCTGAGTTTCAAGGCCCAGCTCCATCTTTCTGATTTATGGTGAATCTTTTACACCCTCAAGTGGTACTTCTGGTGTACTTCATTTGGATGACTGAACGCTTGCTTCTCTCTTTTACTTTAATAGCTACTAAATATTGGCCCCATTTGGTCCCAAGACTCCTACCACAATAAAGAATCTCCTTAGGCATAATATTGAATCTCCAAAGACAACGTGACAGGGAGGAACTAAGCTGCAGGACTGGGCACTACCTAGGGCCGTCCAGCACACATTTCTACTGGGGCCATTTTCTATGGAGTCAGCCCCACCGATCCCCCACCGCACCCCCCACCCCCATACATGCACACACTCTTTCCCAGGGAATAGCAATCTCAATCTAATCAACAGTATCAAGACAACTGGAAAGGTATGTCGATTGATTGCCCTAATTGTTCCACTTTTCATCTTAGGGGCCTTTCTAGGTCACTACTCCCCAAAGTGTTGTCTCCCCCATGGGAATGTAAGCTCTTCGAGGGCAGGGACAGTTTGGATTTTTCTAACTATCCCTGGTGCTAAGTGCAAGGCAAAGAATAAGCTTAGTAAGTGCTTTTCATTCATTCATTCAATTAACATTTAAGTGCCTACCCTTCGAGGTGAGCTAAACGCTGGAATTTCATTTGAGGTGAATTAGAGAGCCTTCCCACCGGCTCAGTGAGGGAAGGAGGTAGATTTAATTGAATTCAACCAGCATTTTTAAAGTATCTTATTTTTATTGGTGTCTTTTGTTTTTCATATGGTGTTCAGTTCTGAATATGTCTATCCTACTTTCCCCTACCCACTGAGTTATCCTTTCAACAAGCATTTATTAAGGTTGAAAGGCAATGTGTGACCATGGAAAAGAGCACTGCATCTGGAGGCAGAGGTCCTGGATTCAAATTCTATCTTTGTTTTTGTTATTAAGTTTCTTCAGTCACATCTGACTCTTTGTAACTCCATTTGGGGTTTTCTTGGCAAAGATACTGGAGTAGTTTGCCATTTCCTACTCCATCTCATTTTACAGATGAGGAAGATGGGGCAACTGGTTAAGTGACTTGCCCAGGGTCACCTAGCTAGTAAGTAGCTGAGGCCAGATTTGAATTCAAGAAGATAGGTCTTCCCTGACTCCAAGTCCAGCATTCTCTTCATTTCACCACCTAGCTCCTCTACCTTTGTTACTACTATATGAGCTTAAGCAAAACTTCAGATGGTTCTGTTTGCTCATCTATGAAATAAGGGGTTTAGAATAGATGGCCACTACTACAACTTCTAGTTCAAATCTATGTTGTTGTTTGTCCTTCATTTTCGAAGAGGCCCAGTGACATCACTGGGTAATGTCTTGACTCAGGAGTGAATTGTGTTTAAATGAGGCAGAGTTGTACAAAGTCATCAGCCTCTGTCTCCTCTAGTCATCAAAGTCCAGTGGCAAGACAAAAATCAAAATGACTGATGGATGGGCCAAGATCAGGGCAATAGGATACAGTGGATAACCTTGGCATCTTCAATGTCTGAGCAAGCTCTAAGTACTCTACAGCCTTCCTGACATTGGAAAATTATTCTCATCCATCCACTCTGCCAGGGGAAGTCTTTATATGCCTGGAGTAGACAACCTCCCAAAGCACTGACAGGTTTGAGGTCGGTCAGTTACTCTCAACCTGGTTTAGCTTGTCTGCTGAGACAGTTAACCTGGGTGTGGCCCCTGCTCATGCTACAGCTTCCTGGAGCCACAGGTAAGAGCTGAATGGCAGGGAGACACCAAAGGTGGATGAGCAGCACTAAAAAGCGAGGTTAGTCCTTAAACATCCCATATACCCCATCCAAATCTATAATTCTTTGTGCAAGGCATTGAGCTAGGCAGTAGGGATGATACATCAACAAAAATGACATAACCTCTGTCCAAAGACCATATTTCCTGAGCAGAGTCAAATACAGAGAAAAGTATAAGTAACCAACATAAACAAGGTAAATTTCAAATAATGTGGAGTGGGGGCATAAAGTACTAAAAAGTGGTTGGTTTAAGAAAGGCCTCATCTAGGAAGTGATCCCTGAGTCAAAACTTGAAAGAAGCTAGAGGAGAGGAAGAAGCTGGCAAAGGTACGAAGAAATCGTTCCAGATGGAAGAGGAAGGAACAACCTGTGCAAAGGTCTGTGGGAGATGGATTGTGAGATATGGAAGCATTAAACAGGTCAGCTTGGCTGGAATGTAGAATACAGGGAGGTACACAAAAATGGTCTGGAATTTATGCCGGAACCAGATTGTGAAGGGTTTGGGCCTTGAGTTAAATCAGACCTTAGATATTCACCAGTTGTTTGACCATCGACAAGTCTTTTAAGCCCTGTTTGCCTCAGCTTCATGTGTAAAATCAGAATAATAGCACCTGCCTCCCAAGGGGGTTGGGAGGATCAAATGAGGCAATACTTATAAAGTGCTTAGCGAAGAGCTTGGACCATAGTAAATGCTATATAAAGGTTAACGGCTTACTGCTGCTGCTTTTAAGTTTCAAATACAATTTCTTATTTTATACCAGAGACAAGTGGAAGTCACTGAAGCTGAATGAAAAAGATTAGCCTGTTTAACCATACCTTGGATTATTAATTTCTTTAAATTTGGGGGGACTTGGGTTTTTTTTAATGAACTTTAAACTTCAGGACCAATTTAGTGAAGCAGTGATGACAACTCAAGGAACACCAGGAAACTGAAATAGTCCAGGATAAAAAAAACACAATCATCTCCTTTTAACCACAGCCTCTTAAAACTTTCCTGTCTCCATTCCCTCTGATTGGGCTATGCTCATCTTGTTTCCATTCCCTTTGATTTGGCTATGCTCATAAAGTCCATTCTCTTTTTCCTGAGGTATAAAGAGATGGTACACAAATTTCTTGACATCCAACTCAAGCAGCTGGTGGTGCAGTGGGTGAAGCACTGGGCCTGGAATCACAAGATCCAAGTTCAAATTAGGCTTCAGAGACTACTAGTTAAGACTCAATTTGCCAAGGCTTGTTGATCTTCCAACACTTGGACTACTGCAAGTTTCTGATAACTGATGGGCACCCTGGCTCAGCCACCTACTTCTTCTGAGTCCTAGTGAGAGGCTAGACCCTTTTGATTCATTAAACACCTCCCCCCACTTTGGGGTGGGACCAGGTTGAGGGTAAGAGTGATGGCAAGCTCCTATTGAAACTTGGCCTAGCAGACCTTAGCAAATAGTGACAGGATTCATATCTCCAGATGTCTCTTGATTGAAAAGCTAGAAATAATACTGCTCTGCTCAGAGCTTTTCTAATGGTGGCAGACTATTAATTATGTGGTACAATGGCCTTGGAGTCAAGAGAAGCAATCTCTATATGTCTTTGGGCAAGTCACTTTTTAGCAGCCCTAAAATTCACGGTCCTTATATGTAAAGGGTTGGCTGAATTGGATTTGGCTTCTGAGGGCCCTTCTGGCTATATAGAAGTATGATCAGTGAATGAGTGCCAGGCCTAGAGTCAGGAAGATATGTGTTCAAATCCACCCTCAGACATTTACTAGCTGTGTGACCCTGAGCAAGTCAATCTGTTTGCCTCAGTTTCTTCAGCTGTAAAATGAACTGGAGAAGGAAATGGCAAACCATTTTTCAGTCAAGAAAACCCCAAACGGGGTCAATAAAGAATCAAAAGTGACTAAAACTGAGAGCTCTTCTGACATATAATATATAGATGTATAATCTTGTTTTCCGCACTATGTGGAACAGGAAAAGGGTAGACTTTTTTGTCCTTGAATGCCTAGCACCTCTGCTTGTACCTCACACAAGCAAGGTGTTTAATACATACAGGATTGGACAATGTCTCTCAATCTCTCAAGTCCTGTCCTGAAGGCTACAGAGGTGGAGAACCCCTCCAGTTTCCCCTGGAGCCCCAACACATAGAGCCTCCCTAGATCCCAACAGCACTTCTACCAAACATGAGGAGCACCATGGTACCAATGAATGGAAACCAGACTTTTGAAGATCATATTACCCCTAACAGAACACGTTCATCTGGACCATAGGGGTTCCCTGGGTTTTGAGGTTTTCTTGTGTGCTTAAATTGTGGCAGAAGCAAAAAATGCCTTAAGTTTGCAACTCGTAGGAGTACTGAAAAACCCGATTCCTGAACTCACATTAGCTAGCATTTCTAAATGCTATCTCATATTTCACTGGATCCTTAGAACTCCAACTCCTATTGTCCCTATTTTAGAGATGAAGACAATGAAGCTGAAAAAGAGATATGCCAAGATCAAATGTTCTTGCCATCTTTCCAACTCCCCATTATTCTGTCCACTATGACACTTGACTGTCTCTAGTTCTCTGAGATAACTTATAATATTATTGTTCTGTTTTATCAGTCTCTACAGTAAATAAAGCACTAGGCAGGAAAACCAAAGTTCCAGACATTTATTAACTGTGTGACCCTGGACAAGTCACTTAACCTGTTTCCTTATCTTAAAAAAGGTAGCATAAAAATCTCCCTATCTCTCAGTGTTATTGTGAGGATCAAAAAAGATATTTACAAAATGCTTGGGGCATATAGTAGGTGCTTAATAAATGCAGTTTCCTTTCTATCCAGTAAGCTATTCCTTTTGATAAAAAAAAGGATACAATTCAGCAAAACTAACCAACAATTTAACTTCACTGTTCCCACCAATTACAAAGAAGTGTATTTTCTTACCCTTTCTTCCCAGACCAAGACTTAAGTATTCATTTTGACCATTATTCAGTATATCCTTTTCCTTGGTCTCCTCACTTCTTTGCTTCAGTTTGTCTCAGCTGTTCCCACTGAGCCAAAGGAGTGAACTGTCTACAACTCTGAAGGTTCCTTGCATTGTAGGCAGTTAAGTGACTGGAATTCTCTCCTCCTGAGGCCTTGTTTTCTCTGTCCCACCCCAACCCTTTATCCCAGGTTTTCATATCCTAACTTTGCTCCAAATAATGATCTTTAATGCCTAAAGCACCCTCTCTGCCCAAAACCGGAGATAGGATTTCAATTTCATCTATTATGTTCAACCACTCCATTCATTTGCCCTCGTGAGTTAATCAAAATGTTATGAAATAATCCATTTCCAATTTTCTCATTTGGGAAGGACCTATCCTTTTGTGCTATGAGAACTGTGGTCAGACACTAGTGACTGAAAATAGGTATTCAGGTTAAAAAAAAAACTTCCTCTGGCCAATCATTTTTCTTGGAAGTTCCATATATCCATTAGAATACTAGATTTGGAGGTAAGTATATAACCTAGTTGTGACCCCAGGCAACAGGCAAAAGACTATCCTTTTTGAACCCTTCCTTCCTAGGTAGAGTTAAGAATAGAAAAAAGATGCCTCAGATAACAATCTTCAACAATGATCAAGGAAGGAAAGGACTGATCAGAACTTGTCCTTGTCGAGATAGGAGCAGCGGATAGAGGACCTCAAATTTGGTCTTTACAAGCTAGCAGTGTGTTCCTAGGTAAATCACTTAACCCTGATTGCCTTTTAAAAAAAAGAAAAGGACTTGTTAAAATAAGCAGAAAAAAACCAAGGGTAGCAAACAGGGGAAGGGCAATGGGAATGTGACTTGTGGATTACTTGGGTTTTATTCAGCCACAGTGGAGGTCTGTGGTCAATGGGAAAGCCTAGGCCTGATCTAACTCCACAAATTCTATAACATAATAAATAAAATAATCATTCCCCTTCTCTCACCGTACTCAAGATCTTTTACTTGCTCTTCCTGTCTAGCCCATGACTTCCTAGCCTACCCAAACCATCAACACAAACTTTTATACTCTGGAGGTGGGGATTATTTTATCCCAGCCTGCTCCTAAATAATTACTTTTGTTTTTTGGGCATGACTTCAATAATCTTTACAGAAAGAAAACAGTCAAGGAAAATCAAACAATCCCCTTATTTGTCCTCTGCATGTCCCCAGTGATCTTAAGACATGAAACCCATCTTCTACTTCCCAAAACCCACAGCTCAAGTACAGAAAGGTCCCTTTTCATTCGTCCATCCTTACTTCACCCAAATCTCTCCTTCAAATACCACAAGAGTAAGCTGGAAATAGCGAAGCATGTCTGGTAATCCTACTTTCCTCCTCACCCGTAGGCATAAATTTCATCTTGGGGCAGAATGGGTGAAAAGAGAAGGTAAGCAGGAAAAATTAGGATGATTGTTCCTTCCCAACCCTATCCCCTAAGAAAAAAAAAAGAAAAATAGAAAAAAAAACAAACATAATTTATTTGTATAAAATTAACAAAAACCAGCTGGGCTGCATATTACTTCTTTTCCTGAATGGACATCTGGGCAACAGCCTTCTGTGCTTCATCTGCAACTGAAAGAAAAAGATTTGATCCTGTGACTGGGACAAAGGTCATGACTCCTCATTTCTCTAGGATATTGTACATACCCTTACATGCACATATCTAAGTTTATGTAAGTAGTTCAATTAATGTATTTCTTCATCTTGGTCCCTGTGTCCAGACCCCCCCCAAATCCACCTAATGTTTGCAAGTAGGCAGCTCTTTATCAATTTCTAAATAAGCAACATGTGCTGACTTAGCAACATCTTCCACTGTTTTTTGGCTCCTACCCCTAGAAATAAGGATTTCCCATTGCTTACTTGATGGCACAATGTATAGAGCTCTGTGGCTCAGATTCATAAAAGCAGAGTTCAAATTTCATTCAGACACTAAAGCCCGGTAGTCACTTAAATATCAGTCTCAGTTTCCTCATCTGCAAAATGGGCATAGCATCCACTTCCCTCCCAGGCTTGCAAAACTTAAAAGCTTATTTATAACTCCCATGGCTTCAAATGTATTGTAAATCTCTTATGTCTGTTCCTGGACTCAGATGTATCGTACTTCCAAAAACCTGCCAAATGTCTCCCACCTTTGTCTATCCAGCATCAAATTCAAAATAAGTTAAGTTCAAAAACTCCTGGAATAAGGAACTGTATACCAACTGTACCCTCCCATTGCAAAAAAAGGAAGTAAAAGCTAGGGATCTGAAACCCTCATTGAATGCCAATTCTGTCACTTAGCATCTCCTCCCTGCCCTAAGATTTTTAGCAAAATGCTTGACCTCTCTAGACTTTCTTAGAACAGCATTTTTATTGGCCTTTTTGACTGCTAAGTCTACTGTTCCTCCAAATCACCCTAACACACCTGGGCTCAAATAATTCACAACCACTTTAAAGTTTTCAGTGGCTTACCAGCACTTCCTACTCATTCACAACAATTCACCTGAACCTCACTGGAAAGTACTTCCCTCTACTATATCTATACAGGATCTAGGTTTTTAACCTAGAAATTGCCTTAGAAATCCACTTGTCCCTTCATCTCAGAAGAGAAAGCTAACAACTGCAGGCTTACAAAGCAAATAATAAATGAGAATGAGAGAGAGTGAGAGAGAGAGAAAGAACGTTCAGTCATTTTTAGTCCTGTTCAACTCTTTGTGATCCCACTTGGGGTTTTCTGGGCAGAGATACTGGAATGGTTTGCAATTTCCTTCTTCAGCCCATTTTATAGATGAGGAAACTAAGAAGCAAACAGAGTTAAGTGATTTGCCCAGGGTTACTGAGCTAGTAACTGTCTGCAGCTGGACTTAAATTCCAGAAGATGAGTTTCCCGGACTCCAAGACAGTTACTCATTGGAGAAGGGGGGGGCGAGAGGAAGGAAAGGGTGTGTGTGTGTGTGTGTGTGTGTGTACATCTATATGTACACTAAAACACATATATACTATATGTATACATACATACACATATGCAATATATGTGTACACATATACACATATTTTATCTCATTTGAAAAGACTTGCCCAAGGCCACAGGAATAAATCAAGTTAGAGAGCAAGAATTTGAACTGAGGGGCCAATGACTCCTAATTCTGACCTGACCGACAATCTTTGGGTTACTGTCTATTTTTGTATCCCCAAAGCCAAGCAAGAAGCCTCGAAGAAACCATTTCTTGAAATCAAACAACAACAGCAATTTATTAAAAACTTCCACTGGGCCTACCATGTGCCAGGCACTACACACGGCACTGGGGATACAAACGCAAAGAATGAAACAATCTCTACTTTCCAGGAGCTGAATTTGAGTTGAATCCTGAATCTTAGGGCAGGTGGGTTGGAGACCCTGGGGGCCGGAATCGTACGGACACCCACCCCCACCCGTAGTAAGTCACTTACCATCAGGGGAGGCTGGTGGATACCATCTGATGATACATTCAACCAGTTCTTTTGCTCTAATTCTACAGTGGTTACTTCCGAAAACTTGCACCTCTGCTTTTTCGGACTTTTCACCGTCCTCCTCTTGATTGAATAGATCTATTTTAATCTGAGCTCCTGAAAGGGTCTCCATGGCTCGAATCCTGGATCCTTTCATCCCTGAGTCAAAGCGTCCATTAAGTTCCTACTACGTGCCAGGTAGGGGCTAAACACTAAGTATTCAGAGAGAGGCGACCAACCTCCACCACTCCCCCAAACCACAGGAACAAAGGAGAGAGAAGGGAGGGTTCTCGAAGCGGCATCGGGGTTGGGGAGGGACCGAGAATCCCTGACTGTGACGGCTCGGTCCCGGGATCCCACACTCCGCCGCCGGGCGGAGGAGGCAGCGCCACGTGGGCCGCGATGGGAGCGCGAGCTCACTTCCCGGGGCTCTCCCGGCGCGGTGGCGTGGGGAGGAGACCACCAGCGAGCGAAGCAGGACAGGAGAGGGGACCAAGCGAAGAAGCAGGGGTGCGGCTCCCAGAACACTCACCTATGAGGGCCCCCACGAGCCGAGCCTCGACCAGGAACCGCAGAGGGCCTTTTTCTTGGGGCTTGGGTCTCGGTCTCCGAGGACGAGACTGGTTATAGTCTTCTCGAACAGGCTGGTTGCTCATGGTGTCCTCGAGACGCAGGTGAAGCAGGCCAAGAGCAGAGAAAAGACCAGGCTTCAAGAAGCTCAAGTCCAATTTCAAAGGCACAGGTAAGAGGCCCGCCCCTTCACAGACCGCCCAGCATTGGCCCGAGCCGATTCGGAATCAGCCAATCCCTTCTCGCCTCAGCAGCTGGGGGCGGTGCCTCTCCTACCACCCCCACCTCCCACTCCCCACCCCCGCCAGTCTTTGGAATCCCATCTTTTTCCAGCCCACCCACCCAGCCCGTTCTACTGAGAAGGTTATTTATCTTTAGAAAAATATTTGTCTTTAGAGCTTCACCGAGTGATTTAATTGTGCAGAAAAGGAGATGGTGGGAGAAGAAGGGGAGAAAGATATTTAATTTTTATTATAATTAAACTGTTAAATTGTTGCTAATTAATATTAAATTAATGTAATAGCTAGCACATATGTAGCGCTTTTTTACAAATGTATCTCATTTGACCCTTACAGCTATAGTTAGCAAGTTGAAAGTTTGCAAAAACTCTTTATGTATTTTCTCGTTTGTTCCTCACCAAAACCCCGTCAAGTTCTATGGTTTCAGTCGTGTCCTAACATTCGTGACCCCATTTGGGGTTTTCTTGGCAAAGGTAGTGGAATGATTGTCTATGTCCTTCTCCTTATTTAACAGATGAGGAAACTGAAGCAAACGGTTAAGTGACTTGTCCAGGGTCACATTGCTAGTGAGTGTCTGAGGCCAGACACTTGGGAAGACAAGCCAACGGCTCTATTTACTGGGCCACCTATCTATCTGCTTTCTCTCGTTTCTGGCCTTTCACCCCACCCTACCTCAATTATTAACCCCAATTTACAGATTATGAAATCGGGAACGAGAAAGATGAAGTGATTTAGAAAAGGTCATGGAGCTAAGGGACTGAGGCCGAATTCAACCTCTAGTCTAAGCTGGATTCAGACTCAGGTCTGTTCTGAATTGCAACTCCAGGTCTCTCTCTACTTACTATGGCACCCAGCCTCGGTTTGCAGAATAGTAGATGAATGACTCAGGTAGAATTGAATGGCTTGATTGATTGAATATAATTGTGCATGTTTATTAAGCCTATCATGTAGCAGGAGCCTGATGATATAAAGATTAAATTGATGCTATGGCAAAGAAATTTACACAGATAAGTAAATAATATATGTATATAAATATATGATATATGTATATAATACAAATAAAATACATATAAAATATATGTGTACCTATATAAAATATACATGTATAACATAAATAAATAATAATGTGTAGATACATACATATACACACATACATTTAATATGAAGATCACCTAGTCCAATTTCATCATTTTACAGATGGGAAAACAGACTCAGAGAAATAGCTTGCGAAGGTCACAGAAGTCATAAGTGGAATTCCAAGTGTCTTCCTCTGATTCCAGAGCCAGCCTTCCTTCCTTTAGTCCAAGCTACAAAACAAATACAGAGTTGGGGGTAAGGGTGGGGGTGGGGGTGGGAAACACTACCAACTCTAGGAATCAGGAAGGCCTTCTGGTGGAAATTGGCTTTTGAACTGAGATAGGTAGGGTCTTCAAGAAACTGAAAGGAAGAGAGTAATCCGGGTAAGTGGGAAGGGGCAGAAACACCCTTTGAGAAGGTAAAAAGGCAGGAGATTACTGGAACATTGAGTGGGGTTTATCTCGGACATATCCTGTAGTTACCTTGTTTGTAAATAGTTGTTTGCATATTGTCTGTCCCATTAGACTATAAGACCCTTAGAGACTTTACCTCCCTCTTTTGCATCTTAGCACAGTGCCTGGAACACTCTAGGGAATTAATAAATGCTTGCTTCACTGACTGGGAGTAAAATCAGACTTGAAAAATCTGGAGCGAAATTGAAAAGGGCATTAAATGCCACTCCCCCCAAAAAAGCCAAAACCTGGTCCCTGCCCTTAAGGTGCTTATAAGGTGTAGGACAAGATAATATAATCTAAGTACATGTAAAATAGATATGAGACCCCTCCCCACTTCTCTTGCAGAGTTGGAGGCTGTAGGCCTCCTGGAAAAAACACATATAGGGACAGACTTTTTCAATATGTTGGTTAATTTTGCCAAACTTTTTTCCCCTCCCCTATTTTTTTATTTTTGGTTAGGCAGGAGAGGTGGGGAAGGATTCATTGGGAAATATAGTTGATGTAAAAACAAGAAAAAAATATAGGACCTTTCTGAATACATTTTTTTTAATGTTTTTATTTAGGTCTTTTGTTTTTTACATCATTGGTTTCCATTATCCCTTTCTTTCCTCCTCCCAAAAAGTCATTCCCTATAACAAGTAGTAACTTTTTTTTTTTTTTGCTTTTTGGAGGGCAATTGGGGTTAAGTGACTTGCCCAAAGTGTGCCAAGTGTCTGAGGTCAGATTCGAACTCAGGTCCTCCTGACTCCAGGGCCGGTGCTCTATTCACTGTGCCACCTAGCCGCCCCGACAAGTAGTACTTTTTAAGACAAAAAGAAAAAGAAAGGGGGAAGAGGAGTATGATTGATCAATACATTGAATAAGTCTGAAAATATATTCCCTGTCCAACACTTGTAGACCTCTCACCTCCACAAAGGGGTAAGGGTTTCTTCTCATATTTTTTCTTTTAATCTATGTTTGTTCTTTATAATTTATCAGCATTCACTTTTGGTTTTTTTAGTGGTTATTCTTTCCAATTTACATTATTATAATCAGTGTATATTTTTTTTAAATAATGTGCATAAAAATTACCAAGAAACTTTCTCATTTTTCTTCTTTGTTAGAAATCTTCCAAGACTTTCTCTTGGAAGAAGCACAGTGGGAAATAGAATGTCCTGAAAGACTTAGACTTTAAGACTTTTGAGACACGCTGTATAGCTGATATAAAACAAAAGATAACAATAAAAAAGATTTAAAAGTGAAAATAAATCAAATGGAAGCAGAAAATTTTTTAAAGTTATCTCTCTAGCCACAGCTGTGAAAGGTTCTCTTCTAATTTTTAAAAAATTGGAGTGACTTCTAATATTGAGGTGGTGTCTCTATTTTGAGTTTACTGAAGTATGTGGTATAAGGGCTCTAACCCTATTATAGAAATTGCCCATGTCATTTCCTTTTAGAAAGTATGAGTTTCAATAGGATGGTAACAAACTTCATCCAGAAAACTCAAGAACTCAAAAGAACTTTTAGGAGTTGGGGCGATATTAAATTCTGACTTAGAAGAATACTTTCAAAATGATCTCTTTGAATCATTTTCATAGTAAAATGCTTTTGTGTATTTTTTAAGTTAATTTTGCAAACAAAAATGAAATTTAGCAAAAAAAAATTTTTAATGGACACTAGCGGTAGTTTATTAAAAGGGGAAAAAGCAAGAGTAAGCTATGCATTAAAGCTCTGGAATGAAGCACCTCAAATGTACAACAGCCCTACATTTGAGATAGTGAAATCTGGATGTCATGATAATCATATCATACTTTAGAGGTGTCCCATTTCCAGGGTCTGACTTAAAGGACTCTTGATTTTTATATAATCCACTGTTCCTTTTCTCCCAATTAATTGCTTCTTGCTCATATGTTATATTTCTGGTGCCTTACTATCAAAGAATTTCTTCACTTGATCCTCCTTCCCTTGACTTTCACAGAATGACAGATTTAAAGCTGAAAAGAAACTTAGAGATCATCTAGTCCAACCCCTTCTTTTTCATTTTATTTTATTGTTTTCAAGCAACAAAAATTGATTTTCTGAAATCCCTCCTGAGATACTAGTTGTATGACCCTGGGCAAGTCACTTCATCTCTGCTTGACTTAGTTTCCATCTATATAAAATGAAGATAATAACATAGCACCTACTTCCCAGGGTGGTTATAAGGATAAAATGAGATAGCAAATTTTAAATTATTATATAAATGCTAGTTATAAGGAAGAGAAAAAGGAAGAGCTTTTCAGGGGGAAAAAAATCTTCCAAGGCTTCACTTCTTCCTAATTCCTCTGTTACTATCAAGTATACTCTCCCAGACACCCAGGCTTAAAATTTTAATATCATCCCTAATTTCTTCTTATTAATATGACACATACAGTCTGTTGCCAAATCTTGTTTCTACCTTCACAACGTTATATATGTGTGTGTGCACACACAGATATATGGATACATGTATTTTTTTATATATTTCTATACTTATATGCATATATGCATATACAAATCAGTCTCTGAGGCTGGTATGCAACAAAGTATGGATCTGCTGCTTGCACTAATTTTGGCCTAACAAAACCAAGAAAACTGAGATTCTCCACCAGCCAGCACCACACCATCCCTAAGTGGAAGCATCAATTATAACAAATGGGGAAATTTGGAATGCTGTGGGTAAGTTCACTTACCTTTGCAGCATACTTTCCAAGGATGTACACATAGATGATAAGATTGACACACACATTGCCAGAGCTAGCTCAGTGTCTGAGAGGCTCCAAAGGAAAGTGTGGGAGAGAAGAAGAATTAGACTTGACTCCCAAAATGAAGATCTTCAGTCATTATGCTGACCTCATTGTCATATGCCTGTGAAACCTGAACTGTATACCAGCTCTAGGGCAGGAAACTGAACCACTTCCATATGAATTGTCTTAGGAAGATTTTGAAGATCACCAGCAAGCCAAGGTATAAGACTGAGGTCCTTTCTCAAGCTGAACTGCCAAGCATTCAAGTTCAACCGCAGAGAGCAATGGGATGGCCAGGTTGTTTGAAGGCCAAATGTACGTTTTGCCTAAAAGACTAAAATGGAGAACTCATAGAAGGAAAGTGGTCACACGGAGGTCAGGAGAAGCTATACAAGGACACTCTGAAGGTCTGTCTAAAGAACTTTGGAATCGATTGTGAGACATGGGAGACACTGACACAGAACCTCTCATGCACACATGGCGTACCTACATCAAAGAAAGCACTGTATTCTATGAGCAAAGCAGAATTGCAGTTGCTCAAAAGAAACATGAGATGCACATATTTAGAGACATCTCTGCTCCAAATGTTCATGTAGACTGTTCATACTCAACCTGTGGTAGAGCCTTCTGAGCTAGTATTGGTCTGATCAATCATAGTCAGATACACTACACCTTGGCCCCAACATAGGGATGTCATCTTGGTCGTCTTTGAGAACAAAAGTGTGGGGTCCTGATTGGGGAAAAGCCATAAAAAAAAACCAAAAAACAAAAATAAAACCAAAAAAAAAACCAGTAAGAAGTGAAAGCCATAAACTTAAACTCTGTGAAAGGTGCAAGCAACAGACATGTTGACTTAGATACTGTAATCAATGAAAGTCATGACATAGACACGTTGACACTTTAACGACTGGTACATGATCAGTTCACAAACCTGTGTTTGGGCATTTTACCCAGTAATGTTGGCTTAACACCCAAGCTCATTACTAAGCAGAAACTCAAAATATCCACCAATCAGTAGCAACATACTCTATCACTCTTCTTCCCTTTGTTTTTTATATTTATCACTGGGCTTTCCTGGGGTCTCTAAGTGAGGATTGAACTATTGAGACCATCTGTCTGGGAGCCACTCAAGACTGCCCTTTTCACATTTTCTATTGATTAAACTACTACCTATAATCAATCTGGATCTCCTGGCCTCTTTCTCCAGTACCAGATTAGCTCCTCTGATTGGGGAAGCGAAGAATATCCCAGTGCACAGGGATATCAACTTTGGGAAAGTACAGAGTTCCCCAGACAGGGGAATTCCATAGAGCTATGTGGGGTGTTCAAGGAGGAAGAGCACCTCTGGTGTGAGGACTTGTGGAGCCCTTTTCGGGGCTGCTTATTCACTTTGGTATCTACCTTCACCCAACTCTCACCTCTGGCTCCAAGAGGCTGTAGCATGTACAGTGACCACACCCAGGTAAAAACATTTCAATAAATGGGCTAAACCAAGCTGAGGGTAACTGATAGTCCTCAAACTTATTGGTGAGTTAGGGGAATGTCTACCCCTAGCCTGTGAAGACTTCCCCAGGCAGTAGGGAAAATGCACTGACTGGAGTAAGAGAGTAAGTAAATGCTTCACTAAGGAAAAATCCCCTCAATTCAATTCAATTTGATTCAACAAAACTATTTAGTATTTTAGAGTCTACCCCAAGCATGAGAAGACTTCCTCTGGTAGAATGCATCAATGAGAACAATTTGCTCCAACAGTCAGGAAGGCAACTAAAGCAAGCATTGTGGAAAGCTTAGAGCTTGGTTAGACTTATTGAAGACACCATTGCCAGTTGTCCTGACTTTTGTCCTGGTCTTCAGTGACTCTGGAAGAGAGAGCTCTGCTGATGACATTGTGAAACTGCCTCACTCATGAGTGAGTCAAGACATCTCCAGTGATGTCATTGGTCCTATTTGAAAACAAAGAATGAACAATAACAGTCTTCTCACATTTTACTCCCCTCAAGATACTCTACTATGACGTACTGGCCGTTCCCTGTATTTGCTGTGCTCTGTCCTTTGACTGTTTCTTAGTTTCCCTGTCTTCAAGACTGAAGTGACATTTCATTTTCTATAGGAGGAACTTTCCTGTTCTTCCTCGAATGCTATCTTCCCTTCTCAGACTGCCTTCAGTCTACTATGTCTACGTCTTGTCTGAACCTTTTTTTAACGATGTCTCTCCCGTTAGAATGTACACTCCTTGAAAGCAGGAACTGTTTTTGCTTTCCTTTGGATCCCCATTGCTTAGCACAGTTCCTGACATACGCTCTTGTTATTGTTGTTCAATCATTTCGGTCATATCTGACTCTCCATGACCTCATGTGAGCTTTTCTTGGCAAAGATAAAAGAGTGGTTTGCCATTTACTTCTCCAGTTCATTTTATAGGTGAGGAACTGAGGCAAACAGGGTTAAGTGACTTGTCCAAGGTCACATAGCTAGTAAGTGTCTGAGGCCAGATTTGAACTTGGGAAGATGAGTATTCCTGACTCCAGGCCTGGCACTCTAGCCACCGAGCCACCTAGCCGTCTTAAGGTGCTATATCTATATTATTGTTGTTGGCATTGTCATTATCACTATCGGTGTAGTTAGGCAACGCATCTGAGACTTAAAGTCAGAAATTTGCCTGAGTTCACTAACTAGTCATAGAAACCTATCCGCTAAATGTATTGCCTTTTTCTACTTCCTGCAGGTTAGAACATAAATCTGAAGAAACTTATGATCAGCATTGAAGTCTTCTCCGTGTTCCACAATGTTTTGGCCACCTGTGTAATCACCATATATTCACGCTAGCATCTCAGTTTGGATTACTAGAATGTGCTGGCAACAAAGCACAAATGTAGGATGAAGAACCAATCCGAAGCCAAAGCCAGCATGACAATCCTACAAGGTATGGAGATCTTTGTGGTTACCAAGTTTTGGGAGGTTGGAATCATCACTGGCTTATAGATTCAGGCTTCTAAAATCCAACACTTGTGGAAGAAGGTCAATAGCTGGTTGGTTTCTGAAAAAAAGGAAATATGCCAACATGATCCATGATCTACAAAAAACCCCAGTATCCCCAGAACCAACAACACATGAAAGTTGAATATATCAGAGAAAGAAGAGGGAGATGTACCTGAAGAAAGCTTTTTCCCACTGAATGCCCTATTCAAGACCATAGGAACAATGGGTAAAGCTACCTAATGAAGGTGAAGGAAAGGGAGAAAAAGAGTTTCATTTTCTTTTCATTTATTCTACTCTTTTTTTCTTCCTTTTTTCTTTCTCTTTTCCTTCCTTCCAAAGAAAAACTGTCACCCTAAAATTCAGAATATTGCCATTTCTTCCCTCAGGAGGAGAAAAAAAAACTGTTGCTGAGAAATAAAAATACAGAAGTGGGCTTTCACAAGGTGTATCATCAATGCAGTCTTCACACTGCCTACAGTAACTATTAATATGCTGATATGGTTATTAATCACAAAATATAACAGGCTCTCTACATGGGGAACATAGCTAGAACATTTATTCAGATACCAGAAACCTGAGCCCCAAAACCAGAAAGTCAAAGCCATCACAGTAGTTATGAAGTTGGCACATGTAGTTAATATAGTAAACACCCACATTCTCAAGTCTTCAAAACAGGACAGGCTGCCTCAGGCAAAGATCCTCATCTCCTCACTCACAGCAACTGCTCAGTGTCCGGCGCAGCTTGCTCCCGCAATTCCCATCCCTGGCAGTCTTCAGCAGGAGTCCTTAGCAGAGATTCTGGCTGGCTCAAAAAAAAAAAAGGAGTTCATGTGCAACCGCAATCACTGCTTTCAGTGACTGCACTGCTTCTAGTTTGGCTCAGGCTTCCTCTTGCCCCACCCCTTCCTGCTTCATCAGCAAGTTCAAGGGGCATGGAAGATCTTCAAATCCCATAACCATTACACAGGGGAAAGACAATTTCTGGGCTTAGCAAAGAACCCAATTCTAGACTATCCAGCCCTTGCTTCTCAGTCTCACTTCTATATGCAAAAGTAATCATTTTCAGAAGGCCTATCACAGTCAGGTCAGAACGTGTGAGAAAGTAACTTTTATACCAACTAAAGTGAAGAAATCCTCACAGTCCAGTGGATTTGGAGAAAATAAAAATAAATCAGGATGTAGTCACCCAAATGTTCTTTCTTTTCATTTAATTACATTTTATTTTCAATTAACAACATTTTATTTTCTCTCCTCCCCAAAAAAAAAACCCTTGTAACAAATATGCACAGTCAAGGAAAGCAAAATCCCACATTGGCAGCATCCAAAAATGTATATCTTATTCTGAATATTATCCCCCCTCTGTTAGAAGGTAGGCAGTATTTGTCTTTATCAGTTCTCTAGAATCATGTTTGATTAGATTTCTTAAGTCTTTCAAAAGTTGTTTGGTTTTACAATGTCATCTTTATCATATAAATTGTTCTGGTTCTGCTCATTTCATTATATATCAGTTTGTAGAAATCTTTCTAGGTTTCTTTGAAATCATCCCCTCCATTATATCTTATAACACAACTATATTCCATGTACCATAATTTGTTCAACCATTCCTCATTTGATGGACCTCTCCTCATCTTCCAATTCGTCATCCTTTTTGTCTGTTTTTAATCTCTTTGCGGTATAAGCTAGTAGCAGTACCCCAGTCAAAGGATATGTACAGTTTAATAGCTTTGGGGGCACAGTTTGAAATTGCAGATCTTTTTTGTGGGGATAAATAATTGGAAGCTGAGGGGATGCCCATCAGTTGAGAAGTGACTGAACTAGTTATGGTATATAAATGTGATGGAATATTGCTCTGTTGAATGGTATGGCACTGAATAAGTAAATTATGTAGTATTGTGTTTTGTTATATTGGCTAAACCTACATATGTGCAATTAATGTTTCCCCAACTATTTAGATCTTTATTTCTATAAACTATTTTGTAATTGTATTTATATAGTTACATATAACTATATATATTTGTATATATGTAAGTTACTCTGTGTGTCTTGGCAGGTAGACTTCAGGTATAAGACACTGTCTATAGTTACTTTAAATGGAATTTCTAATTCTGTCTTTCTATTCTAAGTAAACTATCATATGATATGCAAGAAGTGATAGTTTTATTTCCTCTTTACCTGTGCTTATTCCTATAATTTCTTTTTCTTGTCTTATTGACATAAACAGCATTTCTAGTACAATATTAAATAGTAATGGTGATAATGAACATCCTTGCTTCACTCTTGATCCTACTGGAAAGGCTTCTTGCTTGTCATTATTACAAATAATTCTGGCTCTTGATTCTAGATAGATATTACTTAACATTTTAATGAAAGAGCTATTTATTCCTATATTTTCTTGTGCTTTTAAGAGGAATTGGTGTTGTATTGTGTCAAAAATTTTTCCTGCATTTTTGAAATAATTATATTATTTTTGTTATTAACATGCTTATAGTTTTCCTAATACTGAACCAGTTCAGTATTTCTAGTATAAATCCAGTCTGGTTATAGTGTGTGATCTTTATGATATATTGTTATAATCTTCTTGCTAGTATTTTATTAAAATTTTTTGCATCAATACTCATTAGGGAAATTAATCTGTAGTTTTATTTCTCTGTTTTGACTCTACCTCATTTAGGTATCAAGATCATATTTGTGTCATAGAAAGCATTTTGTAGGACCTCTTCTTTACATATATTTTCAAACAGTTTGTGAAGTGTTGGAATTAATTGTTCTTTAAATGTTTGACAGAATTCTCTTGTAAATTGTTCTGGTCCTGAGATTTTTTTCCTCTGGGAGTTCATTTACAATTAGTCAATTTCTTTTTCCAAAGTAGAATTAAATATTCCATTTCTGTTTTTGAGTGATTTTATATTTTTTTATAAATATTCATTCATTTCTTTTAAATTATCAATTTTATTTGGCATTTACTTAAGCAAAATCATTCCTAAGAAATGCTTTTAGAAGGGAATGCTCTGTCCCAAATTGCTGGGGTCCTCTCAGCTGCCGTAGCTCTCAGGAAGGTGCTGGGTCCCTTTCCCACTTCGGGCTCACTGGATAAAGAAGACCCACAGGACCAACACCCAAGACTGCGATCCGGATCCAGGCTGCTCAACGAGAGAGCACTTGGCCTCTGAACAATCACCGGGTTCCCCTGCAGTCTGCAGGCCAAGGGCGGTGAAGCTGCAATGCAGAGGCAAGTGCAAAACCTCTGCCTTTCGCTTTCCAGCCCTGGAGGCGTTTGGGCCGGACTGCTTTTCTCCCAATGACCTAGTTCTGAACACTTTCACAGCTGCTGCCAATCTGCTCCTTTAATCCTCTCGTCCAGCCGCCAAGGGGCTCAGCCAGGGCTTCAGGCCAGGCTAGTTTTGGTTCGCAGTGCTGATATGGTTCCTCCTAGCCGAGCTGACTTCAGTAGAAAGTATATTTCTGTGCATTTTGGAGTTCGAGGATTAGTTTAGAGTCATATTTTATGGGTATTTTGGGGTGGCTATGTGAGAGCTGCGATATGTTGCTGCTCCTACGCTGCCATCTTGGCTCCGCCCCAGGCAACAGAAGCAGAGCCCCACAGAGATTAAAAAAAAAAAATAACGGATTGACCAACCATGAGTAAGAATAAGCATAAGAAGCAAAGTAAGAACAGCAACCAAACCCTAGATTCCTTTTTTGGGGAAAAGAAAGATCATGGCAGAGAAAGGGAGGAGGAGAGTGCAGCCAGAGCTCCCCCACCAGGGGCTTCCAATAAACATGAAGATTGCCTTAAAGCTAGAGATGAGCTGAAGAAGGATTTTCAAAACCAAATAAGAGAAGTGGAAGAAAAATTGGGAAGAGAAATAAGAATGTTGCA
>CM053584.1:235293192-235309641 GCA_028627135.1 Pseudochirops cupreus
GGAGAAGGCTATATATACGCCCTGATGTGAGGTTTTGGTTTGGGGCTCACTTTGAGAAGAGTTGTGTGATTTGGCCAGAAGAGACTCTGGGCAGCCGTTGAGCCCCCTGGCTGTGAAAAGCCCAGATGTTGGTGCTTCCCTCTCTGGTAACTGACTAGGTAACTGATGTAATGGTCAGACGCTGGAAGCGGTCTGCTGATCTGTTTTTCTGTTTGTTTGTAACTTCTGTTTGTATTTTCTGAAGTTCAGGGTGCCGACTTTTCCCCTGAACTAGGTAAATGGTATTTGATTGATTAAAGTAAGACTGTTAACCCACTTTGAGTTGCTTTCCTTTAGAAAAGCAGATCTAAGAACCTGTGCTAGTAGCCGCCCTAGGTATGCTAGGGTGCTTGCTGATACAGCCTCTCTCCCAATTCACAAGCTCTGGGTTTTAACACTCAGCCCAAAAACCAAGCCAATACAGGGGCATCTCCAAATTCTATTACCATTACAATAAGAAATAAGAGTAGTTGGTCAATGGAATAGATTAGGTATACAATATACAGAAGCAAAAGAACACAGTATCCTAGTGTTTGATAAATCCAAAGTTATCATTGATCTGGACAAAAATATTTGACAAAAACTGCTAGGACAACTGGAAAGCAGTCTAGGAGAAATGGCATAGAACAACATCTCATATTATATAAAAATATTGTTTCAAAATGGGTACATGATTCAGATATAAAGGGTGATATTATAAGTGAATTAGGGTAGCATGGAAGAAAGTACCTGTCAGAGCTATGGATAAGGGAAGAATTTATATCAAAACAAGATACAGGAATTCACAAAATATAAAAAATGGATAATTTTGATTACATACATTTTTAAAGTTGTTGCATAAACAGAACTAATGCAGTCAAAGTTAGAAGAAAAACAGGAAACTGTAGGAGAAAATTTGCAGTAAGTTTCTCTGATAAAGGTCTCATTTCTCAAAGATATAGGAAACTGGGCCAAATTTATAAGAATAAGAACCATTCCTCAATTGATAAATAGTTAAGGGATATGAACAGGCAGTTTTTAGAGGAAGAAATCAAAGCCACCAATAGTCATATTAAAAAATTCTCCTACTCACTATTAATTACATAAATGCAAATTAAAACAATTCTGAGGTAGTATCTCCTACCTATCAAATTGATTAAAATAACAGAAAAAGAAAATGAAATGACAAATGCTGGCAGGATGTATGAAATAGATACACAAATGCATTGTAGGTGGGGCTGTGAATTAGTCTAACCCCTCTAGAGAGTTAATTTGGAACCATGTCCAAAAAGTTATAAAACTATGTATACTCTTTGACTCAGAAATACCACCACTACTAGGTCTAGATATAGCTCAGCCTGTCTTTAAAGGCAGTTCAAAGTAAGCCTGGAGAATTAACAGATCATTTCAAAGTGTCAGTCAAGACGAGTATTTGCCAAACGCCCTCTGTTGAGCCCTGTAGTACGGTGAATAAGAAAAGGATATGGCACAGAATGATGCAACTACTGATAGAAATAATCACATTGTGCTCAAGAGATGTGCCCCTAAAAGTGGCAAAATACTTCCACTTTATTATCAAGAAATCTCGGGTTCCCACCCCAAGCCAAGAGTACCTTCCATTCTTTCCAATTGCTTTCCTTTATTTTTAAATAACGCTTGGGAAAGTCGGGTGCTCAATTCGATTTCCTGAACTAAACCAGAAAAGGCTATGGTAGAAAGGGAGTAGAGGATCTGCTGAAAGTCCACTGAGAAGGAAGTGTGATGGTGTTGAAAGGGGACACAACACTTACACTCTGAGCCTCAGTTTCCAAATCTGAAAAAAAAATTGACTAGCATTCCCCACCTTACGGGGCCTCGTTAGGAGGAAAGACAAACCCTAAAAGTTCCCTTAAAATCATTATCGTTACCTAGTTGTAGATACAGCCGGGTGTAAATCTTAATTGTAAAGAAAGCACAAGCCTCAATACGCATGCCCCATCCCTTAAGGGACAACTTTTCAGGGTTTCCAAGGTCTGATTGGCCGTTTCCCAGAGGCACCGCCCCTTCTCACCCACTGGCCAATCGCTTCCTCCGGCGGTGTTTAGGCCTCAGGAGGACGGAGGTAGGTCTCGGGTATATAAACGCGGCCTCGTGTAGGCGAGGCTGGGCCCAGTTCACTGCTGGACAGAGCTTTGGTTCTTCCTACTCTTCGCCTCTGGGGAGGCTCCTAACATCTACGACAGGAGAAACCCGAGGCCTTCCCCTCTAACTTTTCCACCGCCTCGCCTATCCCGCCACCACCCCCGTGATGTCCACCAAAGAAACTCACAGCAACTGCGCCTCCCGCAAAACCAGCGCCGCCTCTCGAGGCCCGGCCCCTGACAGTAAAACGCCCACAGCGCCCCGTCGGGCGACGGGCGGCAGTGCAAGGGGGCGAAGTGGTGGCGGTGCCGCCCGCGGAGGCTCCAGAGGGCCTTCGGGAGCTCTGGAGTACCGGGCCCGAGGCTCCAGCTACAGGGAAGCGCCGCTCTGTTTTAAACTCGACAACTCCGTCGTAGGGGCGGTCATAGGTAAGGGGCTGGGGCAGGAAGGGGATCCTTGGCCTTTGGGTTTGACCCCAGACCCACAAGGGTTAGATACCTGCCCCGTAGGCTGTTTCCTTTTCCTCCTTTCTCTAGTTTGATGATGTCGGGTCTCTCCAGTGCCTATCTAATACAGTAGGCTCTTAATACGCACCCTTTGATTGTAATGGAATTGGAAATTGGAAAGATTTGCTTTGATACCCGGCACCTGGTATGCTGTAGGAGCTTAATAAATGCTGGTTGACTTGGCTTGAGGAACAGAGTTCGCAGAGGGTGTGACCTTCCTGCCTTCCCCCTGATGCTGTGAACCTGTGCTTCCTTTGACCCCTTCCTGAGCAGGGGCCCCCAGCTTCGTCTAGAGCTGACCCCAACTCCAGGCCATTCCCCGTTTGTTCCCTCGGGGAGTATTCTTCCCCCTCCCCCCTCCTTACCCTCGCTTTCCCCTTGGGACCACTTTAGGGTAGGAAAGGGGAGGGAGAAGATGGATGCATACCCTGTAGAAAGGAGAGACCCGAGTTCCCCTCTCTAAGAAAGGGACTGGTCAGTTTTGAGCCTGCCACCCGTATAGGGTTCCTGTTGCTTGTACGTATCCCTCTTGCCTGAAGAGTGCCTTCCGAAGAGGTTAGGTTTAATTGGTAATCCAATCCAAGCCTGCCCCTAAAGCTGTCATCTTATGTTCACACCCAGAAGGTGTTGACTGTTAACACATAAAGGTGTTTACGATTTTGTATTTTAAACCTAGAGACTGTAAAACCTGCAGGCCTAAACCAGTTAGGTTTTAGCTTTTAACAACAAGCAAGGGAAGATCTGGTGTGGTCAAAAGGAACTGATTCCAGGTCTCAGCTCATTTCCTTGCTGCCGGGTGTGACTTTGAAGTCAGATAAACTCTGAGCCTTGGTCTCAGTTTCTCTTAAAAAGGGAAAGTCTATTCAGTGGACTACATAGGCATTAATTCATTTTTTTCAAGCAATCAAAATCTCTCCTCTTCCCCCATTGAGGAAGCAAGAAAAACAAAACCCATGTTAACAAAAAAATCTTCATTCTGAACCCATCTTTCTTTTTGGAGGTGGTAGACAAACTCTAAATATATGATCTTTTTTGTTTGTTTTTTAATTTTTTAATTGATTTGTTTATTTACTTTTAGTTTACAAGATTCAGTTCCAGAATCCCTTGAATTTCAGATTTTTCTCCCCTCCCTCTCCCCCCATGGCGGCATGCACTATATGATCTTTTGTTACTGAAAAAAAAAAACTTTTAAACAACCTATTTCAGTAGAGCTATCTAGTCCCCTTATCAGTCCAATATGACAACAAGCATTCATTGAGCCCAACCTTTGCGGAATGCGTTGTTTAGGCAGTTGGATACAGAAAGAAAAGTCTCAGTCCTTGAGGAACTTATTCTTCTGGTTTAGGGAGGAGAAGAGTACATGCAGTATGTAAAACAAGCAGAATAGCACCCAATTCAAGAAACTCAAGCTTGATTTTTATTTCAGATGATTCGGGAGGTCAGAGAAATGTTTGTTCATTCTTCTCTTTAAAAAAAATGTATCTGTGGGCAGAATAGTAAGTTAGCCATAAAGGTGGAGGTGGGAAGGAGAAAGTAGAAAGTCCCTATTTAGTCTAGTAGTCTTAGACACCCAATAATTAACCCAACAAATTGTCCTAATCTTATCAATCATACTTATTTTGTATAATTTATAAATGTTTTAACAGGTCGGGGTGGAGCAAAAATAAAGGAAATTCAAGAATCAACAGGTTCCAAAATTCAGGTAAATGTTAATTTTCATCATCTTGAAATGAAAGCTCTGAAACTAGACATGTGATTTCACAAAAATCTGATCATCATAAGTATTCTTTGAAATGTAGTAATGGAAAAGGAATTGGCATAATGTTGCTGGTGAACCTTGAGCAAATTGTAAACTGGCAACTTTCAATTCTACTTTTATTCTAATTTGTCACGCAGTTCTTTGTATTTTTATATCAGTATAGGTATCAAATTGCCTTCACATATATTATTTCATTGTGTTCTTCATAACTACCCTGTGAGGCAGAATTAAACTTGTTTTATGGGTGAAATTCAAAACTTTGCTTCAGGTCAAATGGCAACCATATGAAAAAAATGCCCCAAATCAGTAATAATAGGAAATGCAATTGCAAATCTAAACAGCTCAGAGGTTTTATCTCATACCCTGCAAATGGGCAAAAATGACAAAAAATGGCAGTAGTCGTTGTTGCAGGGATTGTGGGAAGAAGGTGTATACGTTGTCTTTGAAATGATACCACTATTTTAGAAAGTAATTTGGAATTATTCAAATAAAGTGACTAAAATGTCCATACCCTCTGAACCAGAACCTCCATTACTAGACTTATACCCCGGGGAAGCCATCAATAAGAAAAAAATCTCCCCCAAATATTTATAGCAGCACTTTTTGTGACAGCTAAGAATTGAAAATAAAATAGATGCCTATCAGCTGGGAAATGTTTAAATAAGTTGTGGCACATGAATATAACAAAACATTACTGTGCTATGAGAAATGATATGTATGGTGAATACAGAGAAGCCTGGAAAGAGCTACATGAACTGATGCAGAGTGAAATCAGCATTCTGATGCGAGGAGGGAATAACACAACTAGTTAAAGATAGGACTCTATCAAGAAGAGACGTAAAACTTATCATAATAGAGGGAAAGGGGGAGGGAGAGGAACACTGCATGAGATCTATTCGCATCAATCTTGGTTCGAGGAAGAAATAACATACAACATTGAGTATAAAAATCAATTATATCCTATAGGCAGTAGGAGGGAGGAAGGGCCAAGAAAGGGGGGTGGGATTTAGAAGGGAGGGAGGAAGTAGCAAGGGAGAAGAGTAGGAAAAGGGAAGGGGGCGGCTAAGAAGGGAATACTGAGGGACGTGACAGTCAAAAGGAAAACTCTTAAGAAGGGGAAAGGAGAAGGGGAAAAACAAAAGCATCAACAGGGGAGGGAATAGGATGGAGGGAAAGACAGATAGTAATCATAACTGTGAATGTGAATGGGATGAACTCTCCCATAAAACAGAGGCAGATAGCAGAATGGATTAAAAACCATAATCCTACAATATGCTGTTTACAAGAAACACATCTGAAACAGAAGGATACACACAGGGTAAAGGTAAAAGGCTGGAGTAAAATATATCATGCCTCAGCTAAAGTAAAAAAAGCAAGGGTAGCAATCCTTATCTCAGATAAAGCAAAAGCAAAAAAAGATCTAATTAAAAGAGATAAGGGAGAAAACTATATCCTGCTAAAAAGGCACCATTGAAACTGAGGCAATATTATTACTAAACATTTATGCACCAAGTGGTACAGCATCTACATTCCTAAAGGAGAAATTAAGGATGCTAGAGGAAGAAATAGACAGCAAAACTACACTAGTGGGGGACTTCAGTCTCACCCTCTCTGAGACTGATTTAACCTCAAAATAAACAAGAAAGAAGTTAAGGAGGTAAATAGAATCTTAGAGAAGATATATATGGTAGACCTCTGGAAAAATTGAATGGGGATAAAAAGGAATATACCTTCTTTTTTTTTTTTTTTGTGAATCTGAACTCTTGTGTTTTGGTTTGGTTTTTGGTAAAGTGGTCATTGCCAACCCCCCCCCCCAAAAACCCCAAAACCCTGGTCAAACAAATCTATCACAACATGATTGCATAATGAAATTTCAAAGTATATCACAGGAATAAAGGCCATGGTTATATTATTTTTTTAAAAGTGCTCCATATTTGTGGATTAGGGAAATAAAACTTTTTTGGGGGGAGGGAAGAGGAATATACCTTCTTCTCAGCGGTACATGGCACATACACAAAAATTGACCATGTACTAGAGCATAAAAACCTCACAATTCATTGCAGAAAGGCAGAAATATTAAATGCATCCTTCTCAGATCATGATGCAATAAAAATTATATGTAATAAAGGGCCATGGAAGGATAGGCGAAAAACTAGATGGAAACTAAATAACTTAATCGTAAAGAATGAGTGAGTCAAACAAGAAATTATAGAAACAATCAGCAACTTCATTCAAGAGAATAACAATAATGAAACAACATACCAAAACCTGTGGGATGCAGCACTAAGTGAGAAGAGCAGAACCAGGAAAAACTTGTACAAAAGCACAGACACATCATGCGTGTGATGACCAGCCTTGATAAACTGGACTCTTCTCAGCAATGCACAGCTGTAAGACAACTCCAAAAGTCTCAGGATGGAAGGAGATACCTACATTGATAGAAAGATCTAGAAAGGACAGAGTTTAAATGGAGACTGAACCAATCTACATGCTATCGCTCTTTTCCTCGTTTGGTTTTGTTTCCTTTTTCCCATTGTCCACTCCATTGGTTACAACCCTTCTATACAACCAGACTAATGTCCAATGTGAAAGTATTTGCAGATTCTATATTTGACTGCATGCCACCATGGGTGGGGGCAGAGAGGGAAGGGAGAAAACTTGAAACTCAAGGGACTCTGGAACTGAATCTTGTAAACTAAAAGTAAATAAATCAATTTAAATGAAAAATAAACCCTCTGCTCAAACAAAAAAAAAAAGTATACTTTCCATATATGGTCCAGGAGCATATTTTCCATTTAGATTAGGCTCTGAATATTCCTTCCTTGACTTTGCAAATTTTAATATGTTTTCATACTCGTGTCATCCCAGTATTTTAAGTTTGGACACGTTGCAGAGACTCCTCAGTGGGATCCACTGGGTAGTGAACCTAGCATGGGTTCTGCTGAGTGGTTACCCCAGTGAGGGCACCACATGGTATTCACCCCACTGATGGAGAACCAGTGAAGAACCCATGGACAGCTACTCGTTAAAACCTACAGATGGTTTTATGGAACAAAAGGAAAATAAATAAAGTGTAGATTAATTCGATTTTTTTTCAAGGAAAGAAGAAAATAAAATTTTTGTTACTGTTGTTCAAAAAAAAAAGAGTGAAATGAGCAGAGTCAAGAAACCAATATACACAGGAACTACAGCATTGTAAATAGAAAGATCAACGATGCACAAAAAAAAAGCAAATGTAACAAAATTATAAAGACCAATTAGAACTCAGATGAAGAATATGAGAAGACATGGGGCACCTAGGTGGTGCAGTGAATAGAGCAACAGCCCTGGAGTCAGCAGGACCTGAGTTCAAATCCAGCCTCAGACACTTAACACTTACTAGCCTTGTGACCTTGGGCAAGTCACTGAACTCCAATTGCCCTGACTTCCCCCCTCCAAAAAAAAAAAGGCAAAAAAAAGAATATGAGAAGGCATCCCCAATTTACCCCTTCGTGGAGGTGGGAGGTCTAAAGTGTTACACATTCCACAGATTTTCAGACTTTCTTAATGGATTTTTCAGTTGTATTGACTTTGTTTTCCTCTTGGAAAAAAATACTATTTGTCATAAGAGATGGTTCTTGGAAGGAGGGAAGGATGGGATATGTGAAATGGGATACTGTGGTGATTAAGAAACAGAAAACATCAATATGAATTTTAAGCTTGTATAGTTTATCAGGTGCTCTGCCTTAGTTTCTGTTATCCCTTACTCTCCTGGAGGGGGAGCAATATACAACTTTGGGGAAGAGATTTGGATGATTTCTTTTCCCCTTACCCTATCTTAAAAGAGAGAGAGGCCCTTTGGAACACTTTATTCACAATCTTTTTGTTATTGCCTTGTTAACTGAAATGATATTCTTTTTTCCTGGGTAATTAATAATAATTTATTAATTAGACTTGCTAGTAATCAATAAATTGATGGTCAGTGGTTTCTCGTGGTAACTAAAGACTAGAAGGGAGAGTGAAACACCTTAAATCAGATATGGCCCTTCTGAAAGGGTACTTCACTGACAAATGAAACTCAACTGTGATTGGTGGACGTTTAATGAGGAAGTGAACTCAGAGTCTTCAGCTCCTCCTGCTAAGAATGTGACTTGATCTTGAGACTCAGCAGCCAACCTCAAAGTGTCTGAGCAAGGGGTGAAGAAATATTTTTATCTTAATTGACCATTGTCATCCTGAAACACTTTAAAAAATTCTATTTCCGTGGAACAGTTCTGTTAACATTTCCTTTGTTAGAGGATTAGACCTTATTCTAGAGTCCATCCTGAGTAACTAATTCAACTAATAGAGATACATTCGTTATGAAATTGGAAGGTCCAGGAGATGAGCCAAACAGCTTCTGAAACTTGATAATACAGATCTATTAGCATTTTTGTTATATTTACTTAAATTTTTTACCATTCTGAATTTGGAGACTTGTGAATGTAATAAGATTATGATTATTGATGTCTTTCTGTATTTTTAGATAATAAAAGGGGATCTCGAATCAGAAACTAGAATATACGGCAACAAGGAGAACCAGAAATCAGCTAAGTTAATGATAGAGGAAATAGTAAAAAAAATAGACAAGTTTTCTAAAGAGCACACAAAAACTGGTGAGTAAGTTAATTTTATACCACAAATGTAATCAACCATTCTAACAGAGTCCGTTATGCCAGTGGTTCTCAACCTTCCTAATGCCGTGACCCTTTAATACTCGTATGTGGGCATATCTGTATGTGGGTGGACCTACCTGGAGACGGATAGAGGAGCGGTGTCTCAGTTCGTAAGACCATTGGAAATATGTGTTTTCCAGTGGTCTTAGGTGACCCCTGTGACCCCTGTGAAAAGGTTGTTCGACCCCCAAAGGGGTCGCCACCCACAGGTTAAGAACCGCTGCTTTATGCAAAAGCCATTAAATGAATTTTCACTTAATGCGGGATTTTAACAGCTATAACATTTCTTCTTTCCTTTCCCCAACATTTCTTCTTTCCTAAATTACAGTGAATCTCTAATCTTTCAGAGGTTTTCCCAGTTTCTTTAGTCTATACCCCTTGCCTTAGGGAAAAGGCACTTATTAAGTGCCTTGCTGTGTGCCAGGGACTGTGCTAAGCACTTAAATATCATCTCATTTGATCTTCACAGCAACCCTTCAAGGTAGGTGCTCTTGTCTCCATCTCAGTTGAGGAAAACTGAGACAGAATGTGATTTACCCATGGCCAAATTTGAACCCATGTCTTCCTGACTCTAGACCCAGTGCTCTATCTACAATGCCACCTAGCTTCCTTAGTTGAAGTAATGTTGGCTGTCATGAAACACATGACATTTGTCACACTTTGTATTTGTATCCACAACTGTTCCCCAAATTTTAATTTGAACATACTGACTTACCTTAATAATGTTAATGACCAGCAAAAGACAGCACTATTAAGTCTATATGACATATAAAGTTATAAAATCATACATAATATAAGCTATTTTTTTGTACAAACTTAATCATTTATTTAATAAGCATTACATCTATGATACATAGTAGTGCTTTAGATTTTCAGAGGATAGAAAAGCAAAAATATGTTCTGTGATTATGTCCTGGGTTTAAATCCTGTATATGATCTGGTCAGCTGTGTGATCTGGAGCTAGTCACTTAGCCCAGGGTTTCTTAAACTTATTCTACTCCTGACCCCTTCAGCACTTCCTAAACTGTGGGTCACAACCCCATATGGGATCGAGAACCACAGTTTAAGTGGTGCTGACTTAGCCTATCTGAGTCTTAGTTCCCTCAGAATGGGATCATCTTGTTTACCAACCTCTAAAGTTCTAGAGCTGTGACTCTATGATAAATATAATAGGATATTTGTACAATTCAACTCAATGGGCTCTTATGAGCATACTATGTCATCTTTAAAATGCTATAGAAATGTGAGTTGCTATTATGTTTTTGAAGGGTTTTCATATACCATTTTATTTTCAGAACAATACAATGCATTGGAGAGTATATACAGTTACTAGCCTATTTTGTAGATGAGAAAAATGAGGTACACATAATTAGTTGGTAGAGAAAGCCTGGGTTTGTTAGACATGTATGTTTAACTTGGGAATTACAGAATTAATTATACTCATTTAAAGAGAGTTGTTCTTTAATTCCATCAGAATGGAGAAAGGATGATTCACATTTATATAATGATTTTAAGGTGTACAAAGTGTTCTCACAACCCTGCAAGGTAAATGCTGTAATTAGTAAATGTTGTATTACTACTTACTTCGTGGGAAAGAAAAAAAATTATAAGGGGCCAACTAGGTGGCATAGCTGATAGAACACGGCTCTGGAGTCAGGAAGACCTGAGTTCAAATCCTGCCTCAGACTCTTACCAGCTGTGTGACCCTAGGTAAGTCACTTAAGTCCAGTTGCCTCGAAAAAAAAAGAATGAAAACAAACCCAACTATGAGAAATGTTTGTTATTCTTTCCCCATTACCAGCCTTTTACGTTAACAAATCTGTTTTAAAAATCATGACCAGTACTTCATATTGAACTAGTAAAAGTAATTTATGTTGAAGACAGTGTTTATGAAAGCAGAAATTGTTACAAAGTAATTTTTAAAAATTTCTGATGACTGCCTTCTTAACTTCTGTACCCTGAAGGAAACACTTTGAAATCATCCTGTAATGAAAATGGCCCAGAGAAAAAAGTGCCAGTGATTGATTGGGAGGCTATTAAACAGGACCACCTCCACTACATTAGAACCAAGTGGGACGGTTAGTACAACATAAACATTCTTTGTAACTTCTGTCTTAAATGTAAGTAATAATTCTGGTAAAATATACTTCTCTTACCCATTATTGAAGAGTTCTATGGAGAAGGAACATAAACAGTTTTATAGGACATGATCTTAGTTTAATCCTTTGCACAAGTTGCTTACTAAAGGGTGAGGCAAGCAGTAACTGACTACAGTGTGATATGACAACACTGACTTTCTCTAGTCCTTTTTCACAAACCATCTTAGAGTATGTATGTGTGTGTTTGTACGTGCACACGCATGTGGGCATGTGTGTTAGTAATGTATGTGGTTAGTAATGTTATATATATTTAGGAAGAGGGCTTTGGGAAGGCAGACTTGTGATTTCACACTTAACTAACTATGTAACCTTGGGCAAGTCACTTAACCCCAATTGCCTTGCCTTCCCCCCTTCAAAAAAATTTAAGAATATGAGTCATTCCCCAATTGGTAAATGGTCAGAGGATATAAAGCAGGTTTTATGCTGAGACATTGGGAGGTTAAGTGGTCTTAACTTGGCCCACTCTGTGTCTAGCCTTTCTATCCAATACTCCACTGAGCTTCTCAATCTTAGGTCATATTAATAAACTCCAGATAAGGAGATAACTGCCCTATCTTCTTTAATTTTGTTTCTAGGATCTGAGTTTGAAAAAGTAAGGTAAGTCAATATAATAAAAATGACAATTCTTCCTAATCTACTTATTCAAAGCCATCCCAATTAAATTACCAAAAAAACTGTTTTATTGAGCTAGAAAAAAATAATAAAATCATTTGGAAGAACAAAAGATTAAGAATATCAGGAATTAATGAGAAAAAAGTAAAGGCAGGAGGTTTAGCAAAACCAGATCTTAAAACTATATTATAAGGCAGTAATTATCAAAACTGTCTGGTATTGGCTAAGAAATAGAAGGGTGGGACAGAGTAGACATACAATACACAGAAGTAAATGATTATAGTAACTTTGTGTCTGACAAACGTAAAGATTTAAGCTTTTGAGATAAAAATAAACTATTTGGTAAAAATTATTGGGAAAACTGGAAAGCAGTATGGCAAAAATTGTGTGTGGACTGAAAATGTCTTACACCATTTCCCAAGATAAGGTCAGAGTGGATACGTGACCTGAATATAAAGGGAAATATCACAAGTAAATGAGAACAATCTGGAACATGTTACCTGTCAGACATACGGACAGGAGGAGAATTTATGAATAAACAAGAGGTAAAGAACACTGTGAGACGTAAAATGGTAAAATGGATCATTTTGGTTACATTAAATTAAAAAGGGTTTGTACAAATAAAACCTGTGTACCCAAGGTTAGAAGGAAAGCAGAAAATGGGGGGAGAGAGGAATTTTACAGACATTTTCTCAGATAAAAGTCTCATATCTCAAATATAGAGAACTTTGTTTAATTTTTAAGAATTTAGGGGCAGCTAAGTGTCTCAGTGAATAGAGCACCGATCCTGGAGTCAGGAGGACCTGAGTTCAAATCCAGCCTCAGACACTTGACACTTAACTAGCTGTGTGACCTTGGGCGAGTCACTTAACCTCAATTGCCTTGCCTTCCCCCCTTCAAAAAAAATTTAAGAGTATGAGTCATCATTGGTTACAACCCTTCTATACAACCAGACTATTGTACAATGTGAAAGTATTTGCAGATCCTATACAGATTGCATGCTACCGTGGAGGGGGGGGGCAAAGGAGGGGAGAAAATCTGAAACTCAAGGGATTGTGGAACTGAATCTTGTAAACTAAAAGTAAATAAACAAATCAATGAGAAAAAAACAAAAAACAAAGAATATGAGTCATTCCCCAATTGGTAAATGTCCAGAGGATGTGAACAGGCAATTTTTTGATAAAGAAATCAAAACTATATATTGTCATGAAAAAATGCTCTAAATTCTTATTGACTAGAGAAATGCAAATTAAAACAACTGTGAGATATCATCTCATACCTGTCAGATTGGCTAAAATGATAGAAGGGAAAATGACAAATATTGGAGGGGATAAGGAAAAACTGGGACTTTAATATATATTGTTGGTGGAATTTTGAACCAATCTGACTATTTTAGAAGGCAACCTAGAATTATGCCTGAAGAGTTATAAAACTATGTATACACTTTGACCCAGCAATACCACCACTGGATCTGTTTTCCAAAATGATCAAGGAAAAAGGAAAAAAAACCCTGTGTGTTTTAAAATTCTTATAGAAACTGTCTTTGTGGTGTCCGGAAATTAGGGGAATACCCATCAGTTAGGGAATGGCTGAACAAGTTGCGGTACTTGCTTGTGATGGAATACTACTGTGTTGTAACAAATGATGAGCTGGTTGATTTTAGAAAAACATGGAAAGACTCGTATGAAATAATGAAAAGTGAAGTGAGCAGAGCCAAGATGACATTGTATGTACAGTAACAGCAATATTGTTCAAAGAATAATTGTGAACAATCAAGTTATTCTGAGTACTATAAATATTCAAGTCAGCTATAAAAGATCTATGAAGGAAGATGCCTTCCACCTCCAAAGAAAGAACTGATAAACAGAAGTATGCATAGTATGTTTTTACATATATTTATAAATTCTCATCAAGTGGTGGCCTTCTCTAGTGTGAGATGGGAAGGGAGGGAGATAGTTCATAACTTAAAAATAACAGAAATAAACTTAAAAATGAGAAATCTTAAAAAAAAAAGGTAACAAGAATAAAAAAGGGTCTAGAAACCATGTCATGGGGAACATTGAAAGAACTACAGAAGAGAAGGTTTTCTGAGTTCTTCAAATATTTAAAGAGTTGTCATATGAAATAATTACTCCAAATTCCAGAGGGTGGGAGGAGAAGCAAAACTTTTTAAACAAAGTATCTTCAAAGTGGATGCTCTAGAGATATTAGGTATGTCAGATAGAGCTAGAGGACCATTTGCCATGGTTGTTGGAGGGGTCATTGATGAACAAGGCAGGTTTGACTATGTTAGGATAGTTGACTTCTGTGACCCATTCTGATTTCATCATTATTATGAATCAATACTTCTTTTGTAAAGTATGATAACTGTAGTTGAGATAAGTCATAAAATGATTGAAAATGTCACACTGAAAGAGATTTATTTTCCTTTAGTGAGCTTGATGTCCATTTGAAGTTATGGTTATCTACTACATATTTAGGCACTTATATTTATATACGGCTTAATTCTAATAAGAATTTCCAAGTACTTTGACTAATGGAGTTCTTTTTTTTTTCTACTAAGGTCTTCCCCCAATTAAGAAAGATTTCTACATAGAATCTTTAAAGACAAAATTAATGTCACAAACACAAGTAGATAAGTGGAGGTAAGTAATTTTTATATATTGAAGTACTTCAAGTAAACTCACTGTATGGTTGTTTGCAGTTGGCTTAAATGTATCAGGGAAGTCAAATGCCAGCAAATTGAAATAGAAAAATGTGGCATAATTTCATCTCTATAATAATAATTGAAACTACTAGACTGAGAATAAAGTGATAATTACCACACAGGCTAATAAAAGAATTTCTCAGCTCTACTTCAGATTAATCTGGGAATGAAAGTCTTATGGCATCCATTGTATGAATTTTTATTTATCTGTCAAAATTATGACAGCTTTCTATGGATAACTTTCTTTAAATATATCATCATTTGTAAACACAGTTTTTATTGGCCTTGTTTTACTCTCCTTTATGCTTTGTCAAAGAAGATAGGAATTTATGGTTCTATATACAATCTGTCTTATACTCATTTACATTTGAATATGTAAATTTTCTTGATGGTATAACTTTTAAACACAAGAGAAAGTTGGGTCAGTGCTTATTGATGCTCCAGATTAGTAAGCTCTAAAAGGACTGTGCTACTAAGCTTTCTCTTTATTCCTTTAAAGGGAAGAAAACAATAATATAATATGTGATGACTTAAGAGAAAATGAAAAACGTGTAATTCCCAACCCAGTATGTACATTTGAAGATGCATTTGCTCATTATCCTGATATTATGGCTAATATAAAGAAAGTAGGTTTCACAAGACCTACACCTATACAGGTATTCTGTAAACTCCTCAGTATATTGATTGGGATATAATATTTGTGGGGGGGAGAGGACAGTTGCAGTAGGGAGATTACATTTAAAGCTATAGTTTGGGTTTTAATGCTTGTTATTTTTTTTTCCAGTCACAGGCATGGCCAATAATATTAAAAGGAATTGATCTAATTGGCATTGCCCAGACTGGCACAGGAAAGACTTTGGCCTATTTAATGCCAGGATTTATTCATCTTGACCTGCAGCCAGAGTAAGGATTCCTATTTGCATGTTTTGATAGTGTAGAGGTGTTGGATTTTTTTTAAAAGATAGGATTCATCTTTTATGAGGGATTTTAAAATCTTTGATAATTAGTGAATTACTCTAAAATCAAGTCTTAAAGCATACTTGCATCTTTCCACAGTAGATTTCAGCCAGGTATAGTTTTAGGGCATTTGTAACTAGAAAATTAGAAACCCCACAGAATTAATTACTTAAATAATTGAAATATTTTGTAAAATACTACCAAAAAGACAAAATATTTTCTCACATATCGATCCCCTGCAACCCTAAGTTAATATTTGGTATCAGATCCTATTCTTAAATTATAGACTTTCTCCAAGATTTTTTCTTATACCTCTTCTACCTTCCTCTCATACCTGATAATCTACCATTCTCACATCTTCAACTATCACCCATGCATATTACTCCCAATATCTTAATCTTTACCACCACCACTATCCCCACTCCTCACTTCTCAGCTGACTTGTTGAATACATTTCTCCAGTACTAAAATCTTCTGCCTGACTTCCTGTTTCTGGATCCAATCACCATTCTCTCACATCCACGTTTAAAGCTTTTGTCAGGTTAGATTTCCCTTGCCATCTTCCAACCCTCCACCCTCATCTAATTTGAATTACTAAGACTTGATTTTTTATTTTTTTTTTTAGAGTAGCAAAGCATGGTTCCTGTTGAGTATAACTAACACTTCTTGATCTGCACTCTAAAGACCCAGGGAGAAAAGGGACGGTCCCGGAATGCTTGTGCTGACACCAACCAGAGAATTGGCTCTACAAGTCGAGAGTGAATGTAAAAAATATGCCTATAAAGGAATTAAAAGGTAATTTTGTATTGCTTGTTAGGTTTTAATAGTATTTTTTTAAATTTTATTTTAGTTTGCATCATTCATTTCCACAAGATTTTGAGTTACATATTTTCTCCCCCTCTTTCCCCCACCCACC
>CM053584.1:235310141-235327388 GCA_028627135.1 Pseudochirops cupreus
TGTCTATGTATACCTGTACACATATAAACACACACTCACGAATGTAGTCACATGCGTATATACCCTCCTATATAGACATATGTGTATGTGTGTGTGTATATATATATATATCTATATATATATACATTTATACTCCCTTCAACTATCCTCATACTGTGAAAAGTTTCATAAGTTACAATTATTGTTTTTCCATGTTGGCATGTAAATAGTTCAACTTTGATAAGTTCCTTATGATTTCTTTTCCCTGTTTACCTTCTCATGCTTCTTGTATTTGAATGTCAAATTTTTTATTCAGCTTTGGTTTTTTCATCAAGAATGCTTGAAAGTCCTCCAACTCACTGAATGACCATATTTTCCCCTGAAACATTATACTCAATTTTGCTGGGTAGGTGATTCTTGGTTTTAATCCCAGCTCCTATGATTTCCAGATTATCATATTCCAGGTCCTTCAATCCCTTAATGTAGAAGCTGCTGGATCCTGTGTTATCCTGATTGTGTTCCCACAGTATTCAAATTGTTTCTTCTTGGCAGTCTGTAATATTTTCTCCTTGATCTGAGAGCTCCGTAATTTGGCTATAACATTCCTAGGAGTTTTCTTTTTGGAATCTTTTTTAAGAGGTGATCAGTGAATTCTTTCAAGTTCTATTTTGCCCTCTGGTTCTAAAATATCAGGGCAACTTTCCTTGAGAATTTCTTGAAGAAGATTTTTAGGTTCTTTTTTTGATCGTGGCTTTCAGGTAGTCCAATAATTTTTAAATTATCTCTCCTGGATCTATTTCCTAAGTCAGTGGTTTTTCCAATGTGATATTTCACATTGCTTTCTATTTTTTCATTTGTTTGGATCTGTTTTATAGTAACTTGATTTCTCATAAAGTCATTAGCTTCCAATTGCTCCCTAGTCTATTTTTTTTAGGGTGTTAATTTTCTTCACTATTTTTGGGGGGGTCTCCTTTAGCAAACTTTTGACTTGTTTTTCATTATTTTCTTTCATCACTCTCATTTTTCTCCCAAATTTTTCCCCTACTTCTCTTACTTAATTTTCAAAATCCTTTTTGAGCTTTTTCATGATCTGAGACCAATTCATAATTTTCTTGGAGGCTTTGGATATAGGAGCTTTGACTTTGTTATCTTCTTCTGAGTACGTTTCGATCTTCCTTTTCACCAAAGTAAGTTTCTATAGTCTGAGTTTTTTTCTATTGTTTGCTCATTTTCCCAGCCAATTACTTGGTTTTTTAACTCTTTGTTAATATAGGGCTCTGCTTCCAGTGTGTGTGTGGCTGGGGGCCTGGGAGGGTGGTGTACTATCCCAAGCTTCAGGGGTTTTATGCAACTATTTTCAGAGATACTTCTAGGGACCTGTAAATTTTCAGTTCTTCCAGGGTGATATGATCAAAGGAGAGGTGTTTACTCCTCTCCTGGCTTGTGCCCTGGTCTGTGAGTGACCACAAGCACACTTTTCTACCCTGGAATTGTGAGGAGGTTCTCTCTCCACTGCTGCCATAAACTCTGCTATGCCAGTGCTCTTCCTTGTCCCAGGACTGCAACTCAGATCCAAGTATGGGCAAAGCAACCGAGTCCTGCCCCGGTGCCAGCAAATAGACCTTGTAGTCTCCTTCTGGTCCACTTTCTGTGGGCTGAGAGCTCTGGAAGCAGCCAGCCGGTGCTGCCACTGCACAAGGACTGTGCTGGAGTTGGGGCTGGACTGCACTCCTCTCTCATCAAGGTCTGACAGTCCTTTGCTACTGACTTTCCAAGTTGTCTTTGCTGTTTGTGGGTTGAGACATCTGGATACTGCCGCCGCTGCCAGTGATTCAGTCCCCTGAGGCCTGTTCTGGGTTTCTTGGGGTCAAGTCTGTGCTGACTCAGCCTGGTGCAACAGACCTTTACTATCGACCTTCCACGCTGTCTTGGGCTGGAGGTTTGTTTCACTCTGTCTTTTTGTGGGTTCTGATACTCTAGTATTTGTTTAGAGTGATATTTTACAGGTATTTAGAGGGGTTTGGGGGAGAACTCAAGCGACTCTCTGCTTTTTATTCCGCCATATTGGCTCCACCCCACTTAAGCCAAGACTTAAAAGAAAGCCAAGAATCTATGAGTCAGCGGTAAGGATGGAGACTGTAATAGGTATGGGGACATCCAGTAAAAAGCCCAGAATGAGAGATGAGAGTTTCCTCTGTCAGAAACAGCACGTAGCCCAATGTAACTGGAACATAGAACATGTGGAATGGAGTAAAGTGTAATAAGTCTGGAAAACGGCAGGAAAGAGAGGATTGTAAATGGCTTTAAACAGAGAATGTTCTATTTGATCCTGGAGATAATAGGAAACTCCTATAGTTTTTGAATAGGAGGGTGACCTGCACATTAGAAAGATCACTTTGGCAGCTGAGAAGAAGATGGGCTGGAGTGGGGAGACACTTGAGGCAGAAAGGCCAATTATGAGGTTCTCATAATAGTCCAGGTATAAGGTAAAAAGGGCCTATACAACGGTGGCAGGTGTGTCAGTGCAGAGAAGGAATGTGTGGGAGAGATGTTGTGGAGGAACAGACAGTAAGATCTGGCAACAGATAAGACATATAATACTGAATGGCTAAGGATCTGGTTGCCAGTTCATTTTGAATGTCTCCATAGGCACTCAAAGAGCTTCCTCTTCACAGAACTGAGCGGAACAGGTTATAGCATGTTTATGGATTCTCTAATGTATATCTGAAGCATTTCTATTACGTGCCGTCACAACTCTCCTGAAAAGAGCTTCCTTAATTCTCCCATAAGAAGATCAAAAGCACAAAGTAAGTGGTGGGGAATTTTTGAACTCAAGGCCACATGTGGTACTTGTCTGCAGCCTTTTGATTAAGTCTAAGTTTTACAAAACAAATCCATATAGAAGAAAGATATCATACATGCCAAAATATGTATAAAGACACTTTTTGTGGTAGCAAAGAAAATAGATGCCCATCAGTTGAGGCATAACTAAGCAAATGATGGTACATTCATATCATACAAGGCATCTTAAACTGGGGACAATGAAAAACAAATAGTTTGATAACTATATTTTAATATAATTATGTTACTTTGTGATCCTATGTGTTTTATTTTATGCATTTAAAAAAGCATTATTTTGAGAAGGGGTCTAGTATAATTTTTTTGTAAATTTTTAAATTTATTTTAAACTTAAATACAGAATGAGAAAAGAAAAAAAATTGCCATGTACGCAGCAGAACATGAGAGGGGTCAACATAAAACAAATTTCCATTTCAAGAAAATCTTTATAATAAATACTATACATTGTTTTCAAAGTTGTATTTTTCTGTTTCCTTGTAGGTTTTCTTTTGTTCTCTGCTGTGCACTTTTTACTTTATTTTTCCTCTTCCCTCTACCCCCCTCTTCACACTAAAGAAGGCTACAATTAAGTACTGTGAGCAGTACAGTTGTATGGCCCAGCAACCAGCTGAATAAAAGAGAGAGACGGTGATGTATTGAATAGTCTGTTTATTACAGAACCATTTCATACAGGCCCAAGATACAAGAAAATCACAAGGCTTATATTCCCTATAGCAGAAATTCCTACATGAGGGAATGCACAGACCCTTTTTTGGAATCAACCACTCCTACCCCAGCCCAAGGCTAATTATTCATTAAGATTTCCTCCTAGGACCAAGTCCAGAGGCACAAACAAACAGGGAATCACAAACAAGACTTGCTAATTAACTACCCCGAAACTTCTTTAGTTATTCATATAACCAATGAAAGCATCCATCCAATAAGATTATACTCTTCCTGCATATCTGCCCAGTGACCTCATAGAAGAAGGGAACATTTCCTTAATGGGGTCAGGGAACCCCTGAAAGTCTGGTCTACTACAATTAAGTGTGGTTAAACATAGATATACATAGATATATGTATATGCATACATATACATATACATAAAATCATACTGTGATTATTTCCACTTGTCATCTGTTTCTCTGAAGGCAGATAGCTTCTTCCTTCCTAAGTTCAAGGCTTCCCATGTTTTTCTAAATCAACCAGCTCTGATTTCCTATACCACAGCAATATTCCAAATCAATCACATTCTTTTTGAGAGATTTTTTATGAAAGTTTTCCCCCAATTTTCTGCATTCCTTCTATTGTTGGCTACAAGAAAACTTTTATTTAAAATAATTAAAATTATCTATTTTATACTTCCACAATGCTCTTACCTTATAATAGAGTTTAAGGTCTGATAACTGCTCAATCTGCTTCCTTTACATCTTTTTTTCCCTGATTTCTTTGAAGTTCTTAACCTTTTGTTCTTCCAAATGAATTACTATTATTTTTTCTAACTCAGTAAGATTTTTTTTTTAGTAATTTAATTGAGATGGCATTGAATATAAATAAATTTGTTAGGAAAAAAATGTCATTTAAAAATTATATTGGCTTTACCTACCCATGAAAAATAAATGTTACTTAAATTATTTAGATCTGAGTTTATTTATATAAAAAGTATTTTATGTTTATGTTCATATAGTTCCTATGTCTGTTTTGGCAGGTGTACTCTCAAGTATTTTATACTGTCTATTTTAAATGGTCTAAAACAATATTGAATAATATTGCTGACATACTGTAGTTTCCCTATTTTTCTCTTTTGATTAAATCTATTTTGGTTTTAACTTTGTCTGAAATCATGATTGCTACCCTTGCTTTATTTACATAACAAATTCTATTCCTGACCTTTATTTTGTCTTTGTGTGTATCCTTCATTTTTATAATGTTTCCTGAAAGCAATGTATTGTTTAATTCAAATTTTTAATCGCCATCAGTTTCCATTTGATTGGTAAATTCATCCCATTCACATTCTAAGCTATAATTACTTGTTGCATATTTTTCTCCTTCCTATTTTTCCTCACTATCCTTCTCACCCTGTTCCTATCCCTCTGAACTCCTCTGCTTTACTTCTACCCTATGCCTTGCCCTCCTATTACTTAACCTATATACCCCTTCAAGAGTCCTTCCTTCTCCCTTACCCTCTTATTTCTTTCTGAATGTAGAATACTTTTATACCCTTTTAGATACATGTGTTGTTCCCTCTAGAACCCATTCCTGATAAGAGTAATCCAGCACCACCCACCTTCCCCGCTACCAGCTTCTTCTGTATCAGTTTTTCCTTTTATGTCTCATTTGTATGAGATAATTACTCCTTTTTATCTCTCCCTACAGTTTTTTTTAGAATCACCCCATCATACACAGCTCAGCCCAAGCCTTCCTTTTAACTGCCCAAATAATGATGACGGTCATAAGAGTACTGATGATATTTTCACATATTAGGAGTAATTGACCTCGCTGAGTCCTTCATAACTGATTTCTGATGTTTACCTTACATTTCTCCTGGATGTTATATTTTGAATTTTCCTTTAAGTTCTGCTATTTTTTGTCACAAATACCTGGAAGTCTTTAAGTTCTTTAAATATCCATTCCTTTTCCTTCAAGATTATACTTAACTTTGCTAGGTGGATTACCCTTCTTTGTAAGCCCAGCTCTTTTGCTTTACAGAATATAGTATTCCAAGACCTACACAGTCCTTCAACACAGTAGCTGCTAGGTCTTACGTAATCCTTATTGTAGTTTCATGATATTTAAATTTTTTTCTTTGTTGCTTCCAATATTTTCTCCTTAACTTGAGAGCTTGGAAACTTGGTTACGGTGATCCTGTAAATTTTCGTCCTAGGATATCTTTCAAGTGGTTATTGGGGGATTTTTTTTTCTGTTTCTATGTTGTCTTCTTGTTCTAGAATGTCAGAGCAATTTTCCTTGATAATTTCTTATAATATTCTATCAAGATTTTTTTTATTATAATTTTTCAGATAGTTAGACTATTTTTATATTATTTCTCCTCCATCTGTTCTCCAGATTGATTGTTTTTCTGATAGCTGTTCCATGTTCTCTTTTATTTTTTCACTCTTTTGATTTTGTTTAATTATTTCTTGGTGTCTGAGAAAGTCATTAGCTTCTCTTTGCCCACTTCTCGTTTTCAGGAATTATTTTCTTCCTTCAGTTTTTGATTCTCTATTTCAAGTTGGTTGATTGCTCTTATTTTTCTTCTAAGTTTTCCTCACTCTTTATTATTTGATTATTAAAGTCTTTTTTAAGTTCTTCCAAGAACTCTTATTGTGCTTGGGGCCATTTGACATTTCTCATTGAAAAAGGAGTGGCTTTTTTTTTTAGCTCCATTGTCTTCCCCTGAGTATGAACCCAGATCTTCTCCATCCCCATAGTAGCTATCTATGGGTGTAATGGCCTTAGCTAGTCATTACCCCAAGACCCAATATCGCAACTTCCTCATGGGCACACCTGCTTGGTGAGGCACGTGAAGAAGTTGGGACATTGGGTCTGGGGGCAGTGACTAGGATTCCATCAGTTGGGTTTTCTCCTTTACTTAATCACTTTAACTTTTCTTTCTTTCTTTCTTTTTTGGTTTTATTTTGCTTTTAGCAGCTGTTAGTGTAATCAAGTTCTTGTCCCAAGATACGGAGAATGCCTCCGCCAACCTCCTGCTTCCCTTTGGAAGTAATGAAAGTCTTCCTTGAGGAAAGGTGAGGGGAGAAGACGTTAGAGATATTTATTTTGCCTCCCTTAGAGCCACACACATGGACGGCCCTTCCTACAGGTGGACCTCCCTCATGTGAGGGAGGCTCTTCTTTGTATTATAAAGGATGAGATGAGAAGACACAGTCTTTCTTCAATATTTTACAGAGGTGGGGCTGGGGGGAAAGGATGTGTGGAACACTGCATATAACCTCAATTTTTTTTCAATGAATTGATCCGTTTTGATGATTTTTTTCCTTCATCTGTTATAAGGGATAACTCTCTGAGAGGGGGAAGAGAGAAGGGTATAGGGGAAAATCTAGGAGAAGTAAAAACAAAAAGATAATGATAAAATGTATTTTAAAAGAGAAAACCTATGTGCTACAATCAAGATTAAACTTGGAAAAATGAACTCTCTGTCAAAGGTATGCTTGACATAAAGCTGTGATAAAAGTGTGATTCCGTGATGAAGAAAGAAAGAAAGATTTGAAGCTTGCCAATCCAAAACCAAATTGTGCAAAGCGAGTGATTGCGGCATAAGGACGTCCCGCTTACTAAAAAGTTTTTTGTTTTTTAGTTGTAAAAAGTTATAAAGTGTATTGTGTAAGTCAGTAAATTTAACTCTTTTACCTCATCCCAGTTAAATGCTCAAAGAGGGAGCCTTAGGACAACTGGGGGTTTCCCTTCAATCTACATTCTTGTCCCTCCGACTTCCCGCCTATTTCATAAGTTTCATTTCCTTAGAATCCCCCATCCACCCGCCCGCGCTTGCTCTAATAAGTCCTAACCCCTGCATTCCTCACCCTCACTCCCGCCTCTTCCTGGAAAGCCTTTTTGCCCTAGATATACCCAGGACAGAGACGGGGTAGAGCTTGAGTGATCCGGGATGGAGGATAAAGTGCCAAGGGCTCCGTCAGCCCGGCGCAAGGGTTCAACCCAAGGTTCCCGCAAGACTGAGGCAGCACGAACCCGGGCTCGCCGCCTAACCTCTCAGGTTGCTCCAGACCTTGCGGCCGCCGCCCCAGGGAAGGGCTCCCACTCCAGGGGATCGGAATCTCTGCGGGAGAAGAAACCCCCTGTCGTCGAGGAGAAGAAACCCGCTGTCCTCCAGGAGAAGCTCCCTGCCAGGACCCCGGGGTCTCAAGCCACTAGGAAGGGGCTCCCCCCGCAAGGGGACGGACATACCCAGCGGGAAGGGAGACGGGTCCTTAAGGAGAATTGCCCGCCGAGTCTACAGCACGTAGTAGAGAAAGTGAAGCTGCGGCGTCGGGCGACGTCCCAGGCTTGCGAGTTGGTGAACAAGGTCGTCGACCACCTGCAGCGGCAACTGCCCCTGTGCGACCCGGCCTTCGAGGGCATTGAGAGGCTGGGCACCGGCAGCTACTACGAGCAGGTGAAGGTGAGTTGGCTAAGGGCTAGCTCACCCCTACCTCCACATCTCTACATCGTCAATGATAATAGCTGACTTCCTCATAGATCTCTAACGTTTGTAAAATGCTTTGCTTTACATTATCATTATGCTCTACTTACATTACTTCCGGCTTTCTACAGGCCCCTTTTCACCGAAACCGCAATTCTCCTTTGCCTCTTTGCACCGTAGCTGTTCATTTTTCTATGGGGGATCCGAAAAAGAAAGCTGAATTTGGAATGGGAAATGGTTCACATTTCAGCCTTTATACTTAATTACCTGTTGGGCAAGTCGCTGTGGGTCTAGGTTTTCCCAGATGTGAGATTGTAACTGATCATTTTATGACATTTAAATGCACAAAACTCATTTGAACCTCACAACAGCCCTGGAAGGTAGGTACCAGAGGCGTTAGCATCCCCACTTTACAGATGAGGAAACTGATACTCACAAAAGTTAAGTGAATTACTTGGTCAAGGGACAGAAGTGGAATTCAAATTATTTTAATAACTGACATTCATATAGCACTTTAAAGTGCAAAAAAGTAGCAGAGGAGAAAATTATGATAAAACTTCATGATAGACTAAAATGAATTCATTTTATGTTATTATTTTTGTCCAGATGGGTGATTTTGTTGGTGTAGGGAATTGCCATTTGGTAACTGCTATCTTAGAATATTGAGACTGATGCTGTATCATTTTCTTATTGATGCTATTTACAATTAATTGATTTTGTCCTATAACAGCTTAAGTCATGGTTCTTTGCCTCTGTGCTTGGTTCAATGTTCAGTTAACCTGTAAAGGGTTAAGTTTAAAAATCCAGCTTTCCTCAAGGAATTTTGCTAACCTTGGAGAATGTGTGTGAACAGAAAGAGTTTGGGCCTGGTATCTTTACCAGGTTATCCTTCAAGTATGTCTGGTTTGCTGTCCAAAAGTCCGGGCTGCTATCTCATACCTGGACTCAAACAATGAGCACTTTTTAGTCTTAGTCTTTGCAGAGTAGGATTGGGGGTATTTGCTAGTCTCCATTACCAAACTTCCAAACATTCATATTGTTCCTTGTTCCTCAGGTCTGTAACCAATCACGTTGTCCTTAATCCCATGATTTCACCTACTCTGTTCTGTCCTTTGTTCTGTACCCCCCAAAACCAATAAAAAGGGAACCGTCTATCTGCTTGGGGGAGGTCTTTGGCATTAATGGAAGCAAGTCATTGACCCACCTACTGATAGGTAGCATGTCTCTGCCAATAAATGTTATCTTGTTTGGAGATCTGCCTCAATTTAATCTTTTGTTAAAATTCAGTTGTAACATGTCCATCTTAGAGGCCTGGGAACACCAAAAGGTTAAGGTGCTTTTTTCCTCAGTCACAATAGTAGTGAACCTCAAGGGCAGGATTTAACACCAAGTTCTCTCCTAACTCCTGTTTTCTCACTACATTAGAGGTTAGACTGAAATGAACCCTGAACTAACTTACTACTCCAAACCTTATGATCTTCAGCCTTGCGTGGGGAGGGGGGAAGGAAGAGGGTAGCACTTTTTTCTCCTAGAGCCAATAATACTTCTGTTGCCACCCCTCGAGGGGAACAGTTTCCATGACTCATGTTAAACGTGGAGGATTTACTCACAAAAGAATAGTTAACTTAGCAAAGAGTATAGGCTGGGCTGCTCTTTACACAGGTTCCCAAAGTGATTGATACTGCCCCTATGGGGCACTGGAACAAATGGGATGGGGGGGGGAGATGGTAGTAGCCGCGGGTGCCATTGGGGGGCATTGAATAAAAATAAGGGGGTGTGGAAGCATAAGGAAAGAAGAAAAGATATGAAAATTTTGAAAAAAACATTTGTACATGTTTCATCTGTTGTGTAACAGAGTTAAAGTTATACATTACATTATTTTCCAAACAAACAAACAAAATATAGGTTAAAACCTATTGGTGGTTAAATCCAATGACAGGTCTTAACAAGTAAATGTTGGCAGGTAAGCATGCCTCGAAGAATGGTAAGCCCAGCATTCCTCCAAGAATGGTAAGTCCAGCATGCATCAGCAGGAATATGTGGGTATAATGATTTGTTTACAATACTATAAGGTTACTATAATGCCAATGCAATATTCACAACGCCCATGGCAGCTACGAATATGCTGGTGTAGTTGTGAATCACAAAATATAACAGACTCTTCACATGGAAGACAGAACCAAAGCATTTATTCAAATGCCAGAAAGTTGAATCCCACACCAGAGAGCCAAATTCATCATAGTAATCATGAAGGTGGTACACAACCTATGCAGCAAACACCAACATTCCCAAGTCTTCCCAAGTCTTCTCTCCATCAGGCCTTCAAAACAAAACAGGCTCCCTTAAGCAAGAATGCCCCTCTCTCACTCACACTAGCTGCTCAACCTCCACAATACTTGCTCCCAGCAGTTCTGGTTCTCTTTCTCCTGCTGCTTCCTGCTCCATCCTTATTGTTCCACCCTTTCAGCAAGCTCGTTTCCCTCATGGGCTCCACATGATTACATTTGGCCTATTAAGGGCAGGGAGGGTCTTCAAATCCCCATTACCATTACAGTTACATCATGATATAATATTATATCATCAAAATTTCAGTGGAGGAAAAAATCCACAAATTTGCAACAAATTATTAAATTTAAGACAGGTCATTTAAAAAATTATATATGTTTTTTGAAATGATGCAATTAAAAAACTGTTAAAGGGTTAAAGAAAGCAGATTTCCAGGGGGACTCTGAGTAATTTTTTTTTAAAGGAGACAGTAGGCCAAATAAGTTTGGGAACAACATTTTGCATGTCATCAAAATGACAGATGCCTTAGGAGACCTTAAGGAAAAAAAGGTGTAACTACTCAAAATCTTCAAGTGCTATATATAGCCTTTGACCTTATGGCACTTTCTAAACACTCTGATCTATGATGGTAGGAAACTTTTTTTTTGGAGGGCAACTGGGGTTAAGTGACTTGCCCAAGGTCACATGGCTAGTAAGTGTGTCAAGTGTCTGAGTCTGGTTTTGAACTCAAGTCCTCCTGACTCCAGGTGCTCTATTCACTGCGCCACCTAGAGGCCACTAATGGTAGGAAACTTAATGCCTTACTTTTTTAGGATACCAAACTGTCAAGGTTACAGTTTCCCCTAAATCCTGAGGAATTTTGCAGTATAATTCTGCATTTCCCATAAGACACCATTTTATTTTGTGAAAATGAAACTGACATTTCTATGTGTTAATATTTCTAAATAAAACTGAGTTATTTGCAAAAGAATTTCCTAAAATCAGCAGTTATTAAGCTATAACTAGTTTAATTAAGTTACTATTGAATGCCAACAATAGTAAAGTATTATGAACTGAGGAAGGTTTGTTCATTCACTCACTCAACAAACGTTTCTGGGATGTTTACCATGTACAAGCCATTTTGGATCTATAGACTTTAGTAATCGAAATATTGTGGGGATGTCTTGTGTAAGGAACCGGGGATTGATAAGAAGAAACACGACCATACATTCTTGTAGGAGAAAATTCTTAGATCCCTATGCAGCAAATGCTTTCATAGAATGATAAAGTTAGAACTGGAAGAGACTTTAGAGGCCGTATGGTCTAATCTTTCTCTTTTTGTAGATAAAAAAAAACCCTAACCCAAAACTGAGGTCTAGAGAGGTTACATGATTTATACAAAATCATAAAGGTGTCAGAAAAGTGGGGTTTTAATTTAGGTCCTCTGAACAATAAAAAAATTGGTGTTAAAAAGAGATAATACAGTATTTTTTTCTTTCCTTTTTTTTTGGAGGGGGAAGGCAGGGCAGTTGGGGTTAAGTGACTTGCCCAAGGTCACATGGCTAGTAAGTGTTAAGTATCTGAGGTCAAATTTGAACTCAGGTCCTCCTGATTCCAGGGCTGGTGCTCTATTCACTGTGCCACCCAGCTGCCCTGATAACACAGTATTAAGAGAGTAAAATTCCATATTATATCATGACTGCACCAAAAGTGGTACTCTCATTGTTGATTTTTCCTCCTATCAAAATCTGTCTGACCACTCCTCAGTTTCCTTTGCTGGTTCATTATCCCTATCATGTCCCTTAACTGTGAGTGTTCCCAAGGTTTTGTTTTAGGCATTCTTCTCTTTTCCCTCTGTACTCTTTCTTTTGGTCATCTCATTAGTGGGTATGGATTCAAGTTTCATCTCTACGAAGATCACTAACAGATTTATATATTTAACAGTAATTGTTCCCCTGAGCTTCAATTCCACATCACCCATTACTTGTACATTTCAGACTGGATGTCCTAGAAACATGTTAAGCTCAGTATGTCCAAAATTGAACCCTTTATCTTTCTCCCCCAAGGCTTCCCCTCTTCTAAACTTCCCTATTTCTATCAAAGACACCACCATTCTTGGAGTCTCTTAGGTTCAGAATCTTGGTATTATTACAGACTTCTTACTCTCCTTCACCCCATCTATTTAATTAATTTTCAAATTTTGCTATTTCAGCCTTCACAAAATTTCTCACATCTGACGCCTTCACTCAAAGCTACGTTCAGCTATGTTCAGGCCCTCATCACCTCCCACTTAGATTATTACAACTGTCTCCTAATTGTCTCCCTGAACCAAGTTTCTCATCCTCCACTCTATTCTCTATACTGTTCCCAAAGTAATTTAACTTAAGTTTATATTTGACCATGTAACTCCCCTATTCAATCAACTCCAGTGGCTTTCCATTGCCTCCAGGGTACATATAGAACCTTCTGTTTAGCTTTTAAAAGCCTTTCACAGCCTGGTCCCAGTCTATCTCTCTAGCCTCACTGGGCATGATGCCTTCTCCCACACTTTACAATCTAGTCAAACTAGCCTTTTATTTGCTCATCATATGTAACATTCCATTCCCCCTTGGCCACACCGGACCTCCCCTTGCCTCTTCCTTGCCTTATTTTACCTTACCCTTTCTTCCTTTAAGATGCTGTTCAAACACCATACCCTACACGACATCTTTCTTGACCCTCCCTTTCTGCTAGTCCTCTACCTCCCAAACTCCCTTATATTTAATTATGTATATGTTTGCATTTATTTACTTCATATTAATGCTCAAGGGTGTGCTGGTGAATGTTTAATAGCTCTCGGAGGAAAGTGTATGTATGCACATGATCTTTTAAGTTTAATCTTCATCATAAACACTTTCTGAAGTGTAGAGTAGACAATTAACCAAATAATAAATCAAACCCTGATTTGTAGGCATTGTTGATTTCTGGGGGATAGATGTTCACACTGAAAATTTAACAACTTGGTGCTGCAAGCAGTTAGAGCGGGTTCCAAGACACCTGTTTATGTTTTGTGCACAGACACACACACACAAATATAGACATTTTCATATGCAGTTGTTGTTTTCCTCATTAGAACATACATTCTTGTTTCATTTCTTGTATTTGTATCCCCAGGGCTTAGCACATAGTAGGTATGTATATAAGGCATATTTGTTGATTGAGAATGAAAAAGCAACCCAAGTAGCCCCAGTTACATATAAATCAAAGGAGAGAATATTTATAAAGAGCTTTACGTACCTTGAAGTGCTACACAAATGTGAGGTGTTAATATTATTATTATAACCTAGTAAGGGGAGGATGATGAGATGGAAATTGCCTCTAATTGATCTGATCATTCATTCAAAAATTATTGAGCACCTATTACATATAAAGTATTGTGCTAGTTAATATGTGGGGTGCAAAGATGAATAAGGCAAAGGCAAATCACAGACTCCCTTGGCCCGTTTCCTCCTCAATGAGTGGGTTAAATAAACATGATCTCCAAGGTTCCTATTCTCTTAAATTCTAAATATATGATCTTAATCTAGTAGAAAGATAAGATGTGTGCACAAGTAATCCTAGAAGGGGTATATAGGATATGTATCAAAAGAATGGTAGAAAATGCTATAGGCCTTCAAAGGAAAGAACAATGACATCTCTCTGGAACTAGAGAAGGTTTCATGGGCCCAGGTAGCCTTTGAATTGAACTTTGAAGAGTGAGTAGTCTTTCAAAAGGCAAAGGGAGGAGTGGCTAGATGGCACAGTGAATAGAGCACCAGCCTTGGAGTCAGGAGGACCTGAGTTCAAATCCGGCCTCAGACACTTAACACTTACTAGCCGTGTGACCTTGGGCAAGTCACTTAGCCCCAATTGCCCTGCATCCCCCCTCCAAAAAGCAAAAAAAACCACCCCAAAACAAAAGCAAAAAACAAAAAACAAAAAAACCCAAAAGGCAAAGGGAGAGAAAGGTGGAGAGGGGAAGGGAGGGTGGGTATTTGAGGTGGTGATGATAACATGATCTTCAAAAGTACAGAAGCCTGAATGACTGACTGGTTATTTATGCCCACAGAAAGATGATTTTTCTGAATTTCCTTATCTTTCTCATGTATGTCTTTGGATACAAGTCTCCTATCCTCTCCTTTCTTTCTCTTTACTTTATTTACAATTCCTTTATACATTTTAATTTGCTCCTTGTCCAAGGTGATGGGGAAGGGGTGGGGAAAGGGTGACAGAAAGTATGGTTTGTTGACTGTACATTGTGGAGGAAAAGTGTGCTAGACTTTGGTCAGGAAAGCAGGGTTTAAATCCCAGTTCTGACACTTCTTAGGTGTACAGCAGTGGACAAGCTTATTAACTTCTTTGAACTCATCTCCTCATCTGTAAAATAAAGTACTGCATAAATGTTAGTCATTGCTTTCCTCTTCAGTACTTCCTATTTTTTTTATCTACCTCTTCCAATAGGATTTTACCTCTGTCTATTTTTACCCCCAATTTTTTGAAAGCTTGTCATTTTCCCACTTTTGGACATTTTTATCATAAGGGGTTTATTCTTTAGTAGAGGTATGGGGAGGTTCAAGAGAGAAAAAAATGAAATGATCAATAATTGGGAACAATAAAATTTAATTTTAAAAAAGTAAAGCTCTAGTTACCTGGAGACAAAGACATTTCTATACGATTTTATAATCTACAAAGTTCTCTACATACATTATTTCATTTTTATGTTGTGACAAATAAGAAACCCAAGGGACAGAGTTTCTGGGTAATTAATAATCAATTTATTAATTTGGCTAGCTGATAATCAATGAGTTGATGGTCACTGGTCTCTCTTGGTAGCCAAAGTCAAAACCATGGAGATCCCTGACTGCTTTAATACTTTTGAAAAAGGAGGTGCCCCTAACAGATGAAAATCAACCCTGATTGGTGAACAATTAATGAGAGAGTAGACATTTTAATGAAGAGATGGGCTAAAAGTCTTCAGCTCCTCTTGCTGAAAATGTGACTTGGTCATGAGACTTGGCTGCCTCCAACAATTTGGACAAAGGAATCCATCTCTACCTAGACCTCTCTGATTGGTTTTCTCCTTCATAAGCTGTGTCACCCTAAATTCTAATGGAGGGTCTGCAAGGGCATGGACTTACTTTCTAAGAGCAAGAATTCACCTAGATTAGATTCTGTTTATATGGTCTTGTAGTTGGGTTGGATCCCACCCAAGATCACAGAGCATGTACCTGAAGTATTTGGACACTCTCATCTATTAGCAATGTCCTTCAGAGACTGACTGACCTGCAAAGGCTGGTCCCTGAATGATGAAATAGAAAGAGAAAACCTCAATCCTAATTTAATAATTGATTATTAATAGAAAATAATATTTTCTCTCAGTGTTTCACTTAAGATCACAACTACAGAAAGTAGCAAAACCTAAAATTGAAAAAAGATCCTTCAGCATTCCTTCTTATAGTAAGTAGCCTCATTCAATTACTTGGATTATTCTTTGTCTCTGCTACATAAATGAGCTATTACTTCTTTACAAAAGACTAGTTGTAACACCAGGCACGAGCAGCTTCCCAAAAGAATGCTACTGTGAACAACTTTTAAGGTTCTGATTACACAGTATAGTGAACACTCCATTTATTCCATAACAAATCAAGGCAAACATTCACAACAATTGTTCTTTGTTCAAAAGTCATGCTTCTTCAGTCCTTCGGCAGTTCCGCTGGCCCTAGGACCCAGAAGAAATCTCAGCCTTCCAGGTGGCCTTCTCGGCAGCAACTTCAGCCTTCACCAGATTCTGGTATCAAGAAAACTCCAGCTCAGTTCTCAGTCTAGCAAGTAGCAGCCCAGCTTCCAGATGCTGGGAAAATTCTGCTTCCTCCACCAGGAGCCCACCAGGAGAAAAAAATTCTTATTCTGACTGTCTCCCTCTGGGGCTCTTCTTATATACACACAAAGCATTGGCTTCCTTTTTCAGCCAAACCCTTCCAGCAACAGGAGACAGAGTTCACACCCTCTGCCTCTTTAGCCACAAAGGTTTGATTAGTTACTAAGGTCTAAGTACCTGTTCACTTGACATAACAAAAGAGGTCTTCGAATTTAAATTAATTACCATTACATTAGTCCAATATAAAAAGGGACCCAAATCAGAAAAAAAAATAGATTGGGGACTACAGATGTATAAATGAGACAAGATTCCAAGGGATGTCTAATGATGGTATCAATACTAGCTAACAACTAAATAGTGCTTTAAGGTATGCAAAGAAAGCACTTTACAAAAATTATCTCATTTTCCCCTCACAACAGCCAGGGAGGTAGGTGCTATTTATTATCTTCATTTTAAAGATAAGGAAATGGAGGCAGATAGGGGTTAAATGATTTACTCAGGGTCACACTGCTAGTATCTGAGGTTAGATTGGTATTTCAGATCTTCCTGACTCCAGGTCAAGATCTTTGTATCATCTCCCTTTTGATAATTCTTTTGAAAATAAATGACTTGGATTAGTGGGGGATGGAGCCAAGATGGCAGCATAGAAGCAGCAAGGTTTTGCAGCTCCCACATAGTAATCTCAAATACCCATAAAATATGACTCTAAAAAAATTTTAGGGATCCAAAACTCACATAAAAAATACAGAAAAACACATCCTCCTGCTGAAGGCAGCTCGCACAAAGGGCTTATCACAGCACTGGGAGCCGAAACCAGCCCAGCCTGAAACTGGCTTGGCCCCAGGGTGGCCAGGACGAGATGCAGCTGGAGCCTTCAGGACAGTGGATCAGCAGCAGCTATGACAGTTTCCAGAATTATCAAGCCCTAAGAAACAAGGACTAAGTGAAAGGTCAGTGGAACTCAGCTAAATCTGGGGGAGAAAAGCAGTCCGGCCAAACTGCCTCCAGGGCAAGGAAGCAGCAGAAGCCGTGGCCCTGCAGGCACCTTCATGTGGCTGCTTCAGAGCTCCCAGCCTGCAGACTGCGGGGGGGGGGGGGGGGGGGGGGG
>CM053584.1:235327888-235349132 GCA_028627135.1 Pseudochirops cupreus
AGTTCCCAAGGACGAAATTCTTGGGGAGCTTGGAGAAGTCACTGCTTACTCTCCGCCATCTTAGCTCCGCCCCCTGTGTCATGTCTTTTAGTCTAGGAATAGAAAACCTAAACACCAAACTGTTTCCATGAAAGTACTCTGTCTCGTTTATTGAGCGAATTATAAAGATATTCCTTACGCCATTTCTGCTTTGAGGAAAATCTGGGTTACATTACCTTATCCTTTTTGCTTATTCTTTGGATAGGTTATGGTGTTCAGTATGATTATTTGGACCCCCGTCAGATCACTCCTTCTCTTGAGACTCATTTGGTTCAGCGGCTTTTCTTTGCTGGACAAATAAATGGTACCACTGGTTATGAAGAAGCAGCGGCCCAAGTAAGTGACCATATATGGAGTGTAATGTGATAGCATTTGTAAGTTCATAGATTTATAGTTGGAAAAAACCTTAGAAGAAATCATGTCCAGCCTCCTTCATCTTATAGATGAGGAAAGTAAGGCCTAATGGGGTTAATCTTGCCTAGGGTCACACATAGTTAGTTATCTGAGGTGGGGTTTGATTCTTATTCATTAAGGGCTTAAAGTGTTTGTAGCATTAAGGCATCCTGTAGGGAGTGCAGATAGAAAAGCAAGCAAGGTAGTACCTGCTCTCCAGTAGCTCACATTCTGTTAGGGAGAAAACGCTTACGGGACAGTTGAGCTGCGGGTTAGATGGAAAGACCAAAGGTGGTGGTCCTTAATGTGTAAGGACAGATGACAGAGCCCAGATGTCTTTAGGATATAATGACAGATCAAATGGCAATACCTTGGGGCTATAAAATAACAATTGGAAATGGAATATTTATTCATTGTGTTGCTAGCTTGTGGAATCGCAAGGACAGTTACTATCTATTTTATTGTTACATGAAGAAGTTGAAAAAATTTTTCAAGCCAAGTCCACATATTTTCATACTGACTTTACTGAAAAGGGAGAACATAGTAAAAAGTATGTTGGAAAGTATGGTTCACATTTAATAAGGTGGCTCAAAAGACAGGACATCATATATTCCAAGCAAGACCCTAATAGAGATAGTCAGGGATCTTGAGTGAGCCCAAGAGCCGCAGAAAGAACCTCACACACACACACCCCACTGACCCCTAGGCCATGGATTCAGTTTCTAGCCTAGCCTTTGCAGCCATCATCCAAGGAATGAATGAATCTTTATGGATTCATTGTGGCACCTGCTTTTACAGATGTTGGCAGCCTTCACTTCTTTAGCTATTGAAAATCCAGAACAGAAATTTCTTACTGCCAAAGTCCTTAGTAGTGGTAGTACCACATAATTAAGCATGATAAGCAGATATGGTTTAATCAGGGGAAATAACATTAAAGAGGCTGTATTGTCATGTTCTTTGCTACTGTACCATAAGAGGACTGTGGTGCTTTTATTTCTGATTTGCAAATGACATTACATATGTGTGTGAGTGTGTGTGTATGTTGTCTCCCCCATTATAATATGACTATCATATAATATTACAATGAATACTGTGTAATATGATAATATGAATTCCTTTAGAATAAAGACTGTCTTACTTTTCTGTCTGTATCACCAGTGCTTAGCACAGGGCTTTTTACATGGTAAATATTTGATATTTTTTCTGTCATTCATTCATACTAAGAAGCCACACACCCATACACACACACACACAGACACACACACATATGTCATGAATACTTCATTAAGAGGTTTGGAAGGATGTAATAAACATTAAACTCTCACATGGATAATTAAATTGATCCCATTTTAACAAAAAGAAAACAACTAGTGAAGATGTGCGGTCATTTCTGAATTGGCTGTCTGTATTTAAACTAATGATTTCAATAGAAATAAAAAGCAACTAAATCAGAAGAAAGGATACATAAAGAAGACAATACTAAAATAACAGCTTCAACCAGACCTAATCAAATGACTCGCTGTCACTAAGGAAGTTGGAAATGGAAAATGGTAAAGATATTGCCTTTATTGCTTCCTACAGAATTTTAACTGATGTAAAATAGATGCCACAACAAAGAGTTCAAAAGATATATGAAACTAACCTAACCAGTAAATATTTGATCTCATTACCAGAGGTGGTAACCAAAAATAATACAATTTTTAGAGTATAAAGATGTTAGTAAATAATTATGGAGGAGGATGTTGGGAGATTATGAGCAGCATTGCCTTTTAAAATTAAAAAAACAGTGGAAACACAAGCAAATCTGTACAGAGTCTGACATGAGAATTAATTAAGTGAGTTGATCACAAAATATGTATAGATACAAGCTAGAGGAAGATATTAAGAAGACAGAATTTGGAACAGATTTATCAGACTTTATAATCTATTTTCAATATCATAGTCCCAGCCAAGCAGGACAAAGTCATGACTGCCTTTGACCTGAATGTTTCCTGGCAGAGAGCAGGAAACAGTTGAAAACATGGGAAAGAGAGAGTAGCACAAAAGTGTGCTCTTTCATGATACCCTCACCCTGTCTGCACATGTGTTGTTCAGAGGAGAACTACAGTACTGAATTTGCTAAAGGCACTTAAGAAGATTCTCCTGACCCTGGAATTATTGCACTCTGTTTTTATCAAAGTTTCTTATCAGGTCCTGAAGGGAGTTCCCCTCCACTGAAAAAGACCTTACCCCCTCCCCCCCAAAAAAAGAATTTGCACTCTCATCCCAGAACAGTTTGAAAGCAAAAGAAGAAAGCTCCAATAGCAACCAAAAAGAAAGATGAACCAAATGCTCCTGATTACTTCATTACATCTTTTTCTGGGGCATCAACCCTTCAGATTCATTATGAATGAGATACAAAGATACTTGCTGCACCCCCCTCAAAACAGGAGATGACTATCTTCCTGTTGGAGCATGTCAAGAACTGGGATCTCAGGAAAAAGTGTCTAGACTAGACAAGATTCAGAGAAACTGGAAAAACTTGTGTGAACTGAAGCAGACCAAAGTGAGTAGAACCAAGAGAACTTTATACAATGTGACTATAACATTATAAAGAAAACTTAACTCTGATCAATATAAAGACCAATCACCATCCCACAAAACTGGTGACATATAAGCATGATATGCTTCCCACCTCTTGGCAGATGATGAACTAGAGATACAGAATAAGGTATACATTTTAAAATAGAGCTGTGGATTTGTTTGCATGACTGTACTTTGTTGTTAAAAGGGAGGAATTGGGGGGGGGAGAAGAGAGTTAGGAATAAATTAGGGGCTAATAAATATGATGCTAAAAAAAAGAAAAGAAAGAATGTCAGTAAATCATAAAAAAAGACCCAAAAAAGCAGATGAAAAGTCGGAAGAAGACACATAAGCAGAAAAGTGTTGATTGTCCCATATTAAATTTGAAAAAACAAAAAAAAGCTAAACTGCATGTAGTGGGTAGTCATAGTTTCTGTTCTTCTGTATAAAGGGAAATGTTCCTTTTCACCAAGATCATAATAATAAAAAATTATTTTTTAAAAATTAAGATATCTCAAAGGGAATATAGCCAAAAGAACAAAAAAAGATTACAGAGAATATTATTTTAAAAGGTGATAAATAGAATACCAATAAGTATAAATTACTACTTTCTCATCATTATAAAAATAATCTATGCATGTACTAAGAGTATCCTTGATTAAAATATGAGAAGGGAATAATTTACTGATGTTTTCTGTGGCAGACCTCCCTTTCACAGTTACACAGTTACCTGAAAGGTGTAGAAAATAGAGGATCCTGCTGTCTTTATTGTTTGTTGGTACAGAAAGCTTTCAACTAGGTAAAGTTTAGCCTTAAAGATTCTTGTCCAACAAGTAGTTTCATATATATGTGAATATCCCTTCATAACAACCACCACAGAAATAACTAATTACTCTTATCAAGTAAGACACAAAACAGGGAGATACGTTTCACAAAGGTGTTTGCTGCCATCATGGAGTATAGAAAGCTTAGAATCCATCTGGAAGAAGGGTTCCCTGTAGATGCTGAGGTCCTCCAGATGCTTTGTGTGCAGAGGAGGAGAATGACCCTCCAGTCAATTAAATAACTTGCCCTTGGTCACCTGTTGAGAGTCATAGGGTGAGAGGCAAAATTTTAACCCCATACTTCGTGATTTCAGGTCCTAATACTCTGTCCTCTGCGTCACACTGCCTCTTACAGCATCACACTTCTGAAGTGGAGAAGAGAAATAATGCATTCCTTTCTAGTTTATCAGCCATTCTCAGTTACAAAATACGGGCTATATTTTTAAGCTTCACTTAAATTCTTTGGCATGCTTCATGTTATTTTCTTATGCTATCAGGTTGTGATCCTCTTTAAATAAGACACATTTGTATTAACTTCATAATTCTCCTTAAAACTTTTCAGGTTTTGGTTTTGGTTTTTTGTAGGGTATAATAGCTGGCATCAATGCCAGTCTTCGGGCCAGTGGCAGACCTCCATTTATCATTAGTCGAACAGAGGGCTATATTGGGGTCTTAATTGATGACCTCACCACACTGGGCACCAGTGAACCCTATCGAATGTTTACCAGCCGGGTGGAGTTTCGTCTGTCTCTCCGGCCTGATAATGCTGATAGCAGACTTACTTTCCGAGGTAATTATATCTTCTCCCTGTGACTTCTGTATTTGACATAACTGGCTTTTAAAAACTCATCTTGCTCCTCTATTTTCTTTCCCCAGGCTACAAGGAGACTGGTTGTGTATCTCAGCGGCGGTACAATCGAGCTTCTTTAATGAAGTCTTCTTTAGAAGAAGGAATTTCAGTGCTAAAATCTCTTCAGTTTTCAGGCTACAAATGGAAAAAGTTGATTCCAGAAGCCCCAGTCAGCATTATTAAAAGTGAGCCTCAAAGGTAAGAGTTTGAGGTAGATCTTTCTTATTTTTGACAGTATTCAAAATAAAAATTATTAGAAAATTGTGGAGCCTCTTTTACTTTCTTCTATCATTTGTTAGCAGAAGAGCGAATAGAATATATAAATAGAACTATTTTAGAAAAAGAAATTGAACAGACTGTAAATGAGCTGTCTGAGAAAAAAGCACCAGGACCAGACAGATTTACAAGTGAATTCTGTCAAACATTTAGAGACCAACTAATTCCAATATTAAATTATTTGGAACAGTAGACAAAGAAAGGGTCCTACCAAACTTTTTTTATGAAACAAATATGATACTGATACTTAAGCCAAGAAGAATAAAAACAGAGAAAGAAAATTATAGACCAATTTCATTAATGAATATGAATGCAAAAATCCTAAATAAAAAACTAACTAGGAGATTGCAACAATATATTATAATTATACATTATGAGAAAGCAGGATTTATACTAAGAATGCAAGGATGGTTTAACATAAGGAAAACTTTTAACATGATTATATCAACAATAAAAGTAACAAAAATCAAAAAATTATATCAATAGGTACAGAAAAAAAATTTTGGTAAAGTATAACATTCATTTCTATTAAAAAAGCTTTCATCCCTTTTGATCACCACACCCATGGCCTCCTGCCCACTACACATTTTTTTTTGTCTTAGTTTATCTTTTAAATGTTTATGAAATGTCCTAGGAATTGAGGACTTCAGTCTGTTCAATGGATATATCAATAAAGAATATGAAATAAAGAATTCCCAAATATCCTGACTGCCCATTTTTTTTCTTTACATTCTTGTCTTTATTTTTTAAATATTATTTTGTTTTTTCCCAGTTACACGTAAAGACAATTTTTAACATTCATTTAAAAAATTTTTAGTTCCAAATTCTCATCCTTCCTATGATGGTGAGCAATTTGATACAGGTTATACATGTGCAATCGTGCAAAACGTATTTCCGTGTTAGTCATGGTATGAAAGAAGAAACAGATACCCTCCCCCCAAAAAAATGTTTTTTTAAAAAATGGAAAATAGTATGTTTCAATCATTATTCATACTCCAATTCTGCAGCTGAATAGCATTTTTCATCATAAATCCTTTAGAATTATCTTAGATCATTGTATTTCTAAGAATAACCAAGTCATTCACAGTTGATGATCATCATACAGTATTGCTGTTACTATGTACAATGTTCTTCTAGTTCTGCTCACTTCACTTTGCCTCAGTTTGTGTAAGTCTTCCCAGGTTTATCTGAAATCATCCTGCTGATCATTTCTTATAGCATAGTAGTATTCCATTACAACTCAATACCACAACTTGTTCAGTCATTCCCCAGTTGATGGACATCCCCTCAGTTTCCAATTCTTTGCCAACACAAAAAGAGCTACTATAAATATTTTTGTACTAATAGGTCCTTTCCTTTTTCAGTTTAAATCTCTTAAAGTGTGGACCCCCTGAGAGCAGGGACTTTTTTGCTTTTCTTTGATTTCCCAGCACTTAACACAGGTCCTGGCATGTAGTAGGAACTTGATAAATGTTAAATAATAAAGTTATCATGTAATTTTTTCCCTTTTTTACCTTCCCTTCCACCCCTCCCCCATCCTAGATGGCTACTATTAGGCACAAATATTGTATGTATGTATAGATAGATATAGATATGGATATGTAAAATTGTTCTATACATCTATTTATCAGTTCTTTCTCTGGATGCAGATATATCATATCTTCCTTCATAGGTCCTTTATTGTCAGTTTGGATATCTATGATAATCAAAATGACTTACTTAGTTGCTCAAAGTTTTTCTTAAAACAATATTGCTGTTACCATTCTGCTCATTTTGCTTTCATTATTTCATGCAAATCTATTCATGTTTTTCTAAGATCATTTCTTATAGCACAGCAGTATTCCATCACAATCATACACCACAGCTTGTTCAGCCATTCCCCAATTGATGAGCATCCCTGTAATTTCCAGTTCTTTGCCACAACAAAGAGAGCTGCTATAAATATTGTAGAACATATGGGTTCTTTTCCTTTCCCCCTAATTATTTTTGGAAACAGACTGTACGTTGATGAAAGTTCCTAAGTCTTTCAAAATTGTTCTTCTTTAGAGACAGCTCATTGGCACAGTGAACAGAGAACTGGGCATGGAGTTAGGAAGCCCTGAGTTCAAATCCAGTCTAACACACTTACTATACCTGTGACTCTGGGTGAGTTACATAATCTCTGCCCTCAGTTCCTCAGTTGTAAATGGTGATAATAACAGCCCTTCCTCGATGAGTTGCTGCAAAGATCAAGTGAGATAATTATAGTGTTTATCATAGTACCTGGCACATGGTTGGTGCGAAATAAATGCTTATTCTTTTACCACCCCTTCTTTACGATGTCCTTGTATAAATTATTCTCCCAGTTCAACTCACTGTGCAACAGTTTGTAATACCCAGGATTCTCTGAAAGCATTTTTCTCATTTTCTGTGGCATAGTAGTACATTCGTGTACCACGTTTTGTTCAGCCGTTCCCAGTTGTCTAAGAAGCAGTATTCCACAGTCATAGTCCCCATACCCTTGCAATGAAAGAAGGGAAATAAAAAATGAAATTTTTTGAAAAAAGAAGGAAGATGCATTTTCTCGACTCTTGTCTAAGGCCGAGCTTAATCACTTATAATTATTCAGTGTCGGGCTTCCAGTTTTTTTGTTGCTGTTGTTGTTTCCGTTTATATTACTGTAGTTGCTATGTATCATTTTCTTCATGCTTTCTTCATCATGTATCAGTTCATACAACTCTTCCCATGTTTCTGAACTTGTTGCATGTCGTTTTATGCAGTGCTATAATTAATATTCTATTACATTCTTGTACCAGTTTGCTTAGGTGTTACCAGTTGATGGACATACACTAGATTTTCAGACCTTATCTGACATACCAAAAAAAAAATCCAGCCTGTCTTTCAAAACTTACTTCACATTATACCACTTAACATGCTCTGCATTCTTGCCACTCTGGTCCACTTGCTGTTTTCTGTCCTTAGAATTCCATCTGATAATCCTGTCTCTTTTCACAAGAGTCTCACACCTCAGAGCCCTTAGTTTGCTTCAAGCTTAGCTGCCACCCTCTAGGAGAAGCCTTTTCTGAGGCTCGCTAGTTAGTGCTTTTCTTCTTCAGATTACCTTGTATCTAACTCTCCTTTTTTACAAATTATATCCTCCTAATAGAATGTAAACTGCTTGAGGGCAGGGCCTGAAGTATCTCCAGCATCAACAGTTATTGTGTGCCTTTGCACATAGTGCTATAGGCACTTAATAAACATTAAATTAAATTTGTTGAATGCAGTTGTTCTATGCTAATTTCCACTTCCATAGCCACCACTGTGTGGTGTCCAGGTCTTTGTCCCTTCTTGCCCACTCTTCCTATATCCAGTTCATCCTTCTCTGTCCACGTAGCTGCCAGATTGATACTCCTCAAGTGCGGGGCTGATGGTGTCATGTTGTTGTTGCTCAGTCATTTCAGTTGTGTCTAACTCTTTGTGATCCCATTTGGGGTTTTCTTGGTAGAGATCCTGGAGTAGTTTGCCGTTTTCTTCTCCAGCTCTTTTTACAGATGAGGAAACTGAGGCAAATAGGGTTCAGTGACTCACCCAGGGTCACACAGCTAGTAATTGTCTGAGGCCAGATTTGAATTTGGGAAAATTAGTCTTTGTGACTCCAGGCCCAGAACTCTATCTACTTTGCCACCTAACTGTCCCCAGATGGTGTCATAGACCTGCTGAAAACCTTTACCAGGTCCCCTTTGCCTTTAGGATAAAAGTTTTTAAAGCCCTTCACAATCTGACTATCACTGATCTTTCTGGGCCAGTTACATATTATTCCCATGCTGTAAACTCCCACCAAGTTAATAAACTTGATATTCCCTATACATTACATTGTATGAACTTTTTGCCGAGAGATGCCTGGCTGTCTTCACTATTAGAAGTGCCTGGATTGTTCTCACTCCTCATCTCCTTTTGTTTTTAAAATAGATTTTTATTGATGTCTTTTGTTTTTATATCTCCTAGATTTCCTCCTGTATAACAAAATAAAAATTGTTAAAAAGAAAAAAGAGGAAGAAAAAAATTAAGCAAAACTGAATATACATCAGGAAAAAAAATCTGATGTTATGTGCAGTATTTCACACCCATGAGCTCCTTCCTCCTTACCTCTGCAAAGGAGCAAGGGAAGATGTTCTCTTTTATCTTTTGAGATCAACTTTGCTCTTTATAATTTCACAACGTTAATTTTTATGTGTCTTGTGGTGGTTCTTTATATATACATTGTTGTAGTAATTGTGTATATTGGTATTCTGGCTCTGCTTCACTTTACTTTGGTTTATGCAAGTCTTTGCACACATTCTGTATTGATCACGTTCATTGTTTCTCATGGGATCGTAAATAATCCCAGATTTTCTTTGAGGCTCAGCTCTAGTGCCATCCCTTCTCTCCTGATTCCCCCAGTTGTTAGTCACTTCCCTCCCAAATACAGTATACTTATTTTTTATATATCCTGAGAGGCAGTGTGGCCTCCTGGATAGAAAGCAGCCTTGGAAGGAAGACCAGGTTTTAATTCCTACCTCTTGAACGTATTGACTGGGCAATCCTGGGCAAGATATTTGGCCTGGACAGTGCTCTGGACAACTCTGTGTAACTATAAATTACAGAGAAGGTGGCTACCTGCCTTGGTAGATAAAGTTCCCTATAGCAATGAAATCACAGGTCCATTCCCTGTCTCATAACTCCAGATGTGTGTTTGTTTATGCTTAGCAGAGTAGTGCTTTAGTAAATACTTGTTGATTGAATTTTTAAAGTATTAAATGAACCATAGCTTCATGGAATTTCTATCCTAATGTGATTCATGCTATTCATTCACACCAATACAGTTAACTTCAAATTTTAGTGTAAATAAAAACATTCTGTGTGTTGTACTATTATTCTTTGTGCTTTGCTTTGTTCTCCACCCAGAGGATGGAGGGGATATTAAATGGGAGTGGAGAAGAGTTAGAGTGGTCATAGAAAGGAACTCCAGAGATAAGGGGAATGGAGAGCAGACTAGACATAATGCAGTAATGGTTTTGTCAACAACAAGGAAGCTCAACATTCAATGACTACATTTATATTAATTTTTAGAACTTTTAAAAACTGCTACTTTGTTTCATTTTCTACCAAAAGAGGAAGTTTCTGCTTTCATTCCATCTGGTTCCTTTCAAAGATGGACTTACTTGGTTCCTCCAGTCAGCTGCATTTTTTTGTTGCGCTTGACTCTTCTAGGTGGACTTTTTTTTTCTAAAATTTATCAAAGTTGGCAAAAAAATAAGATGATAATGTCATTTTTAAATATAATTCTTTCCATGGAGGTACTTCGTGGACTCTGATTCTTTATCTGCTTCATGTGATTTGCCATTTGTAGTGCTCTGGACATTTTGAAATATGAAGAAGTTGACATGGCAGTGTTAGCAAAAGTTCTTCCAGAATGCTTAACAAAGTTTACTGAATGTCAAGAACTAATGAACAGACTGAAAATAGAAGGTAAAGTATGTATGTCATTTTCCCAAGCTCCTTGAGGGCACAGACTGATTTCACTTTTCCTTTGTTTCCCCAGGCACCTAGCACAATGCCTGGCAATAGGTGTTTAATAAATACATATCAGCTGAAGGCAGCTTCTAGCCATGGTGTTCCTCCCATAATCTTTCAAGGTTTTGTAATTTATTGGTATTTATTGTGTACCCCAACTTAATGTGATAATATAACAAAGTTAAAACTCATTCAGCTGTTTAGATTGCGTTCAGCAGTTTCACCATTGACATTCCTTCGGATCTCAGCACACCCTCTCCATACAGTATTCACTGTGCAAAATTTTGAGGACCTCTGGTGCTATGTAATATGGATCTGTCATTTACCTGTCATTAGGTTATTTTTAGATGTTATCTTCTCCAAATCCCTCATTTTAGTTTATTGCAGTAGTCCAGAAGAGAAATGAATACCACCTCCATGAATATCCTGGGGCCTTAATCCAGACCTGTCACAGAAAATGAGTTAGAAGAGCCAAAACTAGGATTCAAGTCCAGTATTCCCCTACATGCTGCTTCTAGATACCAAGGGAAATGTTAGTATCTTTCCCTCAATTACTGCATATTTATTTTGAATGTACACACACACACACACACACACACACACACACACACACACACACACACACACACACACACACACACACACACACACACGCATTTTATTTACCCAGTCAATTTAGTGGAAGAGACAGATAGCATCCAAACTTTTATCTTCATTATGATATCATAGCACTAGGTTTGGGGATATGAATTCTCTTCTTTGGTCAATAGAGATCTACTAATAAATTGGACTTAATAGGTTTTCCAAATTTATACTTCCAGAAGGAAAAAGGTACTTACTGTGACAAACTGTTTGGTTTCGAAGCTTTTCATAAGTGTAATTTCTAAGCTTTCTCTTTCTAGACTGGTAATTGCACTTATTCCCAGATTTCAGGAGAAAATTAGTTTATTCACTGCTACCACTCACTAAATGTTTCCAGCCAGAATTTGTCTTTTCACATCCTAATCCTGAATTTAAAAACTGGACTAATTACCAGCCCCTTCCCCTATTGTCTATGGAACAAGCAAAAGGTCCTTTTATTTCACTTTTTTAATTTTCCAAGATTTCCAAGTACGTCCAGCAGTTAGAGTGTCTAATACTTATTGATTAGTTGATTGATTGGTAGCTTCAAGAATATGTTAGCTGCTAATTTTGATTATTAAAATAATTGGTGAATTTTACCTTTGGCACAACCTTTAGAGATGGGCAGGTCCTGCTCACCAAAAATTCATTTTAGGCTTCTTTTATATGGATCATTATTGTGAAAACATTGATTTATAGTGAAACTGAAGACTCTAGAATATAAATTGAGGGACTGGGTATACCGGGTCTTTGAATTTAGAATAAAATCTATCTTTAGAAATCTTTATTTAATTTTAGTTTTGATTCCAGTTTTCTTTTTAAATAAAAATGATATGCAGAATATCTATAATATCTGTTCCTAATAGAACATAATTTTTCTACTTTTCTTCTTCACCAGCCGCTTATGAATTAAGTCTGATTCTTCAACAACAGGAAATAGAGGAAGTTCAACGAGATGAAGCCCTTCAGCTCCCAAAAGATCTTGACTATTTGACGGTCAGAGATATTTCCTTGTCCCAAGAAGTTCGAGAGAAGTTACATTCCAGTCGCCCACAAACAGTAAGTGACACGTGAGGGGATTGTGATGTATATGAAGAAACTGAGCTTTAATTTTGTCATGAATATCAGGATGTCTCGGGCCACCTCAGGTTGAGTTCCATTATTTTTGTGTGGCAGAGACTTGAACAAAGAACTTCTAGTCAAGAATTATGGTTTAAGTATGCTTTTTATCAAGGACAATAGTATTATGTATCATCTCTTCAAAATAATTTGTATTCAGGGCCTAAAAAGAGTTTAATGAGAAGAGACATGGGAAGAACAGTGGCTTTTGGCTGAGGAGCTCCAGGTCCTGCCTCTTACCCTTTGTATGACCTACAGCAAGTTACTTCAGTTCTTTGGGCTTTATGTTCTCCATTTATAAAATAAGAGGTTTGACCTTCACTTCCAAGGTCCCTTAAAGTTTTAATTGCTGTGGTCTTATATCTGTATGGAAATCTCATTTGAGAGGAAGGACTGTGAAAGGCATGGAATTATTCTCAGTAATAATTATTGATTAGTAATTTCAAATGAAGGGCAGTATGGAGTAGTGGATAAGAGCTGAGATCTCAGAGTCAAGAAGTCCTAGATAGATTTAGGTCCTATTTCCCAAATATATGGGCTTTGTGACTCTAGGCAAGTTACTTCATCTCCATGTGTCCCCAGGCAACTCCATAAAGTTTCAGAATAGATGCTGACCTGCTTTAGCATTCAGGCATTTTTTTCCCCGAGAGCTCACTATAACAGTGAAATCACAGGTTATGTCCCCTCCATCTTCTCCTTCCTTCCCTCCTCCCCGCCAGCTGCCAATCGCTGAAATCAAGTATTATGTAACAAACCCTACCTAGACTTGCTGTTAACTTTTGGTTAGATTTTTCTAGGAGGAAAACTCTAGAGCAATAGTGTCAAACTCAAATAGAAACTGACTTAGAAAACCTGATTTTAGGGGTGGCTAGGTGGCGCAGTGAATAGAGTACCGGCCCTGGAATCAGGAGGACCTGAATTCAAATCCAGCCTCAGACACTTAACACATACTAGCCATGTGACCTTGGGCAAGTCACTTAACCTGAATTGCCCTTTGCTTCCCCCCTCCAAAAAGCAAAAGAAAAGAAAACCTGATTTTATCTATGTTGTATTTCTATTTATTTTGTTAAATATTTCCCAGTTACATTTTAATCTTATTGAGGAATACTCAGGTACATTATGGGTGCTGTTTGGGTCCCCACTCTAGTTAGCTGCTCTAGAGAGGGTTTATCACAGGCAAACTTTTTTCTTTAGCTTACTGAAAACGGTAATATATTGGGTATATGAAGTATTCTAGAAAGAGGTAAACTTTGATAAATGTAATCACTGCTAGTGCTCTGAATTTTATGAAGTGATGACATTTTCTGCAGATCTAATGGTTTTTAACCTATCTACTAAATGTTAGACTTGTGAAGTACATGACATCTTCCTTCACATAGTTTGAAGCATATTAGATAAGGCTAAACAGAGCAAAATGGAGGACATTAATGCCTCTAAACCCATTCTCACTGTCCTTATTTTCATATCATATGAAGAAACAACTGTCTAATCCTAGCTCAGACATTTTTGTGTGATCATTTGTTTTTCTATAAAATGGAATCATGCCTGTTTATATTTTATATAGCTAATTTTGCAAGTGTTAAGTATCAGGTAATATTGTTAGCAAGTTCATTCTAAAGTTTCTCACTGCTACATTATTAGTGTTTGTTATAATTGCCTCTAAGCAATTAATTGTGTACATGGTTGGAAAAGTGTATTCTTCAGTTGGTAGTTCCTCTTTTCACACTGGAATTAGGGATGTCACTGTAAGGCATAGAGTCCTAGACTTGGTCTTGGAAAGATCTGTGTTCAAATCCAGCCTCACACTTACTACCTGTGTGATCCCAGACAAGTCTTAACCTCTCCGCCCTACCTTATTCACCTGTAAATTGAAGATAATAGAACTTACCTTCCAGGATTGTTGTAAAGAGTAAACAGAACAATATTTAATAGTTATTATTCATAATTAATCCTTATAATAAATACTTTGCAAACCTTAAAGCATGGCAGTTATGATCATGGCTTTTATGTGTCTTCACTCTTTTCATTTCTTAGATTGGAGCTGCTAGTCGAATACCTGGGATAACTCCTGCTGCCATTGTTAATCTTCTGAGATTTGTAAAGACTACCAAGCAAAAAGAGGAATCTGTAGATAAACTCTGTCAAAGTAATCAATACTTAAGTGACACAGACAGACTTCAAAAGATAGAATTATAGCATTTTATTTATAGAAGAGTTCCTGAAGGACTGCTGAACCAATTTCTTAAAGGAATATATACGACAACAGCAAGATAAACTGATAACATGTCTAATAGCTATCAAAGTATATACTTTAATAGATCATTGTGGAATTATTGATTTCAAGAGAAAAAACAAGTAACTCTGTTTAACCTTTCAAGTAACTTGAATTATGTTTTTAAAGAAATAGTTATGAAGAAACTTTCCAAAAAAATTGGGGAGACTTATGTGAGTCAGTGTCCAACATTATCAAGAAAAACAACTTTGAAAGACTCTAGAGCTTTGATCAAGGCAGTGACAAACCACAGTGCCAGGACCGAAGATGACGCATGTTATCCACTTCTTAAAAGAATAGGTGGTGCAGTGAATAGAGCACCAGCCCTGGAGTCAGGAGGACCTGAGTTCAAATCCAGCCTCAGACACTTGACACACTTACTAGTCCTGTGACTTTGGGCAAGTCACTTAACCCCCGTTGCTCTCTAAAAAAAAAAGAATGATGATAGAGTGAAAATGCCTAATGAGACATGCATTTTTGAACATTGGTCCCTTTAAAAGTTTGCTTCTTAGGGGTGGCTAAGTGGCCCAATGAATTGAGCACTGAGCCTGGAGTCAGGAGGACCTGAATTCAAATCCAACCTCAGACACAAATTTGCTTCTCTTTTGGAAGGATTTTGTGTTTTCTTCTCATTTTTGTTTGTGCAAGAGAGGAAGGGTTAAGTGGGAGGGAGAGAGACTCAGTGCTTCACTTAATAAAGGGGGGGAAAGAAAAAAAACTATTTACACATAATATTGATTTCAAAATGTTGAATTAGATGACCTTATTTGCATAACCTCCAAGTTTTTATGCCCAATTTAGTATAGTAATATAACAAACCCTAGGCTCAGCATAAAATTTAATCTAAAAAAAAATCTGAGTTCCAGGTCTCACTAGGTAAATTTCATCAGAGAATATTAAACATCTGAATCTTCCAAACTTTTATGAAGTACAGCGTATTTTGGTTTTCAAGCTACACGAAAAGGCAGTTTCAAAATCACCAGATAACTTGGGATTTGAATCTTAAAATACTAACAGAAAGTATTAGGCTGGATTCAGTTGGTATAATGGGCCTAGAAAGAGACAAGTAGATCTCTTTTTTCTCCCAAAGGAAAAAAGACATAACTAAACAGCATAGCAAGATAACGGGAAATCCCATTTTTCTTCCTTTCCCCCCAGTCTATATAATGCCACTAATTTGTGGCACTCTGCCACAAATTCCTACATCACTAGTGGGAGAGGGAATATAAACAGGGCAACTCAAAATCTTGGGCTGTGTCCCAACTGGGACTCCTCTCTATCGATGATGCTGGCTGCTGCTGCTGCTAAGAAAAATTGGTCTTTAAAGTAAAAGTAACTAGTTCCAAACGGATTCCTTATCCATTATTCACTATATCCCCATTTTGTGTGCAGCACACACTAGCTACTTCTGAGCATTTACTTTTCCTTTTAAATTAGGGAGATCAGAAATCGCCATGATGCTTACTAATTTCTCTTAAAATATGGTATTCACATTAGGCAATCCTAGGGAAGCAACAGCATGTAGTCATTTGCTATTTCGTAATAGATTTTCTAAAGGAAATTAGCAGTTTCTTCATTTTTAACATGAGAAACCATCGCAAAACTACCAGCAACAAGTTTCATTTCTAATCATACATTTGGCAAAAAGGCTGCTTGTATTCCTTAACTCCTAGTACTTTTTTATTGGGCAGCTAGGTAGTGAAGTGGATGGAGTGCCAGGCCTGGACTTAGGAAAACTCATTTTCTTTGAGTTCAAAACCTTCATCAGACACTTACTAGCTGTGACCCTGTGCAAATCATTTAACCCTGTTTGCCTCAGTTCCTCATCTGTAAAATGAGCTGGAGAAGGAAATGGCAAACTGCTCCCCTATTTTTGCCAAGAAAACCCCAATTTGGGTCACATAATTGGACACTACTGAACAGCAACAAACTTTCATTGCCACAGAAGGTCAGGACAATTTTGGCATCAGCCTTTCCCGGTCGGAACCTGGGTCACACAGGCTATTCAGGCACTAACTTGGGAGGTATAGAGTAAGACTGTTATGGTGTATTTTACACCTTTGTCTGAAGGGTAGTAATTCAGATCTCTGGCACTGTCCCAGAAAAAATGTCATTCTCTATTCTTGAACTCAGTTCCCTGCTTTTCAGGGAAAAGGACATAGTGCTGCTCCTTACTGAAGTGCTCTATTCTCTGAAAAATGCTTGAGAATTGCCTTTTTGGAGGGCAATTCTAGAAGCTTTAATTCACCTCCAGTTTCAACTTTTACATTTCCTTTTGACTCAAGGCACTGCACTTTTTTTTTTAAGGCATTGCACTTCTGTGCCATTTTGTTGTAGGGGACACGAAACTGCTTTTAATATGACTTAAAATATTTTAAAATACTTAAATGTTAGATCACTTGGGTAAATTTCTAAAAACAACAAAAAACACCCTATCTTCCTGGTGCTGCTAGTCTAATAATGGTACAAGATGTTATATGTTGCTATATTTAGACCACAGCTGTCTTATGAAAATCCACAGAAATCCTCGTGGTCACTTCACTCAGCACCAACTGCTCCATAAAAATTCCCTATACCCTTCTTGCAACAATGATTAGATTATGGCAGAAGTTTGCTGTACTCTTGATTTCCTCAATATACCACACTGCTAAGTAGAGTGGGGAATTTGCCAGGCATTAAAGTTAACTTTGAAAAATATAAAATAAAAAGCAGAAACAACTGCAAAATATTGTAAGCTTATTTACTTAACATATAAATTATAAAGAGGAAGCCCATATTTTAAATTAGAATTTTAAGCTCAAGTGATAGCCAAATAACTAATTATTGGCAGAGCTTTCAACCATTTTATTTAACCAGTTCTCAGAAAGAGCCAAAATAAGTGGCTAAAACTTTGTACTTCTACCCCTTGTGCAACTTAGGACTCCATGGAGTGTCAAACACCATATTCTCCCAGATGTGCCCTTGTCTTAGAATCCTTGTGCACAGCCATCTCCAAAAACAATTGTTCTTTAATAATAAAAGGCACAAAACCTTGAGAGTTAGAAGGAAAATTAAAGGTCCAACATGTTTCCTAATACAGGAAACCTCTATCTCATCCTTTACACATAGGCTTAGTTTGGATATTGGATACAGAATAATTTACTGCTTTGTAAAGCAATCTGTATTAAGGGGAAAACTGAGTAGTAGATTAGGGGAAGACTTCACAGGGGAATAGTTGGGAGGGGAACCTGGACGTAAATTCCACTTCAGTCACTTACATGTGTGACCTTGGCCGAGTTACTTTAATTCTCTGGGCCTCAGTTTTCTCATATGTGAGTTTCTGACGTCTAACATGGCTCTAAAGCTATGACCTTATGACCACAGGAAATATTGGACTCGGAGTAAGAGTGCATCCTAGAATAAAGCTACAATGGGCATCCCACTGCATGGTAGCAAGCTTTTATACAGGCCCCTTTTGCTTCCATAGCCTGTTGCCTCCAAACCCTGAGGGAATGATAGGCTGTTAAGTGTGGCTTTCTATTGTACTTTGATCCACGCAGAGAGTTGAGATTCCTTTCCAACCAGATTCTACCATTTAGTCTATCTGGATTTTCCAAAGTGGGGTCCTTGTGGTAGTAAAGGAGAGAATATTCACCTGTTTCTATGAGACAATGAAAAGATGAGGAAAAGAAGAAATGTGGCAGTTTGGATGTAAGCAGAAATTGTATGTAAACATGTCTTGAAAGCAGCCTTAACTTTGAAATATTCCTTAGTTCTTAGAATAACCTTTTAGAATAGGGAGCAAAGTTATCAGTACCTGGCACATGGATAAGTACTTAATAAGTGTTTGTTGATTATCATTAGCCATATTCAACTAATAGGGAAACAAGAATGGGTAAAATTAGAATAGAACCAGTTCCCTAGTGATGAATTTCATTTTTTTCGTAAATACTTAAAAAGTAATGCCTAAATATTCCCAGAAATTTGTTACAAAGATAGTAAAAATAATTTAAATCCATAGTAATCCTCAAGTCCAATCTAATTTTTTTTTTGCTTTTTTTTTTGAGGGCAATTGGGGTTAAACGACTTGCCCAAGGTCATATGGCCAGTAAGTGTTAAGTGTCTGAGACCAGATTTGAACTTGGGTCCTTCTGATTCCAGGGCTGGTGCTCTATTCACTGTGCCACCTAGCTGCTCCTCCAATCTAATCTATACTCTGAAATTTGCCAGACCTATAAGAATGGGGAGCAAGATTTGAATTTTCCATTCTTTTTTTTTCTTGCTTTCCCCAAGGCAGAATTGCTAATAAGTCATGAAAAGTTCAACTAGACATGCCAATGGAGGAAACAGGGCAGGGTTAACCTAACAAGATAGTTAGCTAACCCTTGAATTGTTAATGTTGCTGTGAACTAGATCTCATTCAGGTAAAGTCCATAAATAATTATTAATGATATGCCCGTTTGAAAACTCAGCTTCCATTTTGACAGAGAACTTCCCAGCAACTTAATTATTTTCAATAGTTCCTATGATCAAACGAATACACTGCTGGTAGAGTTATGAAGTGGTCCGTTCTGGAAAGCAGTTTGGAATTATGCTTTTTAAAAATGACTGAAATGTCCATATCCTTTGACCCAGAGATCCCACAAAAACATCATTCAGAAAAGATCTCATATACAATAAAATATTCATTAATAGCACTTTTTGTGGTGACAAGGAACTAGAAACAGTATTGAATGGGGAATAGCTAAACACATTGTGGTATGTGAATATAATGGAATTTAAATCCCTTAAGAAATTATGAATATGAAGGATTCTGAGAAGCATAAGGAAAACATGAAATTATAACAGTGGAAATGGTTAAAGATGGGAGGGAAGTATGTCATTTAATTAATAATGTCTACGTTCAGCTCAAGAGATGAAAAAATGCACCTCCCTCCCTCTCTTTGCACAGGAGGGAAACTGGGTGTGGAACATCACATATACAACAGACTTGACAGATGTACTGGTGAGTTTTACTAAACTGCTTTTTTTGTTGTTTCCTCTTATTTTTTCTTTATTACAATGGATAGCTCTCCAGTTAGGAAAGGGAAATATATATATGTATGTATGTATGTATAAAAATAAAGGTGATATAAAAACAAAAGATATTTTTAAAAATTAAGTAGTTGTGGCCAAGAAAATCCATCACCCTGTATCCAACCTAGTAATTAGCCTCTTTACATTGATCTTAGAAATTTAGACAAATCTTAGAATGAATAGCAAACACCTAGTCAATCACCAAGCTCTTACTTGAAGCACTTCCAGGTTGGCAGGTCCAAGCAGAACTTACACATCTCTATGCCTGATAGGGGGCAGCTAGGTGGTACAGTAGATAGAGTGCCAGGCCTGGAGTTAGGAAGACTCATTCCTGAATTCAAATCTGGCCTCAGACATGTACTAGTTGTGTGACCCTGGACAAGTCACTTGACCCTGTTTGTCCCAGTTTGCTCATCTATATAATGAGCTAGAGAAGGAAATGGCAAACCACTCTGGTATCTTTGCCAAGAAAACCCCAAATGGACTCACATAGAGCCAGGAATGACCAAAACAACTGAACAACAATTCCTGATGAAGCCCCAGGACCATAAACATGTAAGCTGCTATTCCGAAGACAAGTTTTTCCAGGTGGACAGAACAATAAAAAGTGAATGTAATAGATTGCTTAGTCAGCTTATGGTAGTATTAAAAATGCTTGTAATAACTGTATACCAAAATAAAGTCGAAATGGGTGCATGATCTAGATATAAAGGTTGATACTGTAAGCAATCTGGGAGAGCAAGGGATAGTTTACCTGTCAGATCTATGGAACGGGGAAGACTTCATGATGAAACAAGAGTTAGAGAGCATTACCAAATGTAAAATGGATAATTTTGATTATATTAAATTGAAAACCTTCTGTACAAACAAAGCCAATGTTACCAAGATTAAGAGGGAAGTGGAAAATTGGGAAAGAATTTTTACAACCATACTATCTCTGATAAAGGCCTCATTTCTAAAATATACAAAGAATGAGTCGAATTTATAAGAATACAAGCCACTCCCCAATTGATAAATGGTCAAAGGATATGAACAGGCAGTTTTCAGAAGATGAAATTAAAGATATCTATGCAGATGTTCCAAATCACTAGTGATTAGAGAAATGCAAATCAAAACAACTCTGAGGTACCACATCTCACCGGCCAGACTGGCTAAGATGACAAAACAGCAATATGATAAATGCTGGAGAGGATGTGGAAAAATCAGAACACTAATGCATTGTTGGTGGAGCCGCAAACTGATCCAGCCATTCTGGAAAGCAATCTGGAACTATGCCTAAAGGGCTATAAGTGCATACCCTTTGACCCAGCAATACCACTTCTAGGGTTATATCCCAAAGAGATCAGAGAAGTGGGAAGAGGATCTGTATGTACAAAAATATTAAAGCAGCTCTTTGTGGTGGGCAAAAAATTGGAAAAAAAGGGGATGCCCATCAATTGGGGAATGGCTAAACAAGTGGTGGTATATGAATATAATGGAATACTATTGTGCTATAAAAAATAAGGAGCAGACAGACTTCATAATAACCTGGAGAGACTTATATAAACTGATACTGAGCAAGAAGAGCAGAACCAGGAGAAATTTGTACAGTCACAGACGCAACGTATGTGTGACGACTAACTTCCATAGACTGGTCTCCTCATAGCAATACAAGGTTATAAGACAACTCCAAAGGGCTCATGGTTGAAGGAGCTATCCACA
>CM053584.1:235349632-235420299 GCA_028627135.1 Pseudochirops cupreus
CACCAAGCACTTCAAGAAATCTTATTACCTAGTCACAAAATTACTTACCGCCAATCTTGTAGACATCTTGGAGGGGTAGACGAAGGGGTTTGTCAGTTGGACGAGTTGGTGGCAGAATGCAATCCAAAGCTTCAAGCAGTGTAGTTCCATTAGCATTGCCATCCTTACGAGTGACTTTCCATCCCTTGAACCAAGGCATCTGCAAGGGAAGTTTTATGATTTAGTAATTAAAAACTTGAGTGGGTGCATCTTCATACACTTAAACAAGTAACTTAGACTCACGTTAGAGCTTGGCTCCAGCATGTTGTCACCATTCCAACCTGAAATTGGCACAAAAGCTACGGTGTCAGGGTTGTAACCAATCTTCTTAATATAGGTACTGACTTCCTTGACGATTTCCTCGTATCTCTTCTGGCTGTAGGGAGGCTCGGTGGAATCCATTTTGTTTACACCAACAATCAGTTGTTTTACACCTAGTGTGTAGGCCAGAAGGGCATGCTCACGGGTCTGCCCATTCTTTGAGATACCAGCTTCAAATTCACCAACACCAGCAGCAACAATCAGGACAGCACAGTCAGCCTATTAAAATAAGTGGAGAGAATACTAAACAAGTTCTGTAAACACTAACAGCCCCTTTGTTTAAATCAAATACACTTGGGTAGCTAAGTCTAAAGCCCTTTGTTAACCCAACTTCAAATCAATAAACAGTACCTAATATAGAACTAAACTACAAATTACTCCCACAATGTTGTCCCTATAGTGATTTTTACTGCTACAAACCTGAGATGTGCCTGTAATCATGTTCTTGATAAAGTCTCTGTGTCCTGGAGCATCAATAATGGTCACATAGTACTTGCTGGTCTCAAATTTCCACAGGGAGATATCAATAGTGATACCACGCTCACGTTCAGCCTTCAGTTTATCCAAGACCCAGGCATATTTGAAGGAGCCCTTTCCCATCTGCAATAGAGTAAGAGTTCAAGCTCTGTAACTGGAATTAAATCAAAGTTTCCTAGATGGAAGCTGGTATATGGTTTCAGTTACTGGCTGGATATAAATAATTTGGCCTTTATTGACCTGGCTTAACTAGGTGACAGATTCCTTGGTCAAATCCTATTTCCTATCTGTATCTATAAACTCTTCTCACTACCGTAACGGAAATTAAAGGGGATTTTCCAGACAACTTCTGAAACAGTTTAAACTATAACTGACAATAGTCAATAAAACTACTTCGTTATTTTTTTTATTCATTAAAACTACCAAAGAATAACCCTTCAAAACTACAAAAATCCTTTGGCTTTGTTAAAAAAAACACAACAAATAATTATCCTTTTCAGTGAAGACTACATACCTCAGCAGCCTCCTTCTCGAACTTCTCAATGGTTCTCTTATCAATTCCACCACATTTGTAGATGAGGTGGCCGGTAGTAGTGGACTTGCCAGAGTCTACGTGTCCAATGACGACAATGTTAATGTGAGTCTTTTCCTTGCCCATTTTTGTAGAGCTTTAGCGATGGTTTTCACAACACCTGAGCAAAAAAACAAAAACTTTCAAGCAAATTGGCTTGTAGTAACAGCGGTTAGAACCTATTATTTTTCACGAGAAAAAAATTTGAACCCCTAAAAACTTCCCAAAAATTCCAAGCCGGGTTGGCAACCCCCGAGTGCCAACGCAGGCAACAGCGGCTCCTGCTCAGGCCTCTCAATCTCCTCCCACCAGACACACGCACACACACTCATACCACACAAGGGGCGAATTCCGCGGGCGGCGCCCCTCCCCCAGGCCGCGGCATTGTCTGCTCCGGAGGGGGGGCGGGGGCCCGGCCTCAGCCCTGTGGAGGTTCAGGGCTTGGGGCCGGCCACCAAGAGTAGACAGCGAGAAGCGTCAAGACCCCGTCTCTTTCTTTGTGCCGGTGACTCACCCGCCCTCCTCAGCCGCCACCGTGTCCTCCATTTTGTATTCCCTACACCAGGCCCAGGGAGCGGCCATTTTTCAGCTCACGCACCCGTCTGGCCGGAGCAGGGGCGGAGGCCCCCGGCTTAAATGCCGATCCTCACTCCTGAGGCTCTATAGTCCAACATCCGAAGACAATTCTGCCCGACTACCCGAGCGCACCCCAGAAGTGCACATAAGCCTCCCTTTCCCAGATCCCCTCCCCCTACCGCCATGCGGCCCAGACGAAGAGGCCTAGCCTCTCCCCGGCCGGCCGGTCGCCATCCTGCGCGTCCCCGCTCTCGCTCGCGCGCTCCCGCTTGCCTCTCCCCGGCCCCGCCCCTCGAGCCGCCGAGGCCGCGCCACAACATGTGCCACGAACTAGAGGCGGGTAGACTCCGGAGCGCGCGGCTGCGGTTCCGCCACCACCTCCCTCCCCCAACCAGACACACACGTTCGGTCTTACAGACTTGACCGACACCGCGTGGGGGAGCGCCGGCGCCGACCAACACACGCAGAAGAGTCTATGAGAGAACCGAACAGAGACAGGGTAACGCCCGGCCGCCATCGTGGGGAAAACATCTCAACCTTTACCGAATACCCGCTCAGAAAACCAAAAGCCAAACAAAAAAAAGCCTTATGTGGATAAGCCCGTAGGCAAAGCGCGCGGAGGCCGACCCAACACGAGGCTAAGTAGAGGGGCCGCAGCTCGTGCAGCCGATCAAGGCCCAAGCACGAGGCATGTCCCGGGAAAATTCCAAGATTCGAAAGCTGTACCTTCTCAAACTCAAATTGGGGCAGAAACTGAAAAAAAAAAAAGGCAAAAAGCAAAGAAAATGGAAAATTGGGGGAGGGACACCGAAGGCAGTAGGCCTCACGCCAGGCCTGGCGGGCGCGGCGTTCGCTCCTACCTGTGTTCTGGCGGCAAACCCGTTGCGAAAAAGAACGTCTAGGGCGGCAGCGCTACTTATATACTGTCCTCCCCCTCCTCCCTCCGGGAAAGGAGGTGGGGCCAGCCGCGCGTCACCGCTACCCAGCTCCCCCCGCGCTTTAGCCACCCGCTCGAGTTCAACGTGCCCATTCGTCCCCTCCCCCCCCAACTAAACCCCTTCCCGGGGACAGAGGGAAATGTGAGCCCAACCCCACTCGGCGCACGGGAAGGCGGGCGCATCAGTGCTTGCCCCGCCCCGCCAATTCTCTGAGCAGAGTGGGTGGCAGACAGACACTAGTCGAGTCAGCGGTTCTCAGTTTGGGAGAGTTTTACGACGATCCCTTGATTTCCCTCCCAGCTCCCACTCTCCCGCCCCCTCCACTCCTCCCCCCAGGCGGAGGCGAGTCTTTTTGTATGAATTACTCTCAGGTCTCCAAGTTCGGAGTTCATAGGGTGGAGAGGCGGTGAAAGTCCAGAATCTTCCTCCACTTTAGTACCTTCTAGGGTTGCAGCAAATGCAACCGGGTACAACTTGACTAGCGAACACGGGTTTCCCCGGCCTTGGGTTTCGCTCGCCCCCAGCCAGCTGCCAATGGGGGATGGGGAGATGGGGGATAGAAAGAAAGGGAAGTTAATCATTCACCCCTGGCCCGCTCCTCTGCGGGCGCGGGCGCGGGCGCGGGCGCTGGCACTCAATCTGTGGCTCGGCAGCCCTCCCCCTCCGCCCTCTCCTTTCCACTCCCCCTTCCTCCTTTACTGGGAGGAAGTAGCCACGTGATGCCGGCGTCCTGGGCGGCGCTCACCAGCCCCAAGAGGGCCTTCTCCTCTACACACTTCCACGGCGGGGCAACTTTGTGGGTCAGGACCCACATCCAGTTGTTAACAGAGGGCCTTACCTTCAAGTACCCTTAAACAGTTCTCTCTTTACAACTTCCCTAATGGTTAGATAATAAGTGATGAATCTCCATTTAAATGTGGGTCTCTTTAATTCTTTACTAAGCACATCAATCACTGTCGACCTTGCTTCTCACCTCCCCGTCACTATGGTATCCCAGAAGGGCCAATCTTCTTTACCGGCTTATTGGCCTTGGTTCCTGGGGAAAGATCTTCAGTTTTTTCTAGAATTCTAGTCTGAAAAGCCACCATGGTATGCATCCTTTTGTGATTCACCTTTTCCGGTTTCAACATCGATTTCCTTTCTCCCCCTCCCTTCCAAAAGAAAAAAAAATCATCGAGGAGATATCTCAAAAGAATCCTTTTTAGCTCACTCAATCCTTCCACATGACTTGCTGTCCAACTTTGGAAGGAGCTGCTTCTCTCAACCACACAAAGGTTCTGGTTCTGCTCAGGGTTCCTTCCAGCATTATGCCATCTAATTACACGAGTTAATTAAAACAACACACCTTCACTTTCTTCCTATCTCTGGCTCCGACCATTTTTGCTTAAAATCAGAATTAGGAATGAATAAAGTGGCTTAGATGAGATTTCTGGAATATCAAAAGTACAAACTTTTTGAGTAGATGGGAGATTAAGGGTGGGGAGAGAGGAGAAAGAGGAGGGAAAATGTTTAAAAATTTATAACCTTATGTCCCTGATTACAGAACTCTGTGTTTATATACGTACATGCCCACATTTATACACACACGTTTTTATTTGTATTATATGTGAACATATAAATGTGCTGCTCAACTTTTCGTTGATTAACCAGTATTTACTCCCACTAGGCACTGTAGGGTTTGGGTTTTTTTAAGCTTACAACTTTAAAGTTTTAAAGTTTAAACTACTTTATAACTAGGGATGGGGGGGTAAGCTAACATAAATTAAATACTATATTAAGAGACTGTTCTATTCACAGCATTGTTGTCATTTAACTTTGGCATGCACTCTGAAAAAAAATATAACTGGCTAAAGAAAGTTTCATCAGAAAAATGGAGCCTTTTCTATATTGCTCATTTTTCCTCTCCCTTCTTTTTTGTACTATACATTGCAGCCCACACTGAACTCACACACATGCCCCTTTATTCGGTATCTGAGGCACCAGTGCATAAATGAAATTTTAAAAATACTAGGTTCATGATTTCTCCTAATTCTTGTCTTTTGAAAATGTTGATTTATGATTTCCTGAACTAGATTTTCCTTCCACAATCATTCATACTTGTGTATGGCAGGAATGAATTTGGTATCTAACTTACTGGACAAAAGAAGTATTTATAAGGTACTTGGAAAACTTCAAAGCACTATATAAATGTCGATTAATATTATGGTCCCAGGCCTTCAGGCAAAGTTTAGGGTACCACCTAAAGATTTTATTTTCTGTGCACTCTTCATTGGTAAATACCTCTTTGCATCAGAATTTTAGATTTACACAAAATTAAGGATATTTGCACTAATGAAATGTGGCTGATAGAAGAGGGGAGAATGGTAGGTTGTAAAGAAATGACAATGCTAAAGTTAGATTTTGATAGTTTGAAAGAGTGTGCTGAGCATAGCTAAAATCAAAGGAAGAAATAAAATGTGAAGATAAAAAAATCACTTTTCAAACAGAAAACTAAATATTCACTAAAATGATGATGGTTGACAGCTCAAGGGATGTTTAAGATTGTAAACTAAACCAAGTAAACAGGTGTATTTAAATGTGACATTTCAAACAACACATTCTTAAGATTCAGCTGAAATAATTGGAATTTGTACATTGATGTTGAATTATTGTATATTTAGAAGTATGCACCTGCAGTTATTCAAACCACAATTTTCAAACATAAGCATATCTGAATAGGGACCTTTACCAAATCTCAGTGTTTATTGCTTCAGTTTAGAAATAAAGGCATGCAAGCACTTGTTCACTAGCACCATGCTGGGCATTATGGAATTCATGGAGAAAACCAATTAACAGTTCTACAGAAGCTTAAAAAGTCTTTGGGATACCAGTAACAACTAATCCTGTTTGAAATGAACTATATTCAAATCTCACCTTTCAGCATCATCTCATATTGCTTTCCTCTTTTCACCAAAGTACCTTAAATTAAATGTGATTAAACTAACAAAATGAAGCAATCAATTTTTATCCTGTTCAACTGGCCAGATGGATGGAAAAGTCTCCAAATATTCCTCATTGAGGGAAATGGAGACCAAAACAAGAACAAAAAGCAAAATCCTGGAGCCAGCTAGTTATTTATCCCAATGTATAAACAGACTTTCTGATTGGAAAGCCAATGATTGCACAGTTTTCCATTTTAAACGACTCCCTTTTAAAAGAGTTTGCTTCAGTTAGGTCTTAGAGCAACAAGTTACACAGAGAAATAAATCCCTGGTTCACGTTCAGATGGGCTAAGCCAGCTCAAGCCCAATGAGCCTAGTACAGTGGTGAATTTAACCCCGGTGCTGAGCACTCTATAAAGTTTATTGTTCTTTTCTGAGTTTAATCATAACCTGAGTGCCTCGGTTCCTCAATAGAGATGGCTGGGGGGGGGGGGTGTCTGGCTTAGGGGCTTTTTTTTTTGAGGGGGGGAGGACTTGTTCTTCCTCAGGCATACTAAATTAGAAAGGAAAGTCCTTAAGAATGAAGAGCAGAAAGGATAAACTTAGTTCAGTCTCCCCTCTCTGGAGTCAAAGACATGAATGTGCTGCACACCTGGGGAGAAGGGGATGGTAGTAGTAGTCAGGGTTTGGGGAGTGGTATTTTGTAAGGAAGGCTTGAATAACAGTGATGAGTGGGGCAAGGAGCGCTCAAAAACGCAGGTACCAAGTTCCCATCTCTTTCCCATTTCTTTGTGCTTTTCCAAAGGAACGGGTTGGGAGGAGGGGCGGGAGCTAAGTCCAAGAGGTGACTCAAGGACGCCTTTTTCTCCTCCCCTCCCAGTCCAGGAAGACTGGGGTGGGTGGGGCCCTATTGGGGCCATTTTCCTGCCCTCATAGGGAAGGTTTCATTAAGGTGGCTGAGGCTTGCCGAGCATGTGGAGAGGAACACCTGTTTCCCTGTGGGAGAAACTCTCTCCATCTCCTCACCCTGGGACGTGTAAGGAGCGCACAGGAGGAGACCCGGGGAGTGGCCTTGAACGACACCAAAAATCCGAAGGGGGTAGTGGTAGGGACCCAGTCCTGGGGTTTCCTCAAACCAGAGGGAAGCAGCATTGTCCGCCCCCCCCCAGCCCGCCCCCACCCCACCCCCACCCCACCCCCAAGTTCTCTAGCCTCGCTGGGCCTGAACCCATCCTACGCACTTCCTTCCAGGTTTGGGTCCACGTTGTTGGTGAAAGTCCAAGACCGGAGACCAGAAGAAACCGGGCCAGATAGAAAACAAACACGTGGCTAAGGGGAGGAGGGGACATTTGGGCATTACGTCACTGCCACTCCTAATGGATGCCTTCTGAAAGAGTAAAGAGAAAAGTCTTGAGACAAATTCTCCCTCTCCCTTTCTTTTCCTTCCTTCATTCCAAATGTTTTTGGTACATAATCGGTAGCAGCATTTTGGTTTTCTAAGACTTTGGAAGAGATACAATATGCCCTTAACTAACTAGAACGTTAAAAATGTTACAGTAACAGTGGAGAGAAACTTAGACCCTGTTTTGGTTACACACTGATGCATTTTACTTAAATTATTTTCTGCCTGACTCGATCATGATAGTTTCCTGTTCTGCAAAGATATATAACACTCCAAAATTGTCATTAAGTATTCACATGATGACTTTTGCCTAATGGAAGTTTTATTTTTTTTTGTTGAAGGAGATAACCTTTATCCATAGCTCTTTTATATATTATAGTTTATGATCTATGTTCTTCAACATACAATCACTATTCTGCTACTATGTCTAATTTAAAAGTTTTTAAAACATAAATTCTATCTAGCTGCTACTTGGCATATTTAGCTTGTTCCTTTGCAATTTGAAATTAAATCCTTTTATTCTAGAAACGTTACAGATACTGTCAAGCTGGGCTGACTGCTTTTTTTCTCTTTGTTACAAGGTATGGTTTTCCTGGAGTAAAGCAGAGAGAAATATGTTGGGGAATGAAAGTAATATAAAAACAAAAACTATCAATACAATATTTTAAAAGAGCATCCTAAAATACTAACCTATTAATCCTAGGAATACTTTGGAAACAAAATTCAAACTCAAATTCAGATTGCAACAATTTATATGTAAGGATTCTATGATCCTTTGGGGGAAAATCATTGAAAGTAGATGACCAAAGAGATTAAGGGAAAGAGGATTCTTGAAAACAGTAGTAGAGCTCAACAGGTTCTTTGTTGCATAGATTTGAACAAAGATGTAATGAGGACCAAAGCTGAAGGGCCCAGAAAAATATATCAGTAGGATGGAGGAGCACAATTTCATAGTCTTGCCTTGGATGTAGGATTAGTCAGCTACAGCGCTGGATCTGGATATCAAATCATGCCCCCTACAAGCTCAAAGCTCTCTAAGGCAACTCTTGTTTCCTGACTCCAGAATAATGGTATAATTCCAAAGTTTTAACAAAGCTAATTTAAAATAATTCTTTACTTGTCCTTTTCTGTAACATACCTACTCTATAATAAATGTCATTTATTTCACAAAATCCTAAGATTTGTAAGAGACTTCAAAGAGATATCTCATCCAAACTATATCTTGATGGGAGTCATCTCTACAACATCCCTGGTAGCTGTTCCCCCAGCCTTGAAGGCATCCAGTGAAGGGGAACCCACCCCATTATAAGGCTGCAATTTCTACTTTGGGGCAGGGCTCTTACTAGGACCTTTTTCACTTCTCTACACCTCAAACTTCTGTCCTTATCTTTTCCTCCTGTTCTTTCTCAAAGGAAAAGGTGATCAATACCTAATGTTTTTCAAGTCTGTGCCCTTGATCTCATCCCTTCTTTTTCCTATGTCTTTCATACTCCATTGCTTCCTTCCTTTTTACTTCAAACCTGTTAGATATATCCAACCCCTTGAAAAACTTGACTCTAGAATTTCAGCGTTGGAAGGAGGGGTATTAGTGATTATGTAACCAACCACTGCTCAAGTTAACTTTCATTTATTCCCCCAAACCACTATTTGGGATCTGCCTTCCCTAGGACCAGGGATTAAATGCCCAGGAAAGGCAAAATCCTAACTACACTTTTTCTAGAGCCTCCTCCCCACTGACAAACACCATGAATATTCTTCCTTCTTCCTTTTGAAAGAATTCTAGCAAATGTAGGTTATAGTTCCTGGTACCATTCCTTTGTCACCTACTTTCATTCCTCAGCCCTTTACAATCTGGTTTTTGTCCCTACTACATTTATGAAAACTATTGTCCCAAATATCAACTGTGAATAGTTAAAGCCAAAGGCTTTTTCTTTAATCCTCATTTTTGTTGGCATCTCATTAGCATTTGACAAAATTAAACATACCCTTCTTGAAAGCTTTCCCTCTCTTGACATGAGTAATACAGTACTCCCCTGATTCTCTTTCTTTTTCCTTTGATGAATCCTCTTTTTCTCTGCCCCTAAGTTTAAATATCCTCCAAAATTCTATACTTGACTCCTTTTCTTATACAGTAGACAAGTTAAATGCCTAGCTAGTAGGCCTGTAATCCACAAAGTATTCCAAAATATGGCCTGAATCAGATGAAAAAGTAATCGGGAAATATTTAACAAAATAAATAAAAATACAGTAGAACATAGGTACAGTTAATATGTAGTTTTCTAAGTCAATATGCTATTACAAAGATCCTCATGTATGGTTTGGTGGCCCAGTTTCTCTCTGACTTTGACACAGCTTTTATATGTTGCCTTGGTGATCTCATCCACTTGCATGGTTTCAGCTGTTCCCTCTTTATATTTATGTATGTCTAGTTCTCTTACCAAACTGTGAGCTCCATAAGAGCAGGAACCTTTATTTCAACTTTGTGTCTATTCCAGTGCCTAGCACAGTGCTTTAAACAGAGTAAGCATTTAATAAATGTTTAATAAAAAAAATTTTAATGCTTAATAAAGTAAAATAATTCCAGCTTTACCCTTTCTACTTTCAAATTTCCAACTACCTACTATGTATTTCCACCTGGATGTCCAGTTGGTGACTAAAACTATGTCCAAAGTTGAACTCATGGTTCTATTTACCCTCCAATTCTGAAACCTCAGAGCTAATCTTGACTCTTCCTTTACTCTCAGTTACCACATAACCCAGTATCTATGTAGTGACAATTCTAGGACTGCAATATCATTTATCTTTAAAAAACAATACATTAGAATTGGGAACAACATTAGATGTTATCTCTAGTCTAGCAGCCTCACTTCACAGTTTGTTGGATAAAGTTTCCCAGCTAGTAAATGGTAGTCTTAGAACTAGAACTTTGCAGTCCAGGAATCTTTCTTATATACCACATTGCTTAGAGGTACCTTCCCTGGAAGCAGACTCCTTCCTTTTTCTCTTATTTCAAATTAATATTTATTAAGTAGCCTACAATGTACAAGGACTGGAGATGTTGTTCAATCATTTTTTCAGTTATGTCTGACTCTCATGATCCCATTTGGAGTTTTCTTGGCAAAGATACTGGAAGTAGTTTGCCATTTCCTTCTCCAGCTCATTTTACATGAGGAAACTGAGACAAATAGTTAGATTAAGTGACTTACCCAGGGTCACACACAGCTTGTAAGTATCTGAGACCATACTCACAAAGATGAGTCTTCCTGACTCAAGTCCAGTACTTTATGCACTGTGCCACTGAGCTGGAGGTACAGAGACAAAAAGAAAACCGTTTCTAGCCTCAAGAAACATACATTCTAGAGGAATATAATATGTACACAGATAAATACCAGGTGTTTTGAGGAAGGAATAAAGGCAAGAAGTCTTGATTTCTCCCATCAATATTTAGTAAAATTCTTTTCTGTCTGATTCTCTAAGAAAGTCAGTTTTACTCTTATTTCCAAACAGATTCTACTCACAGGTTTCTTGAGCTGTGTAACCTGCCTAGTTTTACAGGTTTTTGTCCTCTTTCCAGTATATGCTGCATCGTTCCCACCTGCAAAACTAAGCCATGCCCTGATTCTCTTAGGTTTTTCCCCCCTCCCTCTCCTTTCATTCCCTAGTTTAATAATAACAATAATACCCAACATTTACATAGTTTGAGCTTTACAAAGTACATTTTTATATCCAATCCTCATAATTCTATGATATGGGCAGGTATCTTCATTTTACAACTGAGACTTTATAGAGATGAAGTGATTTACTTAGGATTTATTACTTAAGGGTCAGAGACAGGATTTCAACTCAAGTCTTCCAGTCCCCAGTCACAGCAGGCTTCTACTCCACGTGGTAACCTCAGCACAATAGTTTTCCTCAGATTCCCAGGTTTTGATACTACCTAGAAAGCATTCAGTTTAGTCTTCCTAGGACCACGTGTTTAGTACTTTAAATTATCATATAAAAGACAAGTAATTAACAAAGGTTAAGTAAGCTGGGGACTTGAATTATTCTCCAAACCTGTAGCTTCCCTCCTCCCTAGGGCAGTGCCAAAATGTAGAGTAGGCCCAAGATTCTTCCAGCCCTCATTTTCTTTCTCCAGAGATATAGCCTTAGTTTTGGGTTTTTTAAAAATCTCTTCCCAACCTCCACTCTCCCAGGATTTCCCATTCCCCTCAATATTTCACTGCCATATTCATTGTAATATATAGATTTGATTATGGCATTCCCCTGCTCCAAAACCACAATCCTCTATGATTCCATATTGCCTGGGCCACACGATAGAATGGAAAGAGCCTTAATTGGCCCTGAAGTCAGTGGACCTGGCTTCTGACATACATACTACTGGTGTAACTTTGGACAAGTCACTTTATCCCCTTATGCCAGTGGTTTCTGATGTTTTTTGTTCCAAGAACCAGTTTTAACAACAACAAAAATGTGTTGTGAACCCTCAGAGTAATTTATTATTATACTACTTGTAATATTTTTAGATTTCATCATTAAGTGTTTATAATATCAACTTTTGCCCAAAAAAGCTCCAAAGTAAAATGTATAATTATAAAATATGAAATTTTATTCTATTAATAACTGAAAACTCTAAATATCAACTTATAAAACAATTATGAATATTTTACATAGAACATCCTATAAGAACCAGTCTCTGACCTATGGATGGTGGAGCCAAACAGAGCAGGCCAGAGACAGGAGAGTCAGGAATCAAATAGAAGTTTAATTTCAAAGGAGGGAGCTGGCTTGCAAGCAAGGAGGCAGATTACACGCATGTACCAGGGCTTCACCCCTAGTGGGGGGACCTGATGTAGGGACTGAAATTTTTTAACATACTTGTGGCTGGACAAAGAGTCAAACAATCTAGGTAGCAACAGTAGTGAGGCACAAAAGCAACAGTCAGGTAGGGTTGTCTAGTAACAAAAAGTCTAGTTCATAGCAGGACTTCATGTCTGGGCCTGTTGGTGCTTGCTCAGGGACCATCAGTTTCAGAGGGGGAGTGCAAAGGATTGTTGTTATACCAAGCTCAGGGCACAGCCTGCTTGCTGGGCTTTAGCTTTGGAAAACAAGGTGCCTCTTAATATCTTAACAGAATTAAAATAAATAATCTAGCAACACCTTGAATGCTTACTGTTTTCTGTAAGACTCATATTACATTTCTTTATTTTACAAATTTTGTTGAAGAAAAGTAACATTTTTACAATAAATTAAGTTACAGCTTAGAAGATGTCTAACATAATAAAATTTCAATGCTGGAATTTTTTATCTGAATAAGAGTTTGCAATATTTGGCTCAACCCTGGATAAATAGTCTCTTTGGGTTTACTTCTGTATTTTGATTTACCACAGGAATAATGTGAAAAGTTCATTCACACAAACATTGTGGGAAATAGTAGGAGTTCACATGTTGTCTTTCTGAGTTTTAGAAACTGATTTCTTTACATTTTTAGTTACCTAAATCAATCATTGATGATGAGTGACTAGTTTACACTACGAAACATTTTCTAGCTTTTCTTCTGGCTAACAACAAACAGCGTATTAAATGACGAATGTACAATAGTTTATATTGCTTATTTTTTTAACAATGTTTATGTTCAAACTAACTTTTATAATGAAAGAATCTCTTCAGAAGTCACTTCCTTCTCTTCTGTCACTGGCACATTGGTTACATTCTCACAGAAATTACTGAATGACTAGTTTATTTGAACTAATTCATTTGAAAATCCACCAAATAGAAAAAAAAGTAATTTAAATGGAGGATAAGTTTAAATCTAAAGACAACCTTAATACTGAAATTAAAATATAAAGTATGTTTCAGCAGAATGTTTGTGGTGGTCCATAATGGTTTCAAGATGGCTTGTAATACACATACCCAGTGATCGTTGTTTTCAAATAGTCTGAAATTTGCTAGGCAAGAATGCAAATGTTCATAACATCTTGATCACATGATTACACAGCTGATGAGGTATGATTACAGGCTATCAGAGAGGAAAGAAAAAGCTACTCTAGTGTAGTGTGCAGAATCAGTTTGCATTGGATGTTGAATTCTTGTGATTTGGAAACACAGATGACAGGTTGAGAAATGGCAAGAACACATTATGTGGCAGGTAGGTGGCACAGTGAATAGAGCACAGGCCCTGGAGTCAGGAGGATCTGAGTTCAAATCCAGCCTCAGACACTTAACACAAAACTAGCCGTGTGACTTTGGGCAAGTCACTTAACCTCAATTGCCCTACCTTCCCCCTCCAGAAAGCAAAAAAAAAAAAAAAGAACACATTATGCTTAATCAGAAGGGTCAGAGTTTCATGTAATTGCTGCATGAAAACCAAAAGTATTGTATAAATGATCATGATAATTTCAAATCACTACAGAAGGAAATCTATTATACTTAAAATATACATATGCTGGAGCGGCTAGGTGGCACAGTGAATAGAGCACGGGCCCTGGAGTCAGGAGGACCTAAGTTCAAATCCGACCTGAGACCCTTAACATAGCACGTACTAGCTGTGTGACCTTGGGCAAGTCACTTAACCCCAATTGCCCTGCCTTCCCCCCTCCAAAAAAAAAAACCCAAACACATGCTTATCATTAAGGGAAAAATACCTATATTTGTATATATACACACATATTTGTAACATAATCAAGTAATCATTTGTTAATTAAAGGTACCATTAAAGAATTCTTTTTTTTAGCAAGAACCTTTTGGGTGTCACTGCAAATCCCCAAGGGATTCACACTTCACTAAATGGAAACCATTTTTTTTCAGCTCATTTTCTTTTCTTTTTCTTTTTGGACGGGGGAATGGGGGGAATGCAGGGCAACTGGGGTTAAGTGACTTGCCCAAGGTCACATGGCTAGTAACTGTTAAGTGTCTGAGGCTGGATTTGAACTCAGGTCCTCCTGACTCCAGGGCTGGTGCTCCATTCACTGTACGACTTAGCTGCCCCAAGCTCATTTTCTTAATTGTAAAATATGGCTGTTGATTACATGACCCCTGAGGTTCCTTTCAATTCCAGGCCTATGATCCTTTGATTCTTAGTCTGGCATTTAGGGGCCTCCATAATCTGGCTCTCACTCATGGTACAGAAGAGGTAGCATGGTACTGAGTTGATAGTCAAAGAGAACTGAATTCAAATTAAGGCTCTGCTACCTATTTCTTGAATTATTTTGGGTAAATTAGCTAATTAGAGGCAAATTAGCCTCAATGGACATCAGTTTCCTTATTAGTTTAATGAAGGGTTGAAACTGATTATCTCTAAGGTCCCTTAGTTCCTTTCTAACTTTATTTTACACAACTCCCTTCTATTGATCAGGAACTAAAGTGAACTTCTGGCTATTTTCAGAATGTACCTCTTGATTCTTCTTACCCGCCAATGTCTTTTGTTCATGCATTTCTCCATGCCTAGAATATACCCAACTTTTGAAATCTTGTCCATCTTTGGGAGGTGAAAGGGAGAGAAATTTCTGTTCATTGAAAAAAAAATTATACAAAGAATGGCTTTTGGAGTCAGGAAACCAGAATTCAAATTCTGACTCATACCCCTACTGCCTTGGTGACGTTCATTTATCCTTTCTGCAAGAGGTACTAACAATGTTTTCTTATAAACTTTGAAATTCCTAGTATCTAGCACAGTGCTTTGTACATACATAGTAAGAGGCTTCAAGGCCTAGTTCAAATCTCACTTTATACAAGAAATCTCTGAAGTTCCCAGACCCTCTGAGTTTTCTTGTAAACCATAGAACCACAAACAAACTATAAAACATATCATTATTGGGTGGTGGGTTTTTGGTTTGTTTTTTTTTTGCTTTTTGGAGGGGGGAAGGTAGGGCAATTGGGGTTAAGTGACTTGCCCAAGGTCACATGGCTAGTTTTGTGTTAAGTGTCTGAGGCGGGACTTGAACTCAGGTCCTCCTGACTCCAGAGCCAGTGCTCTATTCACTGTTCCACCTAGCCACCATCGGGTGGTATTTTTGAAGAGATAAAAAAAAGTACTTTATAGAATCAAGCTAGTTCTGCAGTAAGCATAGATGCAATACTGGAACAAAATGAGACTCTTGTGCATCATTTAATGATTAACAAATGATTTATTTAACCATAGCAAGAAAAGGATATTCAATAAAGATAAGCATGAGGGCACCTCTAGCTGATTCAGCTGTGCCAAGCCCCTTGCCTTAATTGCCCATCATAATCCATCAGCCAAATCTTCTAGAGCACCTTCTTCCTCCCAGGATCTTAAGGCTGCTTTGTACTCAGGTGATCCTCATCAGTGACTTCTTCAGGAATGTCTCAGTACCTATTTAAATGAAACTAGCCTAGAGGGCAGGGATTAATTGACAGATTGATCCGGAGTTTGCAGATATGGTAAATGTGCGAGAAATTTGCAAAGGCAGAAGAAATTGATGAAGACAGTGTCTGTGGTGTATTTGTATCTTACATTGAAATTTATAATGATCATATATTGCTTAATGTACACCTACTTTTTTTGTGACCTTGGACGTTTATCCCTTCTGCATGAGAAGCTAATTGTTGTCCTATATAAACAATATTTTGTACACAGTGGGAGGCTTAGTAAATGTTTGTTGACTGTTAAAAAAAAACAACAACGAACTACCCATCCTTCAAGGTCTAGCTCAAATCTCACTTCATCCAGAAAGTCTTCACTGATGTCCCTAGACCTTCTGAATTATCTTTTAAGGGGTAAAATATAAAGGACTCATCACAGAATGGTGTTTATGAAGAGATGAAAAACTATTTCATAGAAAAAGAGAGACTTCAAAGGCCACCCACACCATACCTGAACAAGAAGTCCTTCTCCAAGGTAGCCAACTAGTGACCATCTAGCTTTTCCTGAGTGTTTCAGTGAAAGCTAATCTATTACCTCTACAAGATTTACATATATTTACATATTCGCCTTTGTTTGTTAGGAAGCTTTCCATTTCATCAAGCTTCTATATGACTCTGTGAAGCTTCTACCTATTGCTCCTTGTTCTGTCCCTTGGGACCAAGCAGAACAAGTCTAAACTTTTTAATGCAGTAGTCCTTCAAATACTTGAAATAATTATCATAGGATCATAGATTTAGATATAGAAGGGACCTTCTAGGTCACTTAGTTCAACTCCCTCATTTTACAGTTGAGGAAACTGAAGCCTGAAAAAATTAAGTGACTGGCTCAAGGTCATATTGATAGTATGTGGCACAGCACGAATTTGAACTCTGACTCCAAAGCTAGCTCTCTCCCTATTGTACCTTATCTACCCTGCTATATCATCAGGCTAAATATCCCCAATTCTTTTAACCTCATGTCATGTTTAACACAAACAACCAATTATAGACTAGATAATGTCACTATCTGGATGAAATTTAAGCTTTCTTACTTTTAGGAGGGGGGCAGTGTTAGGAGGATGAACATGGAGTATTTGAATCAATTTGAAGAGAACTGTGCTAGTTACTAGGAATTTCAAAGTTTACAAGACAACATTGTTAGTATCTCTTATGGAAAGGATAAATGCCTTGGGTCACCAAGGCAATAGGGCTATGAACCAGAATTTGAATTCTGGTTTCCTGACTCCAAAAGCCATACTTTATGTGTATACACACACACACACACACACACACACACATATGTACATGTATTTATATTTATATATATTTATATTTTTCCCCCAACGAAGAGAAATTTCTCTCCCTTCCACCTCCCAACGATGGACAAGATTTCAAAAAATGGATGTGGAAGTAGGGTATATGCTAGGCATAGAGAAAAGCATGAACAAAGGCATTGGTAGGCAAGAAGAATAAAGAGGTGCTTTCTGAAAATAGCCAGAAGTCCAATTTAGTTCCTGGAGAATAAGATCAATAGAAGGGATTTGTGTAAAATAAAGTTAGAAAGGAACAATTTGAAGTTGTAAGGGAGATGATCAGTTTCAACCTTTCAACCCTAAGCAAAGAAAATAAAAAGAATCCTGGTTCCATTTCCATTTTTTCCAAACCTCTTTCCTCATCTTACAGAGAGAAGGAATATTTCCTCTTGTCATTGGAACAATTATAATAAAGATGCCTAGATGATTGATTTTTGAAAATAAAAATAGAACCCTCCTCCTAAAAACATGGCAACAGGAAGTTCCCTTGGCCTTCCTACTGCCTAACAATGTTTCCAAAAGATGTGCCATATGGAGTGCTATATGGTCTCAATTCCTGCAGAATATTTGAAATACATTAAAAGTTTGCACTTTGTCTGTACATAGCTACATACTGAAGAGCAGCAAAGTCTTCTACTATAAAAAATCCTTGTGAAAAATTAATTGGCATTTTTAATGCCTGTACCACCCTCTGTCTTAATCACATTTGGAGAGGGAAAGATGTTTAGGAAATGTATTTTGCTTTGTTAATGACTTTTCAAAAACTAGATAACTAAAAAAACAGAATTTGAATTCTTTAGTTGAATTTCACATACATAAACGATTATACTAACATTGCTGTAGATGTCTATTCTTTGTCAGATTTTCTTAATCAAAGATACAGTATAGTGTGGAAGTATTTTCAATTTAATCCAATCTACTCTCCAGAAACTAAACTAGTGTGCAAACTTTCCTGTTGTACTCATTAATAAAATTAAAATTAGTATGTGAAATGGATGATATCACACGAATGGAATTTTTTTATATCAGTTAATAAAAATACAAAGCCTTTTATAGACAGACATCTTTTTATGTCTTGGTTACCTGTGGGAAATGCATGCTACATAAAACTAGACCACAAATTGTCAGTGTTCCTCTTAGATAACTCAAGAAATCAAAATTTGCACACCAGAGATTGAGCCTGATCTCATTAAAAAAAAATCATTGTAAAGATTTCTCCATTCTAAATTTGAATGTGTAAGTGTCATTGCCAAGTGTTTTTTAAAAGCTCCTAAATTCTCATTTAGGAAGAAGAAAATGAGTGCAGAGTTCTTTGTGAATGCATTATTATAGTGATATTTTTTCTTTTCAATACAATAATTCCTTTTCTTCTTTACAGGGTAACATGAATTTTGACAAATGGTAAAAAACTAGCCTATTCAATCACTAGCCCAGATACGTCTATGTCATGAGCATTCATATATGTGTAAACTCTAATACTCCAATAGCTCTGTCATCTCCCAATCAGGAATGTTCCCTACAGGGATACAAATTATAACTCATACATGCCCCTTGCTACTCTCAGCCATGTCTTCCCTTAAATTTAGCACAGAAGGTTTACTCAGCATGCTGAAGATCTCCATGTTCCTTTTTCATTTCACGGACTCAATTTCAAAGAGCTAAATAAATATTTACCACTTATTATGTGCCCAGAACTGTGTGGTGTTTTAACATTTAATCGAGAATAAAAAGACAAAAATAAAATTGTTCCTGCCTTCCAGGAGGAAAAATAATATATACAAATAGATGTAGAATAAATACAAAGCAATTCAGGCAGTGTGTTGTGTACATGTATAAAGAAATCAAATAGGGAGTGGGCGGGGGGAGAGATGATCAGGAAAAGGCAATCCTTGAGCTGAATCTTGAAGGCTAGAGGTGCCTCCAAGAAGAGGTAAGGGGAGAGCTCATTCCAGGCATATGGGTGCAAGGTGGAAGTCATTGACCAGGACTGCAAGTAGGCTGAATTGCTGGAAATGTAGAGTGCCTCGGAGGAAACGATGTATAACCAACCTGGAAAGGTGAGTTAGAGCCAGATTGTGAAGGGCTTTAAATGTTACACAGAAGAAGTCGTATTTAAGTTGCATTTCATCTTAGAAGTATTTTTGAATAGTTTCAGTTGTGTGGAGTTTTCTTGGCAAAGACACTGAAGTAGGTTTTTTTTTTAAATTTTATTTCCTTCTCCAATTCATTTTATGGATGAAGAAGTGAGGCAAACATGATTAAGTGACTTGCCTGGTGTGACACAGCTGGTAAGTGTCCGAGGCCAAAGGTGAACTCAGGTCCTCCTGACTCCAGGTCCAGCCGCCATGCACTGTGCTGCCTAGCTGCCCCTTAGAAGTGTTTGGGAGCTATTAAAGCTTCCTGAACAAGGCAGTGAGTGGTGAGGCTGGTGCTTTAGGATATCAATGGAACACGCAGACTTGACTTTGTTTATCCCCACCTCTTCCCTTTTAATACCCTTTTCAAGAAGGCCCTAAGTGCTGGTATAGATCAGTGGTGTCAAATTCAAAAAGAAACTGAACATAAAACATAAGGATACTTCCAGGCCGCATGATTGATGATTTAGAAAACTTCGTATTAACATTATCTACATCTGGTGGAATTTTAATTTATTTTGTTAAATATTTCCCAATTGCATTTTAATCTAGTTTGGCTGCACTAGAGAATGTTGTGGACAATGTGCCTCGCAATGGCCTGTATTTTATACCTCTGGTGTATTTTATTCTCATTAAAATTTTATATACATGGGAAAGTAGGCATATGGAACAATAGCTTTTCATAGTCTGTCATTTGCCTTTTTGTGAGGATAATAATGAATTGTGAGACTTTAGTCATGTTTTTGGATATTTTCCTTTCTTTATATATTTCAAGAATTAATTCCTAGATGCCCTCAAAATTGTGTTGCCTCTAGCATGGCTCTCCTTAATCTCTCTGCGCCAGAGTTTCCTCATATGTAAAATAAGAATAATAAATAATGATAAATATAATTATAATAAATAACGTATATATAATAATTTATAATAAATATAAAACAATAATTAATAACAATAATACCTATAGGTACTTACCTCACAGGGTTTGTTGCAAGGATCATAGAGTATGCATATAAAGAACCTTTTAAATCTTAAAGTGCTATATAAACATTAGCTAGTATTCTTGCATAAAGTTCCTTTGAGATCCTGATATTCAACAGGTGTTGATTATTCAGGATTTTAGAGATGACCCTTGAAAACAAGTTGACAAAATACAAAATATTGCCAGACTGGTCTAGATATAGTGGGTGATGCATCCACAATACCTGTCAAATGGACAATGGTATTAAGAGATAGTTAAGAACTGGGGAATCATGCTAATGATGGGGTGCTTGGGTGTCTGTGCTTGAGCCCCAGTTTGTAAAATCGCTCAGTTTATAAAATCACATTTCTCTCTAGCCTCAAGTCTCCCTAGCCCCCAAACACTGTCTCAAGCAGTTTCTCCTTAGCTCAAGGGCAGCACGCCCTATCTCTCTTGCTGTTACAGTGGTCAGCTGCACCTATAGAATTTAGTAGTTTGACCCAACTGTGTACTGGCTGAAGCAGCTGTGCACGAGTATCTATCTATCACATATATTGTAGACTCAGTCATGTGTATACTCCTTAGCTCATTATACACATCCTGGATCCCTTGTTAGCTTGGGACATATGTATACTCCCAAAATCCATCTTGTCAAACAGGACATTAATGGGTAACAGACTGGGCACTTCTCAGTCAGCTCTGATCACTAGTTGACTAGTGACGTTTCAAGCCTAAAAACACACCTCCATGTAGCACCCCCTTGGGCTATTTCCCAGTGAATTATGGGCAATACGACTGCACAGTTGATGTTAAAAGTGCATGTCCCTTTAAGCACTGATCACTCCTTAACTCCTCCCTAATCCCACCCTTATTCACCTAGTTAGCATAATTGGCCCAGGTTATACTATGGATTATTCTATAAAAGTATACCCATGACTCCTTTAAGGTTGCAGGTTCCCTAAGACCTCCTGCCTGCTGTATAGCATAACAATAAACTTTTACCAACTTGACTCAAAATGCTTGAGCCTAAGAATTCATTCCAGACTGCCCATCAAAGGACTCGGGTCAATGGGGTCCCTGAAACACCTATCTTTGTCCCTTATCACTTCCTTTTAAAAAACTTATCTTTCCTTCTTCCCTTAATAATAGAAATAACGGAGCTTATCTATTCTGTTGTTCAGTTGTTTCAGTTCTATCCAACTCTGTGACCCCATTTGAGGTTTACCAGAGTGGTTTGCCATTTCCTTCTCCACATCATTTCATGGATGAGAAACTGAGGCAAGCAGGGTTAAGTGACTTGCCCAGGGTCACACAGCTTGAACGTGTCTGAGGCCAGATTTGAACTCCTGTGATTCTAGATATTGTTAAATCATGTAACCTACCATTAACAAGATTGTTTTTCTGTGTGTCTTAGGGATCCTCTGCAATCCAATCCTATTTATTAATTTATTCAGCATTGTCTGCTATGTTCCATGTACTGTGTTAAGTGCTGGGGAATACAATAAATAAATAAGACAGTCCCTACCTTCAGGGAATTTACAATCCAATTGGGGTTAGGGGGAGGCAATACAAAAGGAGGCAAGAAGGTGAGATGGGGAGATAAAGGGCATCTTCTTGGGTGGAATTGAAATGAGGAAAAGCAGTGGAGGGGTGCAGCTAGATGTCATAGTGAATAGAGGAGCAGCCCAGGAGTCAGGAGGACATGGCCTCAGACACTTAACACTAGCTGTGTGACCTTGGGCAAGTCACTTAACCCCAATTGCCCTGCCTTCCCCTTTCCAAAAAAAAAAAGGCAAAAAAAAGAAAAGCAGTGGAGGCAGAAGGAAAAGAGTTGAAGAAAATTCCGGTTTCTGCCCTGTGTAAAAGAAGGCATTGAGAGGAGTTTTGTATGGCACCCTCTAGCCCTCCAATCTGAAGAGGCTGAAGGAGGTGTTGTCAGTCAAGGACTGAGTTAGCAAGGTGAAGAGATTAGAGGTGCGAATTTAAACTGGGAAGGGCATCTTCCTCCCTTGCCCCTGCCTCCCTCTCCCTCCCCCCTCACTCACCTTTGCCAGTTAAAATTTAGCAGAGCAGAAGCTACAGAGTATAGTGAGCACATTTCACCAACTCTCTTCAGATCAGATATTTTAATAAGCTCACTGTAATCGTTGTGTTAACCTTTCCTGTATTTTAGTTTTCCCTTTCAACTTTTCCTGTTCAGAGAAAGCAAATTTCCAAACAGGATTATTACCTTCATTTTTTTATACCTGGAAGTGACAGCACACCATTGTTTAATCAGTTGTGAATGGAGAGCTTAATTCTTAAAAAACAAAACCAAAACCCAAAAGCAATATAAACTGACCGAACTCTGGTATTCCACCGTTACGATATTAAAATTTCTAGGCTCATGATGCTTTAGGGTTGGGTTTTCTTTCTCCTCCCCAGCATAAAATCGTTTACATTGTCTCTCTGCTCCGCCCCATCACTCTAGTACCATCTGTTGTATCTATTTACAAGCTGTTCCTCCCGCACACTTAGAATTTTCAATTTAAGGAAACACCCCCAATTTGTCAAAGAAAATTTGTCCCTTACATTAATAGTCACCAATGGCAACTAAAAATTAGGCGTCTATGACTGGGTGACTTTTGCATAGGTAATTGTGACATTACCTTAACCACCACACAATGGAGACTGTTTCTGGAAGCCATCCTGAAAATTCCAGAAGTAATTTTGTTGGTTTCTCCCACCAGCTTTGAAGATGTTTTCATCCTACTTGTTGATGTGACCTAAAATAAAACAGACTTACTGAATAGGTTAGGGACATCCATCTTTAAAGCAGTCATGGCTCAGCTAACCCACATTAGCTGTCGTCTGCCAGCTCTTTGAACCTGAACAAATACAGGCACTGGGTTCAAAATATAGCCCAGACAGAAGACATTGCTATCATCTTTGAAGTTTAAGCAGGCTCCCTGCTGAACGCCTTTATCTATTACATCTTTGCAGGCAAGTGGGGAAGGATCTCGTTTTTTAAGTTCTGGGCGCAAGTTGCTGTGTGTGCCAGGTGCTTAAATAATAGCAGATGTTGTTAGAGAGGGCAGGTAGAAATAGTTGATGACTGAATTTTTTGAAAAGTATATGTTCTAGGAGTGGCTAGGTGGTGCAGTGAATAGAGCACCAGCCCTGGAGTCAGGAGGATCTGAGTTCGAATTTGACCTCAGACACTTTAACACTTACTAGCTGTGTGACCTTGGGCAAGTCACTTAACCCTGATTGCTCTGCCTTCCCCCCTCCAAAAAGCAAAAAAAAAAAAAGTTTATGTTCAAGCACGCTAAAATTATTTTTAACGTACTCTATGATATTGGGCATGTCTGTTAAACCTTTCTCTGGCTCAATAGCCTTTCCACAAGATCATAATATCCCAACTTGGGATCTAAAAGTGTTGAGGTTTGGGATTTAGGGGTGTTAGAGACCCCAAAATACTGACACCTTGGGTCCTGTTAAATGAATTTGACTCAAGCCTTCTCTCAGCCAAAGTAAAGCAAAGTTTATTAAAGATTTGCCACAATGAGTAGACTCTTAAGGAGCCTATCTATTTGTGATGCTTGTATTGGCAAGCAGCCAGAACAAGCTGACACAAACTGAGCCTGAGCTAGATTGAATCTCAGTTACTTCATGGAGGCAAGATGGATCTTATAGACAGAAAGACTGTGGGAAAGATTTAGGAGTGGTCTAGAGGAGGAGTTTGGGGAGGGTCTTGAGGAGTTTAAGGAGGATCTAGATGGGATTGAGGTCAGACTCCAGGAACCAAGAGAGTGGGATTAACAAGTAGCTGAAGGCTACTTGGAGATAACAGACTTTGGAGGGCTAGGCTAGGTTAAGGGTAACAGAGATTCAGTCCCGATGATAATAGTTAGGTTTATGGCCTCAGGCAAACGCCAGACCCTGTGGGAAGATTCAAAGAGAGTTCAAGAGGATTACCAGAGACTATAGAGAACCTTAGAAATCATTTAGTTCAACTCTCACCTCACCCCCCTCATTTTACAAAAGAGGAAACTGAGTCCCAGAGAAGTAAATGACTTGTTTAAGGATGTAAGTGACAGTTAGGAATTTGAACTCAGGTCTTCTAACTCCAAAACTAATGCTGTTTTTCTGTTGGACTGTTTTTCTGTTTTATCCCAAGATATGGGATAAAAGTATCATGTTACAAAATTGCTTTTAACTATTAATAATTACAAAGCACTTTGCAAATAAAGTTACAATCTGTGTTTGGGGCCTATAAAAATCTTTGGACTCATGTAAATTAGATCTGATCTTGGGGGACTAGGCAAAGGAGTCATTTTCTCTTTGCTCATTATGGCTCCACCCTGGAGTTTAATCCAGGGAAAAATCTTCAAAATAAAGTTTGGTTATAGATCATGTCTAGGTTTCCATAAAAGTAGTTAAAAGGGTCCTCAGCTCCTATTCAAGAACTCAGTGTACTAAATGCATATCAGATAAGATAATCTTTATTTCATAGCCGAAGACACAGAAGATGCAAAGGACTCACATGAACCTTCAAACCGATACAGAAACATTAAACACTCTAAAAGTCCATAAATCCTTCACTTTTTGACATTCTGATAAGTTTCGCTTTCCCACAAATCCCTACACAGTAGTCTACTCCCTGCCCCAATTTATAGTACTTCTCTGTGGTTTGGACTCCCTCAAAAAATAAATGTACTTTGAGGGTGCTGTAAAAGCAATCCCCTTTCCATCACACTTACGCTATAAGAGCACATGTGTATTTCTGCCTTGTACTTCTTCAGGAAATCTCTCAGTACCCCAGTTGCTATCCTTGGTCTAGGAGGTTGTCTCAGGGCAAGTTTCTGTATTTGATATTTTTGTTGATGTAGAGGTCACCATAAAATGTTGAAGTATAGGGTTAGGGGTGCATGAGACCTTAAAATACCAACACACCAGGTCCTGCTGAACAAATTCAACTCAGGTCTTCTCTCAGCCACAGAAAAGCAAAGTTTATTAAAGGTTCGCCGTAATGGATAGACTCTTAAGACTGATATAAAGGCAGAAATATCAAGAAAACACATTTTTAAAAAAGACCCAACCCCAAACAATTTTGAGATACCAGTACTGATGAGAAAGGAAAGATTTAAAAAAAAAACTTTAAAAGATTTAACACTTTTTGTCTCAATATTTTTCCCATTTCCATACTACATTTCTTATACTCTGGCCACAATTCTTATCTTCCTCCAATCAGAAACTTTGACTCTATTTCTAGGAAGTTGGGCTTTGATAGATGAGCTTTTGCCTTATCTTGTCTAGAACTAGGACTCAGAGACACTTTCTGGCTATCTCCCTACCACAGCTGATAAACTTTTCTGTTCTTTATTCTAGCTCATTAGAATATAAGTCCCTTGAAAGAACTGAGCTGTCTTGTTTGCTTTTAATTATATCTCCAGTGTTCAGGTTAGTGCCTGGAATATAGTATGTACTTAATACATCCATCTATTTATCAATCTATTTATCTATTACAGAGCAACTAGGCAGTGCAGTGAATAGAGCCTGCTGGTGCTGGAGTCAGGGCAACCTGAGTTCAAATCTAATCTCAGACATTTAGTGGCTATGTGATTTCTGGGCAAGAAACTTGACCTTGTTTGCCTCAGCTTCTTCATCTATAAAATGAGTGGGGAGAAGGAAATGGCAAACTACTCCAGTATCTTTGTCAAGAAAACCCTAAATGGGGTCCTGATGAGTTGGACACAACTGTAATGACTGAATAACAAAAATATTTCACATTATATAGGACTTTATAGTTCCCAAAGCATTTTCCTTTATAGCAACCCTGTGAGGTAAGTGGTATAAATTTTTATAGATGAGGAACTGAGGCTCAAAGATATTGTAATCCCACAATTAACGAATGGGAAAATGATGACCCATACCTAGGTCTTCTGATTCCAAAAACCCAAGGTTTAAAATTTTTTCTTTTGAAAAATATTTTGATTCTTTTTAAAAATATTGCTGTCAATTCCCAGTATACCACCCTAATAAAACCCCTCTTATAACCATTTAGTACAAGTTAAACAAAACAAATTGTTACAATGATCCTTTTTAACAGTATTGGTCCCATTCTACTACTGTTGCCTACCACCTGTCTATGAAGAAGACCAAGATGTTCCTTATCATCCATCCTCAGGAGTTAACATTGGTAATCAGTACACTGATCTTTGTTCTTTTATCTTATGGTCATTATGTATATCATATATTGTATATTTCAAAGCCCCTCAAACTTGGCCCCTTCCTACCTTTCCAATTAGAGTTTTATTACAGGAATTTAAAAAAAAAAAGGATTTATCCACTCAACCTTTTGACTCAGGCCTTATATTTGACAACGGGCCTCTTCTCTTAACTGTTTATTCCTTTTTGATTGTACTGTTTAGTTTATGAGGTTAAAAATGTTTACTTAATCACACAGGAAGTCTTTGTTACCCAAACCTATTTTTTTTCCTTTTGGAAAGGGGAAGGTAGGGAAATGGGGGGGGGGGGGGGTTAATTGACTGGCCCAAGGTCACATGGCTAATTTTTTTCTTGTGTGTTAGGTGCCTGAGGGCACATTTGAACTCAGGTCCTCCTGACTCCAGGGCTGGTGCTCTATTCACTGAACCACCTAAGCTGCCTCACCAAGCCTATTTTTTTTTAACCTTCTAAGAACTATTTGATTCCCTTATTAAATGTTTATGCTGAAGAATTCCTAGAGGATGAGATGGGGAAGGAGAAGCATGTATGAGTATATATTTTTCTTTTTGGTGAAAATGTTATTTTCAGGTTTGAGAATAGATAGATATATAGATGATAGATAGGTAAATTGTTGTTTAGTGGATTAGTCATGTCCAATTCTCTGTGACCCCATTTAGGGTTTTCTTGGCAAAGATATTGGAGTGGCTGCCTATTTCCTTCTTTAGCTCATTTTACAGATGAGGAAACTGAGGCAAATAGGCTTAATTGATTTGCCCCAGGTCACACAGCTAGTACTTAATTACCTAGCTGTTTCTTGTATTAGTCTTCCATAATTTCTAAAAATTCTTTATTTCCTTGATTCTTGTGGCTCCAGTTTTTTTTATCCTAATACATCGTGTAACTTGGAAAGAAGAGTTGGCTATGTTCGCAACTTAGTAGAGGCTTGGTAACAAGAAGAAACTGGTGTATGATGCATACCAAGTTACAAATGATTGTACATCCCATTATAGCTTAAAGTTTAAATTGCAGGACATTTTACTCATTTATCACCCTTAAAGAGAGAAGGAAAACCAGTGCTTTTGTTTTTCCATCATGATAGCTGTAGTACAGTTCCCTTCAGAGATGAAGGTGCTTTTAAAATGACTCTTCCTGTTTTATTTTTGACAACTTTAAAAAATTACTTTGTATTTCAACAGCAGATAGATGAGTTCCAAGGTTAAATCACAAGCTTAATAAAATCAAATTATTTTAGTTTTTATACTAATTTTCTCCCATTTGTTGGTGAGTGGGTACAATTTAGTGGAATTTCTGGAAGGAGAACTGAGAGAAAAAGAAAAACTTAATATGTGATTTTCTTATGTTATCCAAATAGGTAGATAGGTTTATTCTGACTCAAAGAGTAGGCATTTTCCTTTTGGGAGTAAACAACTGGGTTATTGAGGGTTGTTTTTTTTTAATCATTCAATAAGCTCAAAATACTCATCAAGATAATTTTTGTGAAGCAGTTTGCATGCTATGGAGTGAGGTGTTATTATTTTTATTTAACTCTCCAAAAGTCCTTTAGACGAGACTAAAAATTAAGCAGCTCTCCTAAAGATTTATATGAACCGGGGCTGAGTGAGGGGAGCAGAACCAGGAGGACACTGTACACAGTAACAGCCACAGTGTGAAAGGACTGATTTTGACAGACTTAGCCCTTCTCAGCAATCCAAGAACCTAAAACAATTCCAAAGGGAACATAATGGAAAATGCCAGCCACATCCAGAGAAAGAACTATAGAGTCGGAATGCAGAGTGAAGCAGACTATTTTCTTTTTTGTTTTGTTTTATTTTTTTCTTTCTCATGGTTTTTCCCATTCATTATAATTGTTCTATGCAACATAACTAATGTGAAAATGTGTTTAATAGGAATGTATGTGTAGAACCCACATCAGATTGCAAGCTGTCTTGGGGAAGGAGGGAGGAGGGAAGCAGAAAATTTAAAACTTACATAAGTAAATATTGAAAACTAAAAAGAAATAATTTAATTTTTTTAAAAAGCAAAAATAAATAAAATAAAGAACTCTCCTAAAATGGCACATTTTAAATTCCTGCTTATTTGCTTTGTTTTATTCAATAGTAACGAACTTGGCACCCCGTCTTCTGAAACTCTCAGCTGTAGAAACTCAATTCTATATGGAAATGCCTATTTTGAAGCTTAAAAAATTAATTTAATGATTAATCACTTTGGCATTCCATGCCTGATTTCAGGAACCCCAGGACAATAACATACAATAACAAGATCAAAGCCTACGTCAGTAAAATGTAAATAAGAGGATGACAAAAATTTAGAGACAACTGATTCAATGTCACATCCCTGATCAGTGGCCTTCCTGTGCTATGACTGAGTAAGCTTCCTTCTGCTAACTGTCAGATGGTCCATAAGTATCTCATTTCCTTCCAAACCCAAACCTCCCCCATTGGATCTGCCCAAATCAGACTTGGCCTAGAGTATCCACATTGATGCAATCAGAGGTTCAAACCAAATTAAGATAATCGATTTAGAGCTGGAAGGGATTGTAAAGGCCATCTAGTCCAATATGTTGATTTTGCAAATAAGGAAACTAAGGCCCAGAGAGGAATTGTGTAACATTGTAAACCTATAAGCCATGGCACCCATTTTTCCTCTTGGCCATCTTGAGAACCCCTCTTTCCAAAGGAACTAATTGAATGGATCTTTGATCTGATGGATTTGGATGTTCTCTCCAACAAAGCAGGCTGCAAAACATCCAAGTCTTCCCATTCTGTATGACTCTTATCCATGTTCTACCTTAAATTTCCCAGAGGGGCCTCATCCGAGGTACTTTTTTTTTTCTTTTTGGAGGGCAGTTGGGATTAAGTGATTTACCCAAGGTCACACAGCTAGTACCTGTTAAGTGTCTGAGGTCGTATTTGAACTCAGATCCTCCTGACTCCATAGCCGGAGCTCTACTCACTGAACCACCTAGCTGCCCCCATACAATGTACTTTTTTTGCTTTTTCTAGACATCATACTGGTAAACCATTCAGGCTGTACAGCTGCAACCCTTGCCTTTGCCATGTGACCAGCCCACCCTCTTTTCCTGGCATGTACTTACTTGATAACAGATTTTACTCTTATTCTTCTGAGTTCCTTATGGTTTTGTGTTATAGTCTGCTCACATCCACAATGGACAATATTCGTCATCAGTGTCTTGGAGATTGCAGCTTGGTTAAATTCATTAAAATTCCAGACCTTTTCTCCAAAGACATTACCAACCCTTATCATTGCAGTTACTATATGAAGCTATTTACAAGTATGCCCACATGAATAAATCCCAGTATAAAGAAGAGTCACAGAACATTCAGTAAGAAAGAAATGAGATGTTAAGCACACATTTCATTTCATTTCATTCATTAAGTCTTAGGTGCAGGACACAATTCCCCCTTCTCTCCTTCCTTTCCCCCACATCTTCTCCCCAAGATCCCAAATCTTTTCGTGGTTTTGTTTTAGCTAATGGTTTTTCCAGGTGTTTGGGACCTTTGAGGCAAGGACAAAAGGTAATTAATTCATACTTTATAGAGCTAAAAACCTACAAAGAACTCAGCATCTTTTCCTCTTCTTCATCTATAAGGAGGAGAGCACATAATCATGTACTGCATAAGTCCTCATTTCTAACATTTTCCCTTATATAACCATTATATGAACAAGAACCAAATAATGTATTCCTTAAATAAGATTCCTTGAGCAGAATTTATCTTGTAGGATGATCTGAGAACAGTTACTCTTGGCTCATAATTCATTTTGAAATAAGACTGCAGTCTAGAACCCTTCTTTGTTGTAAACTTGTGGAGATTTCGTCCTTATTTTGAAATAAGGGTTGGGTGAGTCATACAATATATTAGTAACTTAATTCAACAGATGTTTATTAAGTCTCCTTATATGCAATGTTTTAAAGACCAAGAAGTCAAAGAATGCTTATTTTCCAGAGTATGATATGCAATTAGAATGCTTTAGAAATTAGAAATTATGCAAGAGAAATAGCATGAAGAATATCATTAAAAAAACACATGATTGAAAAAAGCAATGGGCTAGTCACATAGTAGGAGATAACCAATAGACAGCCTCATTTTTTCTCATCTATAAAATGGGGGCAATACTTGTACCACCTATTTCATCACATACAAGGATGTTATAAGGCTCAAATGAGAATACAATAGAGAATATATAAATATATTACACATATAATATACACATATTATACACACAATATGTATCACATATGCATAGACATATATCTATAAATGTATATATACATCATATAAAATATGCATAATGCTTATGTGATCATTTTGAAAGACTTAAGAAGTCTGATCAATGCAGTTAACGATCAAGATTCCAGAAGAATGACAATGATCTATGTTATGTACCCCCGGAATCTGGGGACTTCAGCAGCTCCAAAGGGGCCTGAACAATATTATCTCCTCCACAACATACTGATAGGTAGCCATTCAGCTGTTGCTTAACATCCTTAGTGAGGGGTAACCCACATCCCACTCCACCCTTGGATAAAAACCAACTTCTTTGGATAAAAACCAAATTCTTTCCAACTTCTGCCTATTAGATTGTATGATTTAGAGCAAGAGGGGGCCTTAGAGATTATCTAATCCAATCCTTTGATTTTACCTCTGAAGTTCTAAACTAGTGATATGGGTATCTCCAAGAAGATCTTTTAAGAACTTATGAGAACTCAGTCTAGCAATCCAGACAGAAAAACCAAGTAGATAAAGAATGTCTCCTGATCAGAGTATACTTACAGTTGGAGGGAGAATCCACTGAAATAAAACGCTGGCACATATCTCTTAGATGAGCATTTCCTTTGGATAAAGAGCCTGGACTAGCACTGAAGAGGAGGAAGAAAGGAAGCTGGATTGCATTTGGGAAACTGGATCAATTTTTCAGTGATTCCATGCTGCTTCCCACTTTCAAGCCTCTCTCCTTTAAAAACACCAGCATGGGGGAGTGGATAAAGAGCACACCTGAGAGACAGGAAAGCCTGGATTTAAGTCCCCAGGGTTTGTGTGACCCTGGGAAAAGCATTTAGCTTCTTAGTGCCCCAAGCAATTTTCTAGAACAATAAGTTGCAGACCAGCTTTGCACCGATAAAGAAATTCATCACACCTGAGAAAGTACAAGTCCACGTTGCTCCTTCCTTTCCCTCAAAAAAACAAAAAACTTCCTGATGATGCTATAGACATTCGAGAATTTCATAATCTTAGAAGAAACCAAATTGCAAGTGACCAGAGAAAAATGGAAAGAGCTATGATGGATGTTAAATTAAAGTATACAATTTATCCATCAGTCTATCAACAAGCATTCATGACATGCTAAGTCCTAGAGTTACAAAAATGACAATGAAGCAGTCCTTGATCTTAACAGATTTATAATATATTCTACCAATGATAATATACGTTTAAGATGTGATATGAAAAACACGATCATAGACCTGTACAATTGGGAAAAATACATAGATCAGTCATAAACAAAAAAAAGGGGGCTAACATATAGCAAAAATGTTGTTCTGGTACCCTTGAAACATCACAAAATTGAACGAGATCTCCAATGCACTGGGTAGATCTTCTACAATGGATTTATAAAAGGAAATGGACAAAATAATAACTGGATGAGAAGGCACGGAGAGGTAGCATTCTTTAGTGATACAGGGAATTTTCTCATTAATAAGATCACAGGCCCATCAAAGTATTACGTAAGTATGCATTACATTACGGTTCCAAGGCTCAGAACCCCAGACCTGAGATCATCCAGGCTGCATTCACTTCTGGAGGCTTCTCCCTAGGTAGCTCTTTAACTTATCTAGGCTTCTACCAGGGAGCATCAGAATTTGGATTACATCCAGGTCTGCACAAGAGAAAAAAAAAAAGTGCCCTTAGCTCCTATTCAAGCACTCAGGCTAATGAGGCATCAATTATAGGGAAGATTTTATTTAACAATAGAAAACACAAAGGAATACTAAGGTCCAAATTGGTCAACCAACTCTTGCCTTCTAGTGTTCCTACCTTAACTGCCCTCATTAACTAAATGGTTCACCTGGCTCACAGAATCAGCTAAGGGACAGGTCCAAATTGCTAGCCTCCCAGGCCATGACTCCTTCTCCTTGGGGAAGTGTGTGTGGACATATGCAGAGAACCTGTTCTGTCTGGGTTGCCTTGGTGTCTCTTAGTTGCTTATCATAGCTTCTTTTGATGGGTGTGTCTATGTCTGGTGTTTTACTGCTTTTTCTATGGAGATGTGATGTCTCCTTATAGCTCTACTTCTTCCACTGAGATGTTTGTCTCTCTCTCCTCCTTTCCTTTTAAAGGTCTAGCTGAGGAGCCAGTTCAAGTGTGCTAATGTCACTATCAGTGCCAGAGCAGAGGACAGCAAGTATACAAGGCAGAAGTTACCTTATACAGGGACTTTAATCCCTAGTTTAGGGAAGAGAAGTGCCCTGGACTGCAATCCTGTGTGATCTATCTGCCTCAGGCAACTCCCTATGACTTATCTACTGAGTCATAGACTGGGAGTTCCCCTATTCCGATGAAATCACCAACAGCTGAGGAGAAAGGGCATTTCACACATCTTTAGGCGTTCTTTGCTACAAAAACCTAGAAGAAATCACTTCTACAATGTTAGTATTGTTTCTCCCCTTCCCCACCCTGCCCCCCTCCACTCTTTAATTTTTTTTTTTAACTTATTGAAGGTTTGGGTACAGGAAATGAGCAAGAGAGACATAACCTATCATGGATTACTTCAAGATACCTGTGATCTCATTGTTAAAAGTAGGTATTCCCTCCAGTGACAGATCACAACCCCTCTACACTGTCGGTGGCAGAGACATTAAAGAGTCCTAAGAATTTGTTCTAAAACACATTCATTTGGTTAAATGTTAAAATAAAGAGAGGAGTAATTGACATCAAGGAAATACATTGCTCCAGATTTTTAATCAATCAACAGGCAATTATTAAACAGACACAAATATACAAAAATTTCATGGAATATACACATCTGTTTAGCCAAAATTCTACATCTAAAAATACATTAAATTGGAGGCCAAACGATTTGCTCCAGTGATTTAGAGTGGTATTATCTTTATCAATGATTACAAACTTATTCTTAAGAAAAGCTTATATTATGAAAAGTACAGATGATATATGTTTTATCAAGTAAAATTTTAACATTAGAGGTCAAATAGCTTTGACTACAGCAGTTTTGTATAAAGTTGACTATATTTAACCAGTTATCCTCCATCAGTGGGATGTTAAGAGCATGAATGGAAATAGCAAAATATCTTTCAAAATATTTTAGAAAGTAACCTTTATGAAAGTGTAATTTCCTTTGATTGTCAATCAAAGGCTATACCCATCTCCCTGATCCTTACTCTATTTTTCTAGCTTTTCACATGTTACTCCCCTTCAGATACTCTGTGGTCTAGTCAGACTGGACTACTCTTTCATTTTCCATAAGTAGAGTCCCATGTATAAGTTAATTCAATATAGCAAACATTTATTTATGTGATTGCTTCTGTGCATCTGATCATACTGTTCCCTATCAATGGAATGTCCCTTCTCTCCTAACCCATTGCATTCCTACTTAGCCTGTAAAGTTGATTTAAATTGCCCCCTCTTTCATGAAGCCTTCCATGCTCTTTCTAGTGAGAAATGACCTTTGTCCTCCCACCTCACATAGTGCTTTGCTCTTCACTAAACTTGTGTATTAATTCATATTAGATGGTTTCTTTCTGTGTATCCTACCCCTTGCAAATTCCAAAAGAACCCAGACTGTTTTATTTATCTCTGGATCTTCTCCTCTCCAACCCCAACACCATAAGTATAACACTCTCAATGAGCTAAATCTTTAACTGATAATAATTTAAGATTTTAAGATACAACTATTGTAATAAGTAGAATAATTAATCTTGACCGATGAGCTGATACTCATTCCGTTTGTGATTTAGTAGGAAGGGTAATGCATTCAGGATAAGGCTGCCAGCTGGCTACTATTTGATGCACAGAGATCAAGCCTGGCTGCTATTTTAACATAGAGGCAATTTGCTTCTACTGATGTGATATGATGTGCCAATTTTTTTTTTTTTAGTTTTGATTTTAATAACTTCAAGTCAGAAGACCAGCATAGGAGTTCCATCTCTGCCATTTACCTAGCTGTGTGACTTTAGGCAAGTCAATTAGGCAAAGAATTTCAGAGACTGATGGAAAGGACCATAGAGGTCATTCTGTCCATTTCCCTGATTTTACAGATTAAGATCCTGAGCTCTGTAGAATTTAAGTGAGTTGCCCAAGGTAACAAAGCATCCTAGAGGTAATATTGGGCCTAGTAGCAAGAATGAAGAATTCCTGACCAGCAATAGACTACCTTGGCACCATACTACACTTAGAGATTATACAACTTTAAAGCTAAAGGGGACACAAAGAATAGAAGTTTCTGCCAGAGATTTTGAGGTAAGGGAAGGGAAAAAAGTATTTATTAAACAGCTATCGTGCCAGGCACTATGTTAAGCATTTTACAAATATTATCTCATTTGATCCTGGGAGGTAGGTAGTACTATGTTCCCATTTCACAATTGAGGAAACTGAGGCAGATTGATGTTCAGTGACTTGTCCAGGATCACACAGCTAAGGTGTATCAAAGGCCATATTTGAACACAAGTCTTCCTGACTCCAGTCCCAGTGCTCTATTCATTATACCACTTACAAATAAAAGCATGAAAACATCTTATTTGAAGAAAATTTTAACCATTAAAAATTAGAATAATACAATCTTATTTAGGACTAATGTCACCCTTCAATGTTTCCATGATCTTCCTGTGGAGCTTTTCCTCCTATGGAATTTCTCATCTATAAAATAAGGGATTGAACTAGATGACCTCTAAGGTTCCTCCCACCTCTAAATCTATGATAATAAAGTGATTTTCTGACACTATTAGGGAGGCAGAACTTATTGAAACTATTCCTTTGGTTTCAAGCACTTTTTTTAAATGCAAAAAAATGTATGTAGGTCTAACAAAGGCATTAAAGCAAACACTGTAAATCAGAAGAATCTCAGGAAGCCCAGGTATCTTTGTCACCTGGGATAGTTAACTACAAGCAGTACTTTTAGAAAATAATAATAGTACATATTTTTATAGTTCTTTACTACATAGAACTATATAGCAATTACATGGAACTATATGATTTTTTCCTTTGATTTTCACAACAGCTGTTTGGTTGATAGAAAATAAGTAGGAGGTAGAGTTAAGAGTCCTGAAGAGCTAAGTTCAAATCCTGCCTGGAATGCTTACTAGCTGTGTGACCTTGGGCAAGTCACTTATCTTCTACCTCCCAAGGTTGTTGGAAAGATAAATGAGATGCTATTCATAAAAGTACTTCAAAAATTTATAAATGCTAGTGATTATTATTTTTAATTCAATTTATTTTATTTTCAATTCCAAATTATCTCTTTCCGTTCCTCTTTCTTGCCCATTGAGAAAGCAAGAAAAACAAAACCTATTGCAAATATGTCTAGTCAAACAAAATGAATTCTCACATTAGCCTGGTCCAAAGGAAAAAAAAATGAAGGAAAATAGCTATAATTATTATTAATTGAGTTTTTGTTGTTCAGTTGTTTTAGTCACGTTCAACTCTTCGTGACCCCATGTGGGGTTTTCTTGGCAGATACTGGAAAGGTTTGCTGTTTCCTTCCCCAACTCATTTTTATAGATGAGAAAACTGAGGCAACCAGGGTTAAGTGACTTGCCCAGGATCACACAACTATTCAATGTCTGAGGCCAGATTTGAACTCAGGAAGATGAGCCCTCTGACTCCAGGCCTGGCCCTCTATCTATCCACTGCTGAAATCCTGGTTCTTAGGAAGGAAGTCATCAGATCTCTTGGGAGTCTCAATGTCCTCATCGGCAAAGTGGGAATAATATTACTTAGACAAACAATAGTACAGGTTTATTCTGAGTAAAATGCTTTTGAACCTTAAAACCACATAAATATGTGAGTTGTTATTCCCATGATAAGAGATGAGAAAAAAGGTGCTGAGGAAGGAAAAAGAGGCTAGTCTAAGTTTATATGGTCCCAGGTTTTAATAACAAGTTCAAGCAGTGTATAATTTACAGAAAATTTTCAATCAGTTTGCCAATAGATTTAGCAGTTCCATTAGGTACTAGAGAGGAATAGTAACTGGGGTCATTCAGGACTGATCTGATTTGAGAGAAATAAGAGTAGTAATAGAAATTAGGGTGGAACAATCACAATAGCTCCCATTTACATAATGCCTTAATGTTTGTAAAGTACAAATCAGAACAACCCCTGAGGTAGTTGTGATTATACTGAGGCAGTCTGATATTGTGCAAACCGACCCTGACATCTACTGGTTGTATGACCCTGGCCAAGTCACTGAACTCTGAGCCTGAATTTCCTCTTCTATAAAACAGGCAATAATAGCACCTACCTCTCAGGGTTGTTGGAAGGGTTAAATGAAATAATATATGTGTGTAGTGCAAAACTTAAATTTCTATATAAGTGTCAGATCTTATTATCCTTATTTTTACAGATGAGTTGTAAAGTGAATACACATGAAACTGAGACTCAGAGAGTTTAACTCTAGCATTGAGGTTTTCCCCAGGGTCACAGAGTTAGTAAGTGCCAGAAGTAGGTACGTTGTGAAGCCAGGTTTTCTGAACTTCTACCTTATCCACTCGGCTGCCATGTTGTTACATAGACAAAATGCCCCTTACCAAAGTGACATTATTTGTGGGTATTACTCTAGCACCCCCAACACTCTCACCGTACTGTGTCTTTCAAAGGTCTCTTGAATCATTTTTCTGAAGTCTTGGCAAAGAACAATTAGCTTTTTGAAATGAATTTGTGGAAGAATGACAAGAAGACAGAATGGCTGGCACTGAGAAGAAATAAAGGGCCCAGGCCCTTTCATTCAGAAGCTCTTACTAGACAAAGCTCTGGGTTGTTTAGGAGCAAGTCAAGGCTGAACCTGTCCCAGAACAGGCATCCAGAATATGTGCAGAAGCTGCCAGACTCTAATGGTTTAACTGAAGAAGATTTAACAACTCAGAGGTGGAGAGGACAGGAGCTCTCCATTGAACTGACTGTAGCCAAGATTCACTTAGGCAGGGTCACGGTGCTGTAGACAGGCAGTAGTGTGCTGGTAAATGTTTAACTCTCTGAAAAAAAAATTACACAATGTACTCAAGTTTAATCTGAATAATTAACATTTCCCCCTCATTTTTAAAAGTCTCAAGCAACAAAACAATAAATCAAGTCCTGATTTGTAGAGTTTGCCAAATTTTTGAGGTGTAAATGTTCACAATGAAATTTTAGCTCTGGCTGAGCCAGTAGAAGCTGGCTCCATCCAGTTTACCCTTGAATAGGTCTTCACTATTGTTTTTTGTTTTGTTTTGTTTTGGAGGGGGAAAGGCAAGGCAGTTGGGATTAAGTGACTTGCCCAAGGTCACACAGCTAGTATGTCAAGTATCTGAGGCTGGATTTGAACTCAGGTCCTCCTGACTCCAGGGCCAGTGCTCTATTCACTGTGCCACCTAGCTGCTCCTAGGTCTCCTATTGTAAGGTTAGATTTATAAAGTGAAATATCAAAAGGATGTCTATCAAAATTAATCAGTTCACAAGAGTTCTAACCTAACAGTTGATCAATCTCAAGACATCATGGTTAAAAAGACCAAGTAATTAAGGACCTTAGGGTTTTTATTTCATTTTATTTTATGCTTTTAAGGTTGATCAGATCACACTTCCATCAAAGGCATCACTGATTTAGAGCTAGAAGGAACCATAGAGGTCATTTAGGCCATTTCATAGATGAGTAAACAGACCTAGAGAGGTGAAAGGGCTTAAGGTCACAAAGGTAACAAATAATATTCATTCACTTAACAAGCATTTATTAAGCCCCTATAGCAGTATTGTAGGCAGCTAGGTCGGGCAGTGGACAGTGGAATCAAGAAGACCTGAGTTTAGATCCAGCCTCAGACAGGTCCCAGTTGTATGACCTTGGGCAAGTCAATTAACTTGTTTGCCTCAGGCCCCTCATTTGTAAAATGGGGTTAATAATAGCACCTACATCTCAAGATCTTGTTGAGGATCAAAAGAGTCAATAATTATAAAGCATTTAGCATAATGCCTGGAACATAATAAGCACCACATTAGCCATTGTATATTAGAAAGTGCAATGGATTTGGAGTCAGGAAAAACTGGGTTCATGTCATACCTTGGAAATTCTCTAGCTATGCAATCCTGGATCATTTAACCTCTCTGTAACTCAGTTTCCACATTTTTTAAATGAGCTGGCTTCCAAGTTATCTTAGAACCTCTAGTTTTCAATCCATGATATGATCTCAAGCACTGTGGCTCTAAAAACAAAGCAAAAAAAAAAGTTCCTACCGTCAAAGAGATTGATTACATTCTAGGACCAAACTATATAAACGTAGCTTTAGATAGAGATCTTTGGGTAAGTGAATGTGAGTAGTTTCCAAAAAGCTATTATATATTCATGTCTGAATTCACAATATTTGTAGATAAATAAGTATAATTTTAAGGGGAAAGGAGAGAATTGTCTCATTTAAGAGACAGAGCTTGAGCTGAGCTTAGAACATAGCAGAGTCAGGATTTGAACCCAAGTTCCCCTCCCCATCCCAATTTCAAATCCAGCATTGTTTCCAAAAATCACATTACAAAGACATCTAGTATCTCTGTAGATAAAGAACATTGGACCTGGAGTCAAAAAGTACAGAATTCAAATCCTGCCTCAGACATTTACCCCAGAGAATTCACTTAACTTGTGTCTCTTTCAGTTTCCTTATCTGTAATATGGTGATAGTAATAGCACCTACATCCTAGGGTTGCTGTGAAGATAAAATGAGATATTTGTAAAGCACTTCGAAAGCCTTGAAGCATTATATAAATGCTAGCTATTAATATCATGTCTTACACCAGGCCTTAAAGGTGTCAACCCGGGAGTCCGAATGGAACACAAATTCTGGCAGGTCTTTTCAAACTGGGTGGTGCCTAGCCCATAAACTTGAAGAGAGACTTTTCACCCTTGAAGTTTAATTCCCTGGAAATAAATGTTTTTAGCCCCAACAACTAATGAATGAAGTACTCTCTACTTTGTGGGAGGGAATACCCACACTGATAAAATCATGTTTCTTTCAAAACATAAAAGTACCTGATCTCTCATCTTACAATGCTTACATAGACTCACCACCATTACCTCTCCCCAACCAAAAATAAAAGGAAAAAAAATTGGAGCATAGAAAATGGATCCTGGAGATCTTATGGAAGTCTGCTAGACTTAAGCTTTTTGGCTAGAATTAAAATAAGGACAAAACTTTTTGATATTTGACTCACTGAGAGATCTAAATAATGACAGGATTCTGGGAAGATGGCACAGTGGGTCAGAAAACTTTGTCCAAATTTCCTCAACAACAACAACAACAAAAGAACATTGCTTCAGAGCAGTAGAAATAAACATGGGGTAAAGCAGTTGTCCTCCTAAGACAATTTGAGAAGACCTCAAGAAAGACTGGAACTTCAGGGGCTGAAGTTTGGCCTGAGTGAAGTGCAAACACCTCCAGGCCACTTTGCAGAATCAAGAAACAGCAAGCCTTGGGCGCAGCTGGGTAAAGAGAAAATCTCAGCCTTTTAAGCTTTCCTTGTGAAGACTGTGTGGGGGCGTGATGGCTAAGTAGGAAAAAATTGAAGGACCTTTCATTGTTGAGGGACATCAAGCACAGCTGTGCAGACCAAACATCTGTCTCCAGGGATGTGGCTGCCGGAAGAAGGAGCTAATTCATGCTTGGTGAGTTCAGTGGCAAAGGGCAGGGACCCAGTTAGCTATGGACACTTGCAGGAGAGCAAAGTTCCTGGTTTCAGTTCTGGGAGCGAGAGGACAGTTGGAGTTTGCAGCCACTGGACAAACTGCAATGAGCAAGATCATTAGTGGGATAGTGTGTCTAAGGAGTGAAGAGCTGAGCCTCTGAAAATAACAGTAAGAAGGACTTGAGGCTTGGGGCATCATTCCCCATACCTCGGGATTACAACTTGATTACATTAATAGCTACTAAAAACAAAATAAAACAAAAAATAAATAAAGAAGAACCCAATTACAGATAGTTACTATGGGGATAGAGAAGATCTGGGTTTATATTCAGAAGAACATAAAAAAGCCACTCCTTTTTCAATGAGGAATGTCGAATGGTCTCAAGCACAACAAGAGTTCTTGGAAGAACTTAAAAAGGACTTTGAAAATTAAATAATAGAGATCAAGGAAAAATTAGGAAAAAAAGAGCAATCCAAGAAGAGCAAGAAAATCATGAAAAGAAAGTCAACCAACTGGAAATAGAGAATTGAAAACTTAAGGAAGAAAATAATTCCTTGGAAACTAGAACTGGGTAAGGGGAAACTAATGATTTTCTAAGACACTAAGAAATCATAAAACAAAATCAAAAGAATGAAAAAATAGAAGGGAATGTGAAATATCTCATCATAAAAACAATCAATCTGGAGAACAGATCGAGGAAAAATAATATAAGAATAGTCAGACTACCTGAAAACTATGATATAAAAGGAATCTTGATACAATATTATAAGAAATTATCAAGGAAAATTGCTCTGACATTCAAGAATAAGAAGGCGAAGTAGAAACAGAGAAAATTTACTACCGCCTGCAAGAGATCTCAGGAAGATCCCAGTTTCAAAGCTCCCAGGTTAAGGAGAAAATACTGGAAGTAATAAGAAAAAAAAGCCAATTTAAATATCATAGAGCCCCAATAAGAATTATACAAGATGTACTAACTACTACATTGAAGAACCATAGGTCTTAGAATACTGTATTCTGCAGAGCAAAAGAGCTCAGGTTATGACCAAGGGTAGCTCACTCAGTGAAGTTAAGTATAGTCCTGAATGTGGAAAAAAGGACATTTAACAAAATCAAAGACTTTCAGGTTTTTGTGACAAAAACAGCAGAACTTAAGGGAAAATTCAACATACAACATCCAGGAGAAATATAAGGTAAACATTAAGACCAGTTATAAGGAACTCAATAAGGTCAAATTGTTTACTTCTTCTATATGTGAAAAAATTTAGCAGTACTCTCATGATTGAGGTGATTTTAAAAAAATAAAACTGTAGGGAGAAATAAAAAAGAATAATTATCTCATATAAATGAGGTATAAAAGGGAAAATGGATACAGAAGAAGCTAGTAGGGGAAGGATGGGTAGTGCTAGAGCTTTACTCTCATCAGGGATGAGTCAAAGAGGGAATGACATATATATCTAGAAAGTTATACAAGTCTTTAAATTCAGAAAGGAAAAAGAGGGCAAGGGGATAGAGTGGCAGGAAGAGGATAAGAGAGGGACTCTTAGAAGGGTGGGTGAGTTAAGAAATAGGAGGGTGAGGTAGTAGGTAAAAATAAAGCAGAGAAGTACTGTTACTAAAAAAAGGAAGTAAAGCAGAGTAGTGAGGAGGGATAGGGTAAATAGGGTGAGAAGAATAGTGAGGAAAAATAGGAAGGAAGAAAATACACAACAAATAATTGTAGCTTAGAATGTGAATGGGATGAATTTACCCATAAAATGGAAACTGATAGCAGATTAAAAATTTGAACTCAATAATATGTTGCTTTCAGGAAACACAAAAATAAGAGATACACACAAAGATAAAACAGAGGGCAGGGGCAGAATTTAGTATGTAAAAAAGACCCAGTAAAAGTAATCATGATCTCAGACAAAGTTAAAGTTAAAATAGATTTAATCAAAAGTGAAAAATAGAGAAATTACATTGTGTGTCTGCAATTTATTCAGAGTTGTTTTAGACCATTTAAAATACCTAGACCAGGGTTGAGGAACTTGTGGCCTTGAGGTCACATGTGACCCTCTAGGCCCTTAATCCAAAGTTTGGATTCAGTCAAAGGGCCACACTTGAGGACCTAGAGGGCCACATGTGGCCTCAAGGCCACAGGTTCCCCACCCCTAACCTAGATAATATTAAATAACCTGAGAGTACACTTGCCAAAACAGACAAAGGAACTCTATGAACATAAAAATAAAATACTTTTTATACAAAGGAACTCAGATATAAATAATTGGAGCAATATTTATTGTTCATGAGTAGGTAGAACTAATATAATTTTTTAAATGACAATTTTACCTAACTAATCTATTTATTCAATGTCATCCCAATTAAATTACTAAAAAAAATTTTACTGAGTTAGAAAAAATGATAAAATTCATTTGGAAGTACAAAAGGTCAGGAATTTCGAAGAAACCAAGGGAAAAAAAAGTGAAGGAAGTAGATTCAGTATCATCAGACCTTAAACTATTTTATGAGGTAAGAGCATTGTTGGATAATTTTGATTATTTTAAATGAAAATTTTCTTGTATAAACCTAGAACAGAAGGAATGCATTAAATTTGGAAAAAAACTTTCATAGATAATCTCTCAGATAGGATGTGATTGGGTTGGAATACTGCTGTAGTGTAGTAAATAATGAACTCTTTGATTTAGAAAAACATGGAAAGACTTGGACGTATGAAGGAAGATGGTATCCCCTTAATAGAAACATTACAGGAGGAAATTAGCATAGTTATAGTCTTACATATATGTGTATGAGTGTATATGTGTATATAGGTGTATTTTATAGATATCTATGTATATGTATACATATCCATGGGGGTAGGGAAGAGAGGGAGAAATAATAAAGTAAAAAGTACAAAGCAGAGAACAAAGGAAAATCAACAAGGAAGCAAAGAAAAGCTGGGCAGCTTTGAAAACAATGTGTAGTATTTATCATACAGGTTTTCTTGAAATGGAAATTTATTGTTTTATATTGAATCCTCTCTTATGATCTGCTGTGTACATAGCAAAATTTTTTTTCCTTTTCTCATTTTGTGTTTAAGTTTAAAATAAAAAAAATTTACAAAAGGAAGAGAGACCTAAATAATAAGGAAAAAAAATTATTTGGAGTGGATGGTTTGAGTATAAATTCAACTGTAAGTTTTAGTTCTATTTCTATCCTCAGCAGTTTATAAGTTCTTCAAATTATCTTTAAAATTCACTGAGAGTATAAATGCTTCTGTAAGTTTTCATTTTATTTTTATCCTTAGCAGTTTAAAAGTTTTTTTAACTTTAAAATTTGCAGATAGCAGTACAATTTAGCATTTAAGTTTTCAAGCAGCTAAAGGAGTACCAAGAAGCAAAGAGACAAAAACGGAATTAAACATAGATATTCTGATAGCATAGGTTTAAAAATGGACTAACTCCCTGTTGGTTACACTTGATCCCATCAGTTAGGTTTTCAAGTCCTGTTTTGGGATTTAAATAGAAATTAAGGGTTAATTATTTAAAGAATGCAAAGCTTTCCTTTATAGTACTCTAAAAAAGATGCTAATTGATCTAGACTAAGTAATTTAAACTAATCATTTAAAGGCCCTCCTATTCTCTTTCAATTTCCTTCAAACCCCACACCCGACACACTCTTAATCAATATCTATTATCTTCTTCTCTTAGGTCTTCTCACACCTCAGTTCAATAAGTAAGGGGTTACTTACTAGAAGAAGGTGAAGATTTCTGATGGGAAGACTGTTTTCTAGCTTGAAAAAGAAATCAATCAGAATGCAATTCAATCACAATAAAGCCTTGTTCTAAGTTGGTCTACTTCCTCTAAGCAAAAGCCAAACAATTCTATCACATCCAAAGAAAATGGGGCCTTCCAATTTGTTTTTCCTTCTGTAACCTGATAGGGGCTAGGTATTGAGGGTGGAACCCAGAACCAGCTAGAAGCAGGCTGATGTAAATGAATATTTGAGACCTGAATATAGACAGTGGGGAAATTATGCCTAACAACATCCATTAGAAGAAAGGGCGTTTCCAATGCCCAATTCTGATTTGCTGTCACAGGGAAAGAACCAAACGTGTGGCTGAGAGAAGCAATTTAAAAAAAAAAGAGGCTCTCTGTCCATTTACTTCTTTAAATATTTCTTTTTTTTTCTCCCTATCATTACAGGTGTGTTATCTTTCATGTGGTACTAGACTTAGAAATAATGGAGGAATTATGTATAAAATACGGGGCTCATCTGGCTCAATTTGCAACAAGACTTAGAACACACCTTGTGGGGCCCTTCTATGACTACTGAATTCCTGGTTAGAAATGCAAATTAGAAATTCAAAGGAATATCATTTATAAAGGACTGGAATAGATCAGCCCCAAAAAATTTCTGCCACATACCCACCCTGCTTCATCTCAAATCTTTTGTAGACAGGGCCTAGAAAGGACTAAGCTATGTGTAGTCAGAAGATCTGGGCTCAGTCTTGGAATCTGCTGCAGCTTTGATATTTGCTTGACTTTGGCCACATCCCTTACCATCTTTATCTCTCTGTTTTCTCACACGTAAAAAGAGTAAGGTTGAACAAAATCTTAACCTTCTTTGTGTCATTGGACCCTTTAAATGTAGTCTTAGTCAAAGCTCTGAACTCTTTCTCAGAATACTGTTTTTAAATAATGGAAGGAAATACTAAATTTCAGTTAGAGGTTAGTGAAAATAAAGATGTATTGTTTTTCTATTCAAGTTCATGGACATCCTGAAATGTATCCCAAGTTCAGAATCCCTGACTTAGATGAACTCTATAGGACTTTTCAACTCAAGGTCTCTGAGATTGCTGTAAGAACTAGGGCATGACTAATCTTCACAGAACTTGCCTCATGTTTAGTAACCATGAAGGCATTTCATAAATGTGATTGATGAATTTTTACTGAACAATCTTAATCACATTTTAATGGGGCAAGTAGAAGGGAAAAGTCAGTCAGTTAAGAAGTATTCATTAAGCTCCTACTATGGTCCAAGCATTGTGCTAGTTATTGGAATACAAAGAAAGGCAAAAAAAAAAAGTCCCCAAGGTTATTGAAATATAATGGGGGTGAAACATGGAAACAACTATGTATCAAACAAGATACCCATGGTATAAAAAAACAAAACAAAACAAAACAAAAAAGATATCTGCAGGGTCAATTGGGAATAACCAAAAGAGGGAAGGTATTAAGGCATTAAGAGGAATCAGGAAGCCAGGGAGGGCAAGAGATGGAGATGAGGAGAAAGAAAATTCCAGGTATGGGGGAGAGTCAGTGAAAATACTTGGAATCAAGAGATGGAGTGACTTGTTCTAGGAACAGCTAGCAAGTAGGAGGCCAGCATCATTGAATCTCAGAGTCCCTATACAGTGGTAAGATATACAAAGGCTGAAAAAGGTAGATGGGGGCCAAGTTATAAAGGGCTTTTAATGCCAAACAGAAGATAATTTTATGTTTGATCCTGGAGGTGACAGGGAACAACTGGAGTTTATTGAATGTGAAGCGACATGAACTTTAGGAAGATCAATTTTATAATTTTTTTTGGAGGGGGGAAGGCAAAGCAATTGGAGTTAAGTGACTTGCCCAAGGTCACACAGCTAGTAAGTTTGCTCTAGCATCTGAGGATGGATTTGAACTCAGGTCCTCCTGACTCCAGTGCCACCTAACTGCCCTGATCAATTTTATAATTGAGTGGAAGATGGACTGGAGAGTGAGAAGTCACTTCGTCAATCAGTCAACAAGCATTTATTAGGCACATGCTCTGTGCCCAACATTGTACTAAGTGCTGGGGTATGCAGAAAGACAAAAGAGCTCTCAAGGAGCTAACAGTGAGGGAGACAACACGAAAACGATTATTTACCAACAAGATATATACAGGATGAATTCGAGATATGTGAGAAAAAGAAGGCAGTAACATTCAGGGGAACTGGGAAAGGTTTCTCATAGAAGGTGGGATTTTAACTAGGACTTGAAGGAAAACAGGGATGCTAGATTGTAGACGAGGGAGAGTGCTCCAGACATGTGGAATGGCCAGTGAAAGTCTCCAGTGTTGGGGTGGCTCCGTGGCACAGTGAATAGAGCACCAGCCTTGAAGTCAGGAGGACCTGAGTTCAAATGTGACCTCAGACATTTAGCCTTGTGACCTTGGGCAAGTCACTTAACCCCAAATGCCCTGCCCTCCCCCCTCCAAAAAAGCAACAACAATAACAACAACAACAACAACAAAAAAGAACTGATTTTTAGGCACAGCTAGGGGGCACAGTGAATAGAACACCAGCCCTGGAGTCAGGAGGACATGAGTTCAAATCCAGCCTCAGACAACTTGACACACTTACTAGCCACGTGACTTTGGGTAAGTCACTTAACCCCAATTGCCCTCCAAAAAAAAAAACCAAAAAAAGAAAATCTCCAGTGTCTAGAGATAGAGTGTCTTGTTCAAGGAAAAGGAAGGAAACCAGTGTCTCTGGATTACAGAGTATGTGGCAGGGAATAAGGTGTAACAAGACTGGAAGGGTAGAAGGGGCTAGATTGTGAAGGGCTTAGAATAGTAAACATTTATATATGATCCTGGAGATAATAGTCATTGGAATTTGTTGAATGCAAGGGGAAAAGGGGTTGACATGGTCATATCTGAGCTTTGGGAAGATCACTTTGATAGCTGAGTGGAAGTGGACTGGAATGGGGAGAGGCTTGAGGAAGAGAGACCAACCAAAAGGCTTGGTTGCAATGGTCTAAGCATGAGGTGATGCAGCTATGTGAATAGAGAGAAGGGGATGTGTATAAGAGATGCTGTCAAAGTGGAAATGACAAAATTTGACAGCAGATTGGATATGTGGGCTGAGAGCAAGGAAAGAGTCAAAGATGGTTATAAGCCTGGATGAGTGGGAGGAGAGAAGTCTGGAAGAGAGGAAAGCTTGGGAGGAAAGAAAATGCATTCTGTTTTGGACATGTGTCTGAGATGTCTACAAGGACATTCAAGTCAAAGAAGCAAATGGAGATGTGAGAATGGAAGAAGAGAGGTTAGGGCTAGATCAATATATCTGGGAACCGTCTACATAGAGATGATAATTGAATCCCCGGGAGCTGATGAGATTACCAAGAAAATAGTAGAGTGAAAAGAGAAGAGGTCCCAGAATATAACCCTGGGATACACATGGAAAATGAATGAGATCTGGGTGAAGATACAGCATAGAAGTCTAAGAAAGAGAGGTCAGATAGGTAGAAAAAGGAGAGAGTAGTGTCACAAAAACCTAGAAAAGAAAGAGTATCAGGAGAAGAGGGTGATTGAGAGTGTTAAAGGGTGTAGACAGGTCAAGATAGATGAAGACTGAGAAAATTCCATTCAATTTGGCTATTAAAAGATCTTTGATAACTTTGGAAAGGGCATTTTCAGTTGAATGATGAAGTCAGAAGCCAGACTGCAGGGGATTTAGAAGAGAGTGAGAGGAGAAAAAGTGGAGGCACATATTGTAGATGGCTTTCTCAATGAGTTTAGCCATGAAAACAAAGAGAAGTAGGGAATTATAGTTAGCTTAGATGGTAGGATTAGGTGAGGGACTTTCAAGTACTGGGGTAGGGGAAGATATGGGTCTGCCTATAAACAGCAAGGAAGCAGTCAGACAGAAAAAAGGTTTAGTGTTAGTAAGAGAGTAGGGATGATAGAGGGGAATATAGAATGGAACATGATCACTTGTGCTTGTGGGTTGACAAAAAGAAGGACTATTTCTTCATGTAAGACAGGGATGCAGGTGGAGGTACTTGCAGAAGGCATCTGAGCAATGTGAGATGGGGAGGCTGGGGGAGAAGGAGCTTTCAACAAACGGCCTTAGTTTATTTTGTTTTGCTTTTTCAGTAAAGTATGAGGCAAGGATTTCAAAAGAGAGGATGGGGGGAAGAGGATTTTATGGGAGACCTGAAGAAGAATGAAATGTTTGGAATAGCCTCTGGGTAAGTGAGAAAATAAACTAATTGGAGAGGTGTAAAAAAATTGCCTTGCTGCAGTAAGGGCCCAGTTGAGATGACACAATACAGATTTTTAGTGCAGCATGTTTTCATGATTTTCCCTTGCTTTATTTAGTAACCAGCAAATAGGAGTGAAGGAAGCAGTTTGTGGGATCAGTCCAAGGTTCGGACTGGGCAAGGCATGATTAGCAACAAGATAAGGTGGCACTGGACTTAAGTACGGAGAATAGTGAAAAGATGAACTGGTTTATCAAGGAGATAGAGAAGGGAGAAAGAAGGATGTAGTCAGTGCAAGGGTGATGACCTGGAAAAAACCTATGATGTAGATTGAAGATTGGAGGTAAATCATTATGAGGATGAAGAACAGGGTTAAGGCATCTAAGACAGAGGGAAAGACAGAATGATAAAAAAAAAACCTATAATCAGATAAAGGAATTTCAGAGTTAATGAAGATGCAAGTGGAACACTTGTGGCAAGATTAAGGGTAGGTGAAGTGGAGTGGAGGAGGAGGTGATGGTAAATGAGTAGATGAAGGCAATGGAAATTAGAATATTTGAAAGAATATGAATATTTAAGTTGAAGTCCCCTGTTACAGGAGCATGTGCCCGGGTGAAGAGAAAAATTGTGAGCCAGCCACTGAACTCATTGTTAACTATGAGTTTTCACTCTTTTTTGTGTACTTATTAGAATGCAGCAGTGGGTGGGGGTGGGGGTGGAATGGAGTAGAGATATCCTCAGAATGCAAAAGATAGTTCCAGCACTGAGGTGTTTTGTCAGAGAGAGTGTCTCTGGCTGGGAGCTTAGGGCTACAAAACAAAAATCAGATCTTTTATTTCAACTTTCCAGAGCAAAGAATTAATACTGGGAAACCTACGTAGTCAGTAGGAGGGTGATAAAGGTCATATGGTGTTTGAACACCACCACTCATCACTCCCTCCCCACCAGGGCTAAAGATATCTATATCTGATCTATATCATCTAAATCTATATCTCTGTGCTTTTAATTTCCCCCATGTTCTCTCAAATTTCTTTTCATCTTTTTCTCTCAGACCTTCCTGATCTTCTCTTACCACCAATCCCCTTATTTATGAAATTCTGACTTGAATAAAATGTAGATGCTCTGTGAATAAGTAGAAGAATGTTTCCTCTTTATTTTCAAGTATAAAGCCACATAACTTGGCAATAAGATTACTTTACATTTATAGAGCAATTTAACATATGCAAAATGTTTCCCCTCAGAACCATCCAGTGAGATAGGTGCAAATGTTATTATCCCGGTTTTACAGAGGAAAAAACAGACTCAGACTAAGTGATTTGCCCACAGTTATGCAGCTATTGAGTATATGAGCCAGATTTTAAGCTCAGGTTTTTTTGTTTCTAATAATTCTGATGCTTCTCTTTACCCTCTCCACTATACAACTTTAGTAACTTTCTTTCAGTTACTTGAAATTTCTCATACAAAGTGCCACAGTTATGTTCTAAGATAAGGGTTGGGGGGAGCAACTCCTTTGTTCTTTGACCAAACACACTTTTCCTTTTGTGGATCAGATTTTCTTTATCTTTTCAAAATTTATTCATGTTTTGTTTTGACACAAAACACTTCCTAATGAACATCCCCCTATAAAATACGTTCATGAAAATTGTTCAACCAATCTGCTTAATAGCATAATGCTGATGTCACATGGCGTGCTCTACCTTTGTTAATATAATATAATACAATTAATATAATATAACATAACATAATATAATATAATATAACATAACATAACATAACATAATATAATATAACATAACATAATATAATATAATATAATACTTTGTTAATAACAAAAAGAATGGCTATGTCCTTTAACACTGATGGTACGGTAGCAATACAGGCCGTTATATTTGTTCAGAATTTTGTTGCCACTATGTTAATGTTATTTACACGATTGTAGTCCTTGTGTCCATTGTTCTTTTTACTCTGCTTTCTTTATTCTGCATCACCTAATCCAAGTTTTCCAATGTTCCTCTGAATTCCTCACATTTAGCAGCACAGTTAATGTTCCTTTACATTTACATACCCCACTCCTCAGGCACTGCACAGATAATTTGTTTTTTAACGTTTCCCAGTCACAATCTTTCTGGTTCTTCATTTCCCATCTGTAATAGGTTTAATAGTTTCAGCTAACCCACTACTTCTTCAATAACATCTCACGGTCTTTATTTATATTAAATACTTCAAAGATCGTTTAGAAAAAGATTCTTGGATAATCATTTCTCACAAAATCCTACCTGATAATTTTCCTGATAGGGGCTTTCCTAACACAGCTTTAGTCTTTGGCCTAGTAAGAGGTCTTAGGGAAAGCAAGGGAAACTACCTGTCATCTCCACTGGGTATAATTCACTAACAATGAAAAGACAAAGTGATGTGTTACCTACAGATTCTTCTGATGATATAACACAGACATGGATTTTTTTGCATTTTGAAGAACCTATAACCACCTGTAAACTTCTTCAATGTTCTCAAAAATAAGTACTATTCTGCAAATGAGCAAAACAGTGGCAAGTACTTGGGGTAGGAGTTAAGTATGTTTTAGTAAAAGGAAGGCGAGGTAAATATGAGGCCCCAAGAGTTTCAAGTGCCCAGTTTTACCTTTGTTAGTTCATTGGGACAGCTTGTCTTTATAATTTCCTTGATTACTTTAGGGACTCAATTTAAAAAAAAATTTCCATTTAAGTTATAATTGTCCATGACCCACAGAGGGAGAGCTTAAATTAGCCACTTGAGGGGAGTGGCATCACAGCATGGCTAGATCACTGCTGATACTTCAAGGAGTTGGCTTCCCTTAAGTGACTCTAAATTTTGTTGAGAAAAATGAGCGCTCATTTTCAGATGTGAAAGTGATTTTAGAATGACTGGACAAACTGAATATAATGGAATATTATCTGAAGAAATTATGAATATGGGAAATTGTGAACATGGGAAAATTAGATGAATTGATGCAGAGCAAAATAGGTAGAACTGGGAAAACAATGACTGCAATCATGTACATGAAAAGGTCATCAAAAGGAAGCCAAACTCTGAGTAATTGTAAAACCTAATATTGGTGTCATAGAACAAACATACTTCTTCCACATAGGAAATAGATAGAGAAACAGAATAATGCACACATTGCAAATGGGTCTCTTAACTGTTGTTTTTGTTTAAATTCTTTTCTGTGTGTAACCTGGCATTGAGCATGCTCAGTTTGTCTAACGTGGAGTCCCCTACAATGCCTTTTGATTGGCTGTCTGAGTTCTTAAAATTGGTGACACCAAGCTGGTCATTCTCTTCTTTCCGTTGTCCATCAGTGATTCTCCTATTATCTGCACCCAGCATAAATGCCATGAACTGAACCCCCAGTGGGCCTGGACATGGTTTTTTTGGTTTTTTTTTTTTCTGATCTGTATGGGGTTTGTCCTCAGTGTCAGGTGCCAAGAGTGATTTCCACAGGTCCTGAACTTTGAGCCATGGTGACTTTAGAACCAAGATTGCAGGCTGGGTGGTGCAGTCAACCCGAGAAGCTAGGATGCCTGGGACAGGCTTAGTTTCTGAACAGGGACTATGATGTATGGAAACTGGGCTAACCTATGAACCTAATCATCTTCTCCTCCCCAGAGACTAAGATGGTGTAAGCTGGGTGGAGAATTATGCCTCCCAGGTGTTGTGTTCGTATATTTGTGATTATACTTTTGGAAGTGAATATTATTTGTAAAAACTCCACTGCATCATATATGTTATAAGGAAGGTCGGATATCCTTTCTCTTATTGGGTGGCTTGAGTCTGGGGGGAGGTTTTATACACAAATGAATGATATAAAGAAAAAAAGGCATCAATACAATTCTTTTTATTTTACTTTTTCCCAACTAATGACAATTTTAAACGCTCATTTAAAAAATTTTTTGAGTTCCAAATTTTCTCCCTCCCTTCCTCCCTCCCTAAGACATTTAATATAGGTTATGGATGTGCAATCATGTAAAACATATTTGCATATTAGTCATGCTGTAAAAGAAGAAATGGACCAAAAGGAAAAAACATGGAAAAAAAAATAAAGTGAAAAATAGTGTGCCTCAATCTGCAGTCAGACTCCGGAGGTAGATAGCGTTTTTTATCATGAGTCCTTTGGGATAGTCTTGGATCATTGTATTGCTGAGAATAGCTGTCATTCATGGTTGAACATCATACAGTATTGTTGTCACTGTATACAATTTTCTGCTGGTTCTTTTCACTTCACTTTGCATCAGTTTATGTAAGTCTTTCCAGGTTTTTCTGAAATTCTGCTGCTCATCATTTTCTTATAGCACAGTAATATTTCGTTATAATTATATACCACAATTTGTGCAGCTATTCCTCAGTTGATAGATATCCCCTTAGCTTCCTATTCTTTGCTACCACAAAAAGAGCTGCTATAAAAATTTTTGAGCAAATAGGTCTTTTTCCTGTGTTTTTTAAAAAAATCCCTTTGGAATACAGACCTAGTAGCAGTATTGCTGTATCAAAGAATATGCACAGTGCGATTGCCCTTTGGTCATAGTTTCAAATTGCTTTCCAGAATGGTTGGATCAGATCACCAATAGTGCATTAGTATCCTAATTTTCCCATATCCCTTCCAATATTTATCATTTTCTTTTTCTGTCATATTAGCCAATCTGATAAGTGTATGGTGGTACTTCAGAGTTTTTTAAATTAATTCAAATTTTGTTGCGAAAAACGAGTGCTCGTTTTTAGATATGAAAGTGATTTTAGAACGGCAACATCAGCAACACTGTAGATGGTATCTTTGTTTGGGTGCTGGTTGGATTAGATGAGCCCCTGAGGTCCTTTACAACACTGAGATTCTGTCATCTGCACTGCAAACATAATAACTAGCACTTTGTCCACCTCCCAGGGCTGGGCTGTCGATGAAGGTTTTCGGAGAGATTAAACAATAAGATATTTCCACTTTTTAGCTATTAGTGAGAGCATCATGAACATTCAGAATTTATAAGGTAAAACACTGGTATCTTTAAATTGCTGCATGTACCTTTTAACACAAAACAATTAATGAAGCTGTTGGTATTATTATATTCCTTGATTTCTTCCTTCATTTTTCTTTTTGATTTGGGTTTTACTTCTCTCTTTTGAAGGAAATAACTCTGGAAAGGAGAGGGGTTAGATATGAAATACTAGGTTGGTGAGATAGACCCTCAGGGAAAGGGAGGGTGCTATTTCAATTAAAATTAGTTGTTCAGTTAAACAAACATTATAAATTTCTACTATGAGCAAGTACTGAACCAGATGATGAAGCGAGAAATAGAATCATAGACTACTGCTAACATTTTCACTTGAGAATTGCCTTGAAATAGAAGAGTCTATTTGCAAGCCAGACACAGGCCACAGGCAAATACATTTATGACCCTGTTTCCTGTGCCCAAGTCGACTGTATTTCCTCTACCAAAAACTGGGACACACACCCTCAGAGAAGATGTTACTTTTGTACAACCTCACTAAAAGCACACTTTCTTTCCTTGAAATCAGAATGCCAGATCAGCCACTGAGCCTAGAGGTGTCAAGGAAAACCAGTAAATTCACAAACAAAACTGCATTCTAAGCCTGCCACTGTAAGACTATGACAGAGGACTAATTAAAGATAAAATCAAATAAAAGCAATGAGTATAAGACCTGAAACGGAGGATTGGGAGCCCTTTTCTCAACAAAGGGCCCTAGTTTGGGGCTTACATGGACTAGATTCCTGTCCTGAGGATGCCTGACCCCAAAGAGAGGGAATCCAACTTTTCTCAAGCTCTCTGGCTCATTAAGCTCCTAGCCATGATAAGCTGGTTAATGTATAACAATTGGTTCTGGGGAAAAAGAAATGTATATAAATATATGTATATATATATACCCACAATACACTTTTAAATTTAATCTACATTATTAACTTTTTCACCATCACTACTTTAAGTCTAGACAGTCAACAAAACAATAAATCAAACCCTTATTTGTAACATTTGTCAATTTCTTTTTTTTTGTTGAGGGTTAAGTGACTTGCCCAAGGTCACACAGCTAGCACGTGTTAAGTGTCAGAGGTCACATTTGAACTCAGGTCCTCCTGACTCCAGGGCCAGTGTTTTATTCACCGCACTACCTAGTTGCTCCCTGTCAATTTCCAAAGAAGCAATTACTCACACTGAAAATAATAGGATTTGGAAAGCTGGTTCAAGCTGGTTCTGACACGCTCCTGCTTTATCACAGAGCTCTAGCTTAATAATGGTTTAGATCTCCCCAAAAGGAATCAACAGGGTCCCTTCCCGAAGGATGCTCAATGTACAAAGTAATCAGGTTTAGAATTAGTAGGCCTCAGAGCTAGGTAAATCTGAGTTCAAGTCTTTCCTATAGTAATAGCTAGCATTTTTAAAGCACCTTGTGTTTATCAAGCATTGTACTAAGTATTTTAAAATATCTCATTTGATCTTCCAACAGCCCTGGGAAGGAGGTGTTATTATCACTTCCATTTTGCAGACCATGAAACTGAGATAGAAGTTAAGTGACTTGCCCAAGGTCTCCTGACTCCTGAACAGAGCCAGTGCTCTATTCACTGCTCCACCTAGCTGCCCCAAAAGTATATATCTTACAAGTGCTGCTAGATGGGGTAGTGGATAGAGTGCAGGGCCTGGAGTCAAGAAGACCTGAATTCAAATCCAGTCTCAAATACTTACTAGCCACGTGACCCTAGGTAAGTCTCTTAACCCTGTTTGCCTCATTTTCCTCATCTGTAAAATAGGGATGATACTAATAACACCTATGTCTCAGAGTTATTGTCAGGATCAAATGAGATTATAATTGTAAAGCCCTTGGCACAGTGCCTAGCATACAGTAAGCACTATATATAAATGTTAGCTATGATGATAGCCAAAATGACTTATTCACTCAAAGTCATTCTTTTTCTATTTTTTTTTTTTTTTGCTTTTTGGAGGGGGAAGGCAGGGCAATTGGGGTTAAGTGACTTGCCCAAGGTCACACACCTAGTAAGTGTTAAGTGTCTGAGGGTGGATTTGAACTCAAGTCCTCCTGACTCCAGGGCCAGTGCTCTATTCACTGTGCCATCTAGATGCTCCCAAAGTCATTCTTAAAACAATTATTGCTATTATATACAACATTCTCTTAGTTCTGCCTATTTTGCTCTTCATTATTCCGTGCAAGTCTTTCCATGTTTTTCTAAGATCAGCGAGCTCATCATTTCCTATAGCACAGTAGTATTCCATAACAATCATATACCACTTTGATAGAGTGATAATGGGTATAGTGTCCAGAATAAGATATTTGAAGTTTTTAATATTCTCTTTATTTTTGTAGTAATTTACAGTCCACAAAGCATTTTCATGTCATCTCGTTTTATCTTCATAACAACCCTGTGAGGTAGATCAGGCAAACATTATTATTCCCATTTTGCAGATGAGTAAGCTGAGACCTTAAGAAGCTACAAGACTAAGTATAAGCAGGTAAACTAGAATCCAGGTCTTCTTGCTCCCATTCTAGTCATTTTTTTTTTACTAATATCATAGAATCTTAGAGTTGTAAAGGACTTTAGATTTAATCTAGTCCTAACCACCTATCCAACAGGTGAATTGTTGCTACATTACATGATAATGTTCTTAATAGATAGGAAGCTGACCTCTGTTCCAACATCACCTATAGCGATGAGTCAGTCATCACTTCCCAAACCAGCCCACTTCATTACTTAGCAGGTCTAATTGCTTATGTCAGGGACATGTGCAAATGGACAGGGCTGCTTTTTCCAGCAAATACAATGGAAACTTAAGAAATAACTTCACTGCCCACAACTATGGGATTAGACAGGAGGGACCAGAGGAGAATCCTCAATGTCAGAAATGAGCAAGAAGAGAAGATAGAAGTAGCCGAGGTGAGAAGAAGGCTCCAGGTTCTTAAGGATTTCTTTCCGTTCTGTACTGTATCTAATCCAGTGAAGTATGAAACGTTGAAGCTTTACTTTTCCCCTTCAGATACAGACAACTGATAATGGAGGTAGCAGACATTGTCTAGACACGAGTTCCTACGGCTGACTTGATCATACACCTCTAAATACATCCTGCCTAGACTTAATCCCATCTGTATTGGAAGCAGGGGCCACTTCTTCATTTCCCAGTAATCCATGAGGTGACTAGCACCTGCACATCACCTTTCATCATCCTTTGAGGAGCAAATTGTTGTCCCATCAGAGCCAGATATGAGCTAGACTCAAAAACTAGGATACAGAGAAGGTAAGGGAGTTTGCTGGGGCTAGAGTTCTGGGGCGGTGGTGCTTGTAGTTGGTGCATTTTCAGGATATCAAAACACTTTCAGGGGTGTCTAGGTGGCTCGGTGAATAGAGCACCGGCCCTGAAGTCAAGAGGACCTGAGTTCAGATGCGACCTTGGATACTTAACACTTACTAGCCATGTGACCTTGGGTAAGACGCTTAACCCCAATTGTCTTATAAAAAGCAAAAAAAAAAACCAAAAACCCACTTTCAATTCTAAGTTAACGGCACTATATGCAAAATGTGATAAATCCTGACTGGTATGAAAAGGTGGTGATTCAGTGGATGGAGAGAGATTATAAGCATATTTGTAAATGTTTTTAACTTCAGGCTCAGGTGTTTCTCTAGGGGGTAACAGAAGGAAACTATTACATTGGAAAGGAATTCTTAAATGCTATCCACCTCCAGAGAGAGAAAGAGAGAGACAGAGACAGAGACAGAGACAGAGAGACAGAGAGAGAGAGAGAGAGAGAGAGAGAGAGAGAGCAGGCTGACCAGACTCTGAATAAAAATTGAAGTATGCTCTTTCTTTCTTTTTCTTTCTTTCTCTTCCTCCCTTCCTTCATTCCTTCGTTCCTTCGTTACTTCCTTTCTCCCTTCCTTCCTTCCTCCCTTCCCTCCTTCCTTCCTCCCTTCCTTCCTTCCTTCCTTCCTTCCTTCCTTCCTTCCTTCCTTCCTTCCTTCCTTTCTTCCTTCCTTCTCTCTTGCTTTCCCTCTCCCTTCCTTGAATGATTTCACACTTGTAATTAATATCTGATTGCTTTCCTTCTTAATGGGTGGGAGAGGGGTTAGAGAGGAGAAAATTTGAAACTCAAAAAAATTTTTTAAAGGAATGTTTAACATAAATAAATAAATCATGAAATTTAAAAGAAAAGTGCCTTCTCCAGTAACAGAGGGTCCAAATTGGTCATTAGAAGCAGGTATCCCTTTTTCCAGGGAAAAAAGGAAAAACAGCCATGGGTCCCTGCATAATACCATGGCATTTAATGCAGCATCAGAAAAAGAAAGGAATGAAGGAAGGGAGAAAAGGAAGGAGAGGAGGAAAAAAAAGGAAAGAAAAAAGAGGAGAAAACAGATATGATGTGTTCTATCAACATTGCATCTATCAGTTTGTAAGCCCTGAAGGCAGAAATTATGGTTTATTTCATCTTTGTATTTTCCGGCTTCGCCTAGTACCTAGAACATGATACGCACTTAATAAATGGTTGTTAAATAGCACATTGAATATTTAAAAGGATGAAATGCTATGACCCAGTCAGCTAGGAAATAATGTTCCAGTTACATCTCAAAACAGACGTTGCTTTGAAGATTAGTTAATTTTTACAAACTGTCCTGATGAACCATCCTTAAAAAAAATTAAGCTGGACAAAGGCCTGCAGTTGATAAATATGTGCCAAAACCATCTCACAAATCTTGCTGTAATTAATGCTGAAGTAGACAGGCTTCACAATTTTGATTATACCTTTGAAGTATTTTCAAGTCAAAAATAAATTTTGGAATTGTTCCTTTTTTTCTTTTTTCACTTTTTGGAGGGGGGGAAGATAGGGCAATTGGGGTTAAGTGACTTGACCAGGGTCACATGGCTAGTTTTTGTGTTAAGTGTCTGAGGCTGGATTTGAACTCAGGTCCTCCTGACTTCACGGCTGGTGCTTTATTTACTGCACCACCTAGCTGCCCCAATAGTTCCTTTTTTTCTAGTGAGAAAGGTCAATATGGAAAGAAATGAAAGGGGGCCCATCTACATGTTTGCTGTGGTTTCTAAATATATTTAGTGACCCTGACTAAAAGGTATGTGATTTCTTGCTTTCTGTGCCATGGAGAAAGGCCACAACATTAATAGTAGCTAGCCTCTTCATAGCACCTCAAGGTTTGCTTCACAAATATGAGTTCATTTGATCCTTACAACCTTGGGAGGTAGGTATTATTATTATCCCCATTTTACAGATTAGGTAACTGAGTCAGACAGCAGGCTCTTGTTCAGGGCCACACAGCTCATTTGCATCTGGGCCTGGACTTGAATTCAGGTCTTATACCACACACTATTTCTCCACCATTCTACCTGCTGCCATAATAAGATTAGGACATCTTAATTATTTGCAGCCCTTTAGCTGTGTGACCTAGGCAAGCCACTTAACCCTGTTTACCTCAGCTTCCTCATCTGTAACATGAACTAGAGAAGGAAATGGCAAATCACTCCAATGTCTTTGCCGAGAAAACTCCAAAAGGCGGTCATGAAAAGTTGGACGTGACTGAAAACGAAACAGCACACAACTTCAGCAAGTGATCTAATGGAAATGCAGTGTCTTCCTTCATTCTTTCCCTCCCTCCTTTCTTTCTTCTTTTTTTTCAATTAAATTTTTTTTCCAGCAAAAAATCCACTTTCACTCCTTCCCAACTCCCTCTCCCTTCATTGAGAAAACAAAAACAAAACAAAAACCCTCTATTACAAACATGTATAGTGATGCAAAACAAATTCCTTCATTGGCTATGTCCAAAAAAAAGTCAAATGTGCAAATCTGTTCAATATGATTGTACATTTTGCCTTTTTAGATTCGCATGCTGTCTTGGGGAGGAAGGAGTGGATGGAGGGGGAGAAAATTTAGAACTCAAAATCTTATAGAAGTGAATGTTGAAAACTAAAATAAAAGTTTTTAAAAAGTCAGTCTACAGGAAATATTCCCAGGGGGAAGAAAGGATTGAAAGCTTTGTCTAGATCACTGATGGGCTTAAGCAGTGATTTGCCTGGAGAGAATTTGCTGCTTTGCTGGGAATTGATGAATTTCTCCTCTCCAAACTTCCTTTCATCCTTTGTTGCCTGGCAAACTGCCATTGCTTGCCATGGGAGTTACCTGATCTCTTTAAACCTTGCTTATTTTCTGTCTGTACTTTTATAATGAGTATTGCCTCCAGAGAGAGATAAGGTGATTTTTTATTGTATTCTGAGTTTTGGTTACAAGTAAATGTACCAAACAACTTGGGAAGCATTTTGAGTGACAAACCAAAAGGCTAAAAGAATGAAGATAAAATGGGCCCCTAAACTCTTTCCAGAGAAGTAATGGATTTAAAATGAAGAGAGACATACATTTATAAGCATGGCCAATGTGGGAGTAATTATTCATATTTATGACAAATTCTATCTATTTTTTTTTATTCAGTGAGGGGCAGTGGGAGGGACAGATTATTAAGAGTGTGTAAAAATAACTTTATAAAAAATTAATGAGTGGACAAAGGAACATGTTTCCAAGTATTTGAAGGCCTGTCAAGTGGAAGAGGTGTTAAATTTGTTCTACTTTGCCCCAGATGGCAGAACTAGGAGTAAAAACTATCAGAAAGGCAGAATTTGGTCTCAACATAAAGAATAACCTTCTAATAATTACAGCTGTCCAAAAGTGGAAATGGGCTATTCTGGGAATTGGAAGGTTGCCCCTAAGGTGACATTTCTCTCTCATCTTCAATCTTTCCCTATTTACTGATTCTTGCCCTACTGTCTACAAATATGCCCAAATCTCTCACCCCAAGTCTTAGAATATTTCATGTTGTAACAAAGAAAAATAGTTTATTTTTAAACTTTTCTTTTTTTAATTTAATATTTTATTCCCCCCAATTACATGTAAAAATGATTTTTAACATTCATTTAAAATTTTTTTTGAGTTTCAAATTCTTTCCCTTCCCTTTTCCCCTCATTGAGAAGACAAGCAATTTGATATAGGCTATACATGTGCAGTCATACAAAACATATATCCATGTTAGTCATGTTGGGAAAGAAAACACAGATCCCACCCCCTCCCCAAAAAATCCCAAGAAAAATAAAGAAAAAGTGTGCTTCAATCTGCACTCAGACTCTATCAGTTCTTTCTCTGGAGATGCACAGCATTAGAAAAATAGTTTGGCAAAGCTAACAACACCACAAATGTGGCAAAACTCTTTTTAATAACATAAGCCACATTTTACATCTAGGGTTTCCCACCTCTTTGCAAGGGTCTTTCATCATCTGCCCCCTGGTAGCAAGAATCAGTACAATAGTCTTATGACTGCTAAATGCAATAGCCTTTTCTCAGCTCTCATAGTCCTTAGCCTCTCTGCTACTTTTGACACTGTCAGCTCTCACTTCTTGCATAAATGATCTCTTCCTATGGCTTCCGTGACGCTTATCTCTTTTTGTTCTCTTCCCAGTCTTATTTCCTCTTCTCAGTTTCCTTTTCTGGTTCTTCATCCGCCGCCTGCTCCCTGAGCATGAATGAGCATCTCAAGAGAAGACTCTTCTATTCTTTTTCTACTTCCACTCCTTTGGTTATCTCATCATCTGTTTGGTGACCTCATTTTGTGGTGCTTGTGCTAAGCATTTGCAAAAGGCCACCATGAAAATCATTACAGCCTATGCAACATCTGTTACAGAGAATGATGAATGTAGAGCTGATAACTGAATCTATGGGAGCCTGATGAGATCACCAAATGAGATAGTTGTGAGGGAGAAGAGAAGAGAGCCCAGAAGAGAGTCTGGGGGACATCCACAGGTCTTAGAAGGTCGGAGCTGAATGAAGATCTGAGGGGACTGAGAAGGAAAGGTGAGACAGGTCAGAGGAGAACCCCGAGAGAATAGCATCAGGAAAACCTAGAAAGAAGAGAGTATCAAAGAGAAGAGGAAAATAATGCATTGATAGTAAGCTATGTAAGTACAAAGTTGAAAAACAACAGGGTGGCTAGGTGGTGCAGTGAATAGAGCCCTGACCCTGGAGTCTGAAGGACCTGAGTTCAAATCCACCCTCAGACACTTAACACTTACTAGCTGTGTGACCTTGGGCAAGTCACTTAACCCCAACTGCCCTATCTTCCCCCCTCCAAAAAGCAAAAAAAAACCAAAAACAAATTAAAAATATGATTCAAGAGTAAAGAAGGAGAGAAACCAAAGGCTCATAAACTTACACAGAATCCTAGTGTTGATACATCAAGAATATTTTTTTGAGAAAAGATTAGGAGAGCACATAGAGAAGACATAGTGAGCATCAAATAAAACATTAAAAGTAACTGATTTATATTTTAATAGACATGAAACAACTCATTAATAATATAGGAATCATTCCTTAATAACCTGTCTGCATATAGTCAGACCTATTTACTTAGTAGGCCTAAGATCAAAATTAGTCCAATATCAGAAGAAATAATAAAAATGAGAAAATGATATTTAATTAAAACTACTCCAATCTGACCTACTTATGTAAGTTTTTGATGTTGAAAATGGATGGATGAAGGGACTCCAACTCCAGTTGTACTACAATTCTGAAACAGGGTGAAAATTGTGAATGATGGGAAGAGAATTGATGCAAGAGGTGTCATAGAGGAAGAACTAACCAGATTTTTCTTTTTTTTCTTTTTTTTGGAGGGGGGAGGGCAGGGCAATGGGGATTAAGTGACTTGCCCAGGGTCACACAGCTAGTAAGCGTAACAAGATTTTTCAACCAATTGGCTATGATATTATAATTGGACAGTATTTTGCAAACCTTAAAGAACTATGTAAATGCTAGCTATTATTATCATTACCACCCCTATTACTACTGCTCTTACTCTGTCATTGTTCTGTCTTGGTCTGACTCTTGGTGATCCCATCTGGGATTTTCTTGGCAAAGATATTGGAGCAGTTTGCCATTTCCTTCTGCAGCTCATTTTGCGGATGAGGAAACTGAGCCAAACAGGGTTAAGTGACTTGCCCAGGGTCACATGGCTAGTTAGTGTTTGAGCTAAAATTTGAAGACCCTAGGCCCAGGGCTTTATTCTGAAGGCCTTACATTTGGACCTTTTTTGGCATGTGTTGGGAGCCACTGATCAGCCATGAGATCCCATTCGGCCTTTCCAGCTTCCTTCTGCCTCTGCTGAGTTCCTTCCTGGGGCCTCCAGACTGGGGACAGGTCCGGATTGACCCAACTTCATTCCCTTCTCTGCTGGGCTTTGGATGCTCTTGAACTTCACGGCCATGCCCTTAAGACACACTTTCCTCCCTGCCCCGCCCCGCCCCTTAATGTCCTTTTACGCGTTGTTTTCCAGTATTAGAATGGAAACTTCTGAAGGGCATTCTTGAGGGATCCTCTTCTTTTCGCTTGTTTTTGTATCCCCGGCGCTGTGCCTGGTACACAGTGTTTAATAAATATGTGTTTAGCTGTGTGACCTTGGGCAAGTCACTTAACCCCCATTGTCCTTCCTTCCTCCCCTCTAAAAAGCAAAAACAAACAAACAAATAAATAAATATGTGTTGCCTGCTAGCCCATCCCCCAAGTAAATGATACCAAGGACATCAATATATCGAGTCCATTTAATCATAACAGCTAATATGGATATAGCACTTACTTCTGTGCCAGGCACTGTGCTAAGAGCTTTGTAATTATTACCTCATTTGATCCTCAGAATAACCCTGGAAGGTACATGCTTTCATTATCTTCATTTTACAGATGAGGAAACTGAGGCAAAAAAGTCGAATGACTTGCCCAGGATCACACAGCTGGTAAGTATCTGAGCTTACATTTGAACTCATGTCTTTCATACTCCAGACCCAATGCTCTATTTACTGCACCACCTAGCTGCCCTTGTAGGGCAAAGTCACTTACCCCTGCTTGCCTCAGTTTCCTCATCTGTAAAATGAGCTGGAGAAGGAAAAGGCAAACCACTCTGGTATCTTTGCCAAGATAACGCTAAATGAAGGTCGGGGGAGTCGGACACAAGTAACACAACCAAATGACATGATGATAAAATGAAAAAATATATGAAGGTACTTTAGAAAGATTCCACAACCATAAATACGAATTTCTACAAAATGCTTTGTGATATTAGCTACCAAGTTATTTTTAAAGGACTTTACTGACCTTTGCTTTAGGGTAAATGTAACAGCACAATTTAGGGCCTGGGCAGTGGGCATTCCAAGACTTCTGGGCAGGCACTCGCTGGGTTGGTGAGTTCCGAGCTGCTCAGCTAAGTGTTTGGCGTCACTATTTTCTGCACATGTGTGGAATGCAAGGTTGTGAAATTGTTTGGTTACAAAGTACTGTGATAGGGACAGAGAGAGGGACTGGATCTCTGATTTTATCAGCATGTGGAACTTCTAGATGAGGATAATCCCTCTATCATTCAGGTCAGAACCTTTTCTACAGTTTTAGCCTTCGGGTGTTGCTTAGATCTCTGAGAGGTTAACTGACTTGTCCCGGATCATGTAGCCATCAGAACTTAGATCTTTTTGGCTCCGAGACCAACTCTCTGTCCTTTATGCCAAGCTGCCTCACAAAGAACAGTGAGTAGTTTTTTTAATTTAAAAAAAGTTTTCAATTCCAAATTCTTTCCCTCCATTCACCCTTCCCTCATCCAATAAGAAGGCAGAAACTATGAATATATATAATATGTATATACATATATATATGAAGTTATGTAAAACATTTCTACATTATCCATGTTATAAAAAAAAGCAAGAAAAATAAAGTGAAAAAATCTTTCAATCTACACTCAGAGTTCATCAGTTCTCTTTCTGGAGATGGACAACATTTTTCATTGTTAAGTCCTTTCAGATTGTCATCGATCCTTGTATTGATCAGAGTAGCTGAGTCACAGTCGATTATCATCACAACATTGCTGCTACTGTGCACAATGATCTCCCGGTTCCCACTTCACTCTGCATCAGTTCATATATGTCTTCCCAGGTTTTTCTGAAATCCCCTTTATCATTTCTTACAGCACATTAGTATTACCTTCACATACCACAACTTGTTCCATCAATTCCCCAATTCATGAGCATCCTCTCAATTTCCAGTTCTTTGCCACCACTGAAAGAGATGCTATAAATACTTTTGTACATGTGGTTCCTTTTCCTTTTCCTTTGATTTCTTTGGGATATAGAACTAATAGTGGTATTGTTGAGTTAAAGGATATGCAGAGTTTTATGACTTTTTGGGCATAGTTCCAAATTGTTCTCTAGAATAGTTGGATCATTTCACAGTGGGTGTTTTAATCAGTATTTAGTTTCCTATTTGCACATTTATTTGGAAATATGCTTGTACTTGACAAGTGGTTAGTCAGTGGTATAATTTTAAATTATACAAGTGCATCAGGGGCATCTGCAGTCATCCTGATCTATATCTGGTCACTGAACCCAGATGACTCAGGAGGAAAAAGTGAGTCTGGTGACCTTGCACACCCTCCTTCACTTAAATCCAATTCACTTGCAAGTCATGGCATCATCTTTCTGATGTCATGGTCCTGTTTGAGAACCATAAGCAACAACATAGAACCGTATAAGAGGGGAGGAACAGCAGGAGAGAGGGAAGAGTTGCCGAATGTGAATGAATGAGTAAATGAATGAAGTATTTATTAAGCACCAACTATGTACAAAACTGTGCTAAGCACTGGGAAGTACAGATAGAAAAGTAACACTGTCCCTGCTTTCTAGGACCTCCCATTCTAATGGAGGAGACAATACATATGGAAGGTTTTAGCTACAAGTCAAAAAGTTATCGTGGTCCTCAGGGTGCAGCAGCAAAACGAATGTTAATACATCTTCTTTAAAGTTATTTCCATTGATAAAATGACCTTGGTTTATGATGCTGAGTCATTTGAAAGTGCCAAGGATTTTGATGGCAAGAACTTTCTATTCCCACTTTTGGGGGTTGCTTTTTGGAGGGGTAAAGGCAGGGCAATTGGGTCTAAGTGACTTGCCCAAGGTCACATGGCTAGTTCCTGTTAAGTATCTGAGGTTAGATTTGAACTCAGGTCCTCTTGACTCCAGGGCTGGTGCTTTATTCACTGCATCACCTAGCTGCCCCTACAAACTTTCTTATCTGGGTCTCCAGGAGCTGTGGTTGTAGCCTCTGCCAGAGAAGCTCTCAGGCTGTATCTCCGTAGGGCTTGTTTCCCTGGATGATAGCTGAGGGCTGGAAGCATTACTGCTCCCAAGACTCCTGGGTTCTGCACTGCTTCCATCAGATCTGAGGGTATATGGTAGTCAAGGGGGTGGTGGGGGTAGTTTGACTTGCTGAAACATGCCTCCTGTCTCTCTCTCAGGGTGCCCTGCTGTTTCAGCTAGTCAGGCTTGCTTGCCCTGAATGTGACATTTGCTGGGGATGGCTGGCCCCTTCTCCACAGGAGTTGCTTCACCAGATGATGGCTGTGCAGGCTGGGCTGGAAACAGGATTAGTGACTGTTGGTGGATGTCTGTCAGTAGTTGTTGCTTGAATGAATATTCATTCACATTCACTGACAGGCTGGCTTTGGATGCAGACACTCAAATAGTGATGATTAGGCTCAAATTCCATGTCACTGGCCTTGCTATTATGACATAGACTATCACTCACACTTTGGCAAAATCTAAGTTCCCTTTTCCTTCCCCTCCCACCCCAAATCTTATTTTCTCTTTATTTAGTCACTCCAATAGGTGCTTTTAAAAATCAGTGTTATTAATACCTTTAGGTTTTTTAAAAATAATAATATCACAGTCATCCTAATATGCTTCCTCCCCACCATTAAACACTACTTTGTAACAAAGAAAAACAATATCAACCAGTCCAGTTACCCTGACTGAGAATGTATGTAAAATTCCACAACCATCGTCCCCCACCTCTGCATGAATGTGAGGGATGGATGTGTGTTTCATTCTCTGGTTCTCTGGAAATCAAATTGTTATTGTATTTAACCTGAGCTTACCTGCATTTTGGCATTATTATAATCATTGTATATATTGCTTTTTTGAGTCTGTTTGCTTTACTCTGTATCAACTTATACATTTTCCAATGTTTTTTCTAAATTTCTCATCTTCAATGTTTCATATAATGCAATAATAAATACTCTACATTCCTATGTCATGATTTTTCCCTAGTCTTCAATTAATGGGAACCCTCTTGCTTCCAATTTTTGCTGCCACAGAGTGCTACTACAAATATTTTTGGGTTAACGGGCCCTTTATTTCTGTTATTGATCTTCTCAGTGTATATATATATATATATGTGTGTGTATATATACACACACACATATAATTGTTCAGTTGTTTCAGGCATTTCCAAATCTTTGTGACCCCATATAGAGTTTTCTTAGCAAAGATACTACAGTGGTTGGCCATTTCCATCTTTAATTCATTTTATGGAAACTGAGGTAAACAGGGTTAAGTGAATTGCTCAGGGTCATACAATTAGTATCTGAGGCCAGATTTTAATTCAGGAGGATACATCCTCCTGACTCTAGTCCAGGTCTGGCACTCTATCCACTGTACCACCTAGCTGCTCCCTAGGGTATATACACCCAGTAATAATGTGGTTGGGCCAAAGGATGGGTATAGTTGAATGACTTCTCATATAATTCATTATTATTTTCCAGAGGGTTGGACCAGTTCACAGCTTCATCAACTGCATCTTAGCGTTCTTGTCTTCGCACTAATCCCTCTAACATTGTTTCCACACATTTTTGTCAGTTTTATGCATATGAAGTGAAATGGCCCAAACAGTTATTTTAAGTTGCATTTTTCTCTTTCCCTGTCTCATGATACAGCGCAAAGAGAACTTTAAAGTTAGAGAAACTATTCAAATTCTGCCTTGGATGACTGTTAACCTGTGTGTCTCTGGTAAGTGATTTAATTTCCCCCATTTTTAGTTATATCATCTGTAAAAGGAAGGAGTGGGTAGGATCGAATTAGAGGATCTTTAAAATCCTTCTAGCTCTACATCTATTATCAGTGATTTTTAAAAAAGTTTTTTCCCCCATATATTTATCGATTATTTATATTTCCACAACTTTAAACTTTGTTCATATTCTTTGGCCACTTACCTACTGGGGAATAGTTTTTGGCAATATATGCTCATGTCAATTCCCTATATACCATGGATAGGAATAGGGACTAGTCCTTTGACTTCATTAATATACAGAACTTCCAGATGAGAAAACTTTCTCTGTTCATGAAGTAGTTATCTGCACCTATAGACCTTAAGACTTAAGGAGTTGCCTGTTGAATATCAAGTTATAGTCAGTGATATTTTTTTCTCTCTTGACACTTGTTAAAAATGAGAATTGTACTGATTTTGCATATATAAAAGCTTTTAAATTTTATATAATTGAAATGGTCTGTCTCAGGGGTGGGGAACCTATGGCCTCAACATGTGGCCCTCTAGGTCCTCAAGTACTGCCCTTTGACTGAATCCAAACTTATTTGTTCTGTGAAGTTTGCATTCAAAGGGCAGCACTTGAGGCCCTAGAGGGCCCCATGTGACCTAGAGGCCCCAGGTTCCCCATGTGTGGTCTGTCTAATCTTTTATTATCACCTCTCTTCCTTGCTTGCTTGTGAATTCTCCCCCTAATCACAGAACTGAAAAATACTTCCTTTTATTCTCCCCTAATTTTGTGATGTAACCATTTACACTTTGGTCACCATAAGAGAGTTTTGAACCTTGTCAGGCAGTTTTGCAGATGAGCAAACAAAGGCATAAAAAAAGCTCAGACTCGGCTAGAGTCACAAAGCATACCAGGAATCCGATCAAATATTTTTGGCTACTTCAGGCCTTTTCGTACTCCTTTCAGCGTAACCTACACTTTGAGAAATTATTTCTGAAAACACAATTTCACAAAAATTTTACTTTGTAGAAGCAAGACTCATAGAGGGTTAATCTCTGTTTCAAACCTTGAATTACAAATATAATTTCAGATGTAACAATGTCTTAAAGAATCAAGAGTTCTCCTCCAAGAAGATCCTCATTTAAATCCTGATCATTCTATGGTCCTTTCCAGCTTTCGACAATCTCTCTGATAAATCAGGCCAAATTATTACGATGAGGTAAAGAGTATAAGTCATAGTGGAAAAAATTGGATTTTGGAGTCAAAAGATTTCTGGGGAAGCGAGGCTTTGCCACACATAATTTTTTTGACTGCAACAGCTGTGAGGAATTAGTTCTAACTCACTCAACTTTTATGAGGCTCCATTTCATCACTGGGAAAATGGGAATAATAATGTTTATGTTTTTTCACTTCAGAGAGTGATTGAGATTCATATAGATAATGTAAAAGTTTTATTGATTGCTAATTAGAATGTAAACCCCTTAGAGACTGAAAGGGATTTTGCTTTTTCATGTTCCTCAGCATTTTACACAGTGCCTGTCCTGTGTGGCAAGCTCTTAATAAATGCCTATTGATTGTAGTATCCTAGGGACAGCTCTGTTCTTCCAGAAATCAGCAGACAAAAAAACTTCCCTTTTGTTTGTTTCCACCTACCCTCATTTTTTGTTGACAAAGACACATCAAATATTTGATTTGTGTTAAAAGAAAAACCAAACCACAGTAGGTTGTTTTTGTAGCTTGTGCTTTTAATGGTATTTGTATACCTAAGCATTTTGATAATGAATTTAGCTCAGCTATTTTAGATTTTTTTTTTCTACACGTACAAATGAGGTATGGATGTGTGTGCATACAAGAATACATAAAAGACAGTTTTTTTTTGGAAGGGGAGCAAGAAGGAAGAAATACATGCTTTGTTGTTGCTAAAATATGAATTTTCTAGTTTCCATAGAATCCAGTCATGCCATGTTAGGAACTGAACTAATAAAGGCTAGTTAAAATATTGACCCTTTATTCTGATGTGATACAAAAAGCTGAGTAAATAGAATGAATCATGTACTCTACTATTATGTATGATTGTCAGTACATTCTCCTAACCACTAACCCTTTGGCCAGTTTATATTCCCAGTCGTTTGGTCTCCGTCAAAGTTAAGAGGAAAGTTTGTGTCTGTAACTTGTATAGTCAACCCCAGTGCTGGGAAGCCAGGAGAGATTCCGCAGTATTTGACTTTAATTTTCACTCACCAATTGAGGGCTGGGGGATGGGATTTGGCCTATTGATGTAGGAGGTAGAGCTTTTCTTTCCAAACGGCTTTCTGGAGACAGTCAAGAAGTTAAAGGGACTTCTCAATAGTCAATACTTAAATCAAATTAAGGTCTCAGATTGACAGCTAATCTCTTTCCTCCCAGCGGTGGGCGATGCTGAATTTAGATGTGATATTTTTAGTTTTATCTTCTTAATTTATACTATCCCTGTGATAAGACCCTGTCAAATACAGCATTAAGGGGTTTTCTTACTAACCAGAATTTTCGTATTGTAGTCTTCATAACTTGTGCTATGTTTCAGGATCAAATATGCAGATGCATGTGAAAGGATTGAATATTTTCTTTCCAGATTCCATCATAGCAGGGCTTTAGCTGTAGCAACCAACATGGTATAGGGGCTGGGGGAGGGAAGAGGAAGGGAGGCGAGGAGAGGAGAGGGGAGCCCAGGCCCAAGCTGCCCATTGTTCTAAGAGCTTGCACAGTTCAGCAGCGCTGAGTTTCAGTCACTCCAAACTCTTTCTTTGTGTTGTCTAAGCCCTCAGGGAGGGAAGCTCCACCGAGAAACCTATCCTAATACAAAAATAAATATACCTATTTAATTCTAATTCCTGGCTTCCTGAAATACGATTCTTTTGCAAGTTTCTTGAGAGTTAACTGAAAATACCACTCCACTTCTACTCTATTCTAATATGCAAATCTCACTTTATATTTCATCAGCCTACCTTTGTTCCTCACTGTTCCCCTTGATATTATCACAGTGACTTAAGTCAGTGAAAGCTTAAAAAAAATCTTGTTTTATTGTTACCTTTCATTTATACATTACAGTAATTTCTAGATATACCCATTTCTTTTCCTTCCCCCTACCCACTGAACTTGCCCTTATAAAAAAGATAGTTAAAGCAAAACCAATCAATGCAATGACTACATCTGACAATGAATGAAACATTCTGTTCTTGGAATCCCTTGCCTTTCTGCCAGGTGGAGAGGTTTGTTTCCTTATGTGTTCTCCAGGACCATTATTAGACTTTCATTAACTCATTAGTGATCTTTTCCTATATGATATTGTAGCCTCTGTGTATATTGTTCTTCTGATTCTACTTACTTGATTCTGTATTAGTTCATACACATATTCCCGTGTTTTCTCTGGATTCTTTATGTAACATAGGGTTCAGGCCTGGGCATCTGCATAAGACCCTACTTACTTATTGGTTGAGGGAATGATTACTTCATGCTCTGTAACTAGGAGAGAGGTGAAGCTGCTGGGAGAGCTAGGGAGAGGACAGTTTTGCTAAGAAACTGTTATAGTCCCATACAGGGCTGCTGCCTTGACTATGTTCACGTTTCCAGTAGGTCAGAGTAGAGACTGGAAAAATTGCCCTTGGGTAAGATGGGGGGGGGGGGGG
>CM053584.1:235420799-235461565 GCA_028627135.1 Pseudochirops cupreus
ATTCTTCATGTTTATTGGAGGCCCCTGGTGGGGGTGCTCTGGCTGCACTCTCCTCCTCCCTCTCTCTCCCATGATCTTTCTTTTCCCCAAAGAAGGAATCTAGGGTTTGGGAGCTGTTCTTACTTTGCTTCTTATGCTTATTCTTACTCATGGTTGGTCAGTCCGTGATTTTTTTTTTAAATCTCTGTGGGGCTCTGCTTCCAGAAGGGAAAGCTCTGTCCCAAATCGCTGGGGTCCTCCCGGCTGCCATAGCTCTCAGGAAGATGCTGGGACTCTTCCTATTTACTTCCGGCTGACTGGATAATGAAGACTCCAGGACCGAGGCCCAAGACCGCGATCCAGATCCAGGCCGCTCAACACGAGAGCTCTTGGCCTCAGAACAATCGCTTAGTCCTCCTGCTGTCTGTAGGCCGCGAGTGGGAAGCTATAACACGGAGGCGGGTGCAAAACCTCTGCCTTTCGCTTTTCCGCTCTGGAGGCCTTTTAGCCGGACGCTTTTCTCCCTGCAATTCCCACTGACCTAGTTCTGAATGCTGCTCGCAGCTGCCGCTAATCCGCTCCTCTGCTCCTCCCATCCAGCCGCCCCCGGGGAACAGCCTCGGCTTCAGGCCAGGCTGGTTTCGGTTCGCAGTGCTGATACGGTTCCTCGTAGCTGAGCTGACTTTAGTGGGAAGAATCTTTGTGTGCCTTTTGGAGTTCTAGGATTGGTTTAGAGTCCTATTTTATGAGTATTTTGGGGTGGCTATGTGAGAGCTGTGATATGTTGCTGCTGCTACGCTGCCATCTTGGCTCCACCCCCCCATTTCCATTCTTAAGTGCCCTTAGTATGACTTGCTTAAAGGTGTTGGACAAAATGGTTTTTCTCTCCATTTCTTCTTTGTTTTCTGAAACAATATTGCTCTTAATCATTCATCATTCTTAAGATTTTTCAAAGGAGTTTATATTCTTTTTTTTTTGAGGGGGGAAGGCAAGGCAATTGGGGTTAAGTGACTTGCCCAAAATCACATAGGTAGTTAAGTATCAAGTGTCTGAGGTCAGATTTGAACTCAGGTCCTCCTGACTCCAGGGCCAGTACTCTATTTACTGTGTTACTTAGCTGCCCCAGGAGTTTATATTCTAACCCAGTGTCTCCTTTGGTAGTCATCTCTATCTGGGAAGTAAGTCAGATGCTTACTGACTAAGAAATCTCTTTCAGTCTCTTTGCCCTGGGAATTAGTTTATATTAGTTAATTATTGCATAAAATTATTATAATAGGCATAAATTTTGCTTCCTCTTGTCCATTTCCCATTTTGATTGTTAATTATTTGCTTAAATAGTCTAGGATTGAATTGTTTCTCCTGTGCACCATATCTTTTTATTTATCTTCTTGCTTTTCACTAAAACCAATCTTAGGTAGGACAAGTTGATGATCTGAATATAAACAGACAGCCAAATCAGGGATAATTTCCACATCAATTGAGTCTCTTCTCATCTGTTAAAATAGAATCTATTTTGTATGTGATGATATAGTATAGTAGAGAGAAATCTGGTTGTAAATCTAAGAAGATTTAGGTTCAGGTCCAGCCTTAGCCACACACTGTGGGCAAGTCACTTAACTTTTCAATGATTTAGGCAACTCTCTAAGAGTAACACTATGACTCTCTACTGGTGCAGAAGGTGCCAACTTGCATTGATAGAGGGAGTTTCCTCACCTGGAAGCTTACTATACCAATTAGGTCACAAGTCTAGTCCTTTTCCCTATCCACATTTGGTGCTTCTTGTGTTTAGTGTGTATCAATTCTTTTCTTGAACAAAGCAACTGTGGCATAAGCTGTGGGGTTTCAGTGTAATACTTAAGTCTTTGGTGTCTCTAATTCCTTCTTCCTGAACCATCTTTTCCCATATATTTCTTCTCATTCTTACTTTTTCCTATGTTGCAATGAAGTCAACAAGAATTATAGTGCATGTTGATTTAATTAGTAGAACTTATTCAGTTCTAAATAGTTTTTCTAACATTTCATCTTTAGCAACCAGTGCTGGCATAAGCTACAGTAATTTTCATGGTGATTTTTTTTTTTGCAAGTCCTTATCTACTACAATGTGATTAATAAGTAATTTTGTTTATTTTTTGGCCTGCCATTAGGAGTACAATAAAATCCACTCCACCAGCTCCTTTTTTTTCCTCTTCATCAAATATCTGTGCGTCAACTTTCTATGTAGTTGTAACTTCCTCTTTTCTCCCAGCTTCATCAAATGCAAAAATATTAAGACTGACAAATTTCAGCTTCTCCAGCAGTACAAGCTAAATTATTCTTTATTTTGGAGGTGGCCCTCACCAGGAAAAATTCATTACCAACAATCCAGTCTCTTGGAGATACATCTTTCTGTACTTAGCTATGAAAACAGACTCATTCTGTTTCTGGGACCAGACTCAAATCCTTTCTAGTACGGCAAAACCTGGCAGAGTACACGCTTCATTAGTACGGCCTTTAGGAATCCAAGGTCACCACCATATTACAATGAGTTAATGGAGGATGAACTTCTAAGAACCTGTTACTAGATTAAAAAATTCTTCTGGGAAAGAAAATAGTGAACAGAAAGAAGGAAGTATGGATAGCTCTACCAAAAACATGTCATTCATAACTACCTTCAGTTCCTTTTTTGAAAGGTCACTAAGTAGAGTTCTTTACCATTAACTCCTTATATTAGTGAAATCACAAGTTTAGTTTCTTTCCCTATTCCTACTAGACTGGTAGAGCAGGGGAATGTTGGATATATAGTTTATGCGAATGTTTAAAAAATATTTTTATTGATTTTTTTTAACATCACTTACATTTTCAATGAATCCCTCCCTCCAATTCCACAGAAACATGTATAACAGAAAAAAAAGAGAGAAGAAAAAAAGCAGTTCAGGAAAATCAACCAACACATCAAAAAAAATTCCAACATTACCATTTTCCTTAGGTGAATATTTCCCTTACACATTTTATTTGGATTTCCACACAATGGAAATTTATTTTGTATGACAATCATACAGATAAACTATAACAGACTGAATTTTCTGGTTCTTGTATGATTCAATAGTAGCATAATGCTGGTTCTATACCAACAGTGCCTTAATGTAGACTAGTTTTTCAAACAGATATAATTCCATTTTTTTTTCACAGAATCTGAAAACTGGAAGGGACTCTGGAGTTTAACTAGTCCAAGTCATATTCGAACAGAAATTTCCTTTACAGTGGGTTAATGTAAAATCACAAATTAAATTCTCCCTTAATATTTTAAACTGGTTCTATATATTTGCCATTGTTAAGCTATACATTCTGAGGATATGATCACATTAGGCACTGGGAGTGGGGTGTGGATTAGGGTGTGGAGGGGGGCTTTATGGACAAATTATAGCAATTACAGGCAGTATCCTATAGAAGGAATACTGAATTTGGAATCAAAGGACTAGGGTTTAAACCCTAGCTCCACTGTATTCTGTAGTCCTGGGTCTTAGTTTCCCCATTCGTAAAGCTGGGAAGCCAGCCTAGATCTTCAAAGTCCTTTTAAGCTCTAAATCCTATGATCTATGATCTTTTGTAACTTTCCCAAAGATTATTTGTGTGTTGTGTATTATCTTATGCTTCTTTATGTCCTTCACAGTACTTTGTAAATAAAAGAATAAATACTTGTTGGAGGCTTAGTAGCTAAGAAGGAAGTAGAAAGACCACAGGGGGAAAAAGTAAAGATGCTATAAACCCCAATAAAACAAAAGTTGCACTATTGAAAAATTTCAGAGAAATGTACAAATAACAATGTTATGTATCTCTACAAACATAGCTACAAAAATACATAAGAAATGAATTAGATTTTTTCTCTTACCTCTTGAGCATCAAATCTTAGTATCTCTTTCATATATGTAGGCAATAATGTTAATAAAGTATAGAAAGTCCAGTTGTAAGAAAAATGTGCCACAACAATAGACCAAAGAGGTAGAGATTTCAGCATGGATATCCATGGTACGGACTTCCGTGCAGTAAGCTGAAGAAAACAGGTGAGATTAAGAAAAAGATTAATTTTTTTAATAACTGAAACTTTGTCTAAGACCTAAATCTAGCATACCTATGGAAAGCAATTCATATCACCATACTTTGATATTCTGAAAACTAATTTACTCAGCATCAATACATATTAAAATTAATTAAATATGATATAAACGACTTCAGAATCTTTGTAATATGACTAGTTACTAACTGCAGTATGATTAAAACCCAAGAACTTGAGGTGCAAATTAGAAATTCTGGCTTTATAAGGTCATCCCTACAGCACCACTGTAAACTCCAGAAGTCACTCATGATCTCAATTTCCCTAGAAAAGATGCAATATATTTTTTATAGAAAAGCGCTGCTTCCATTGGTGGCTGTCCTTTGTTCTTGAAGAGGACCAAAATGACATCACTATGCTGGAATCAAGTTTCAATGTCTCTGACTGTGGCTGATCAGAACAATATGAGCTAGGAACGCTCTGCCACAGGTCCGGTACAAAGAATCCATGCGAATATTAGGATGAATTCTCTAAATTTGTGCATCCTGTATTTCCTTTGAGCTGTTTAAATTCTGCTTTGCTTATAGACCACAGCACCTTCTCTGCTGTGGGCTCACCATGCTGAACAGTCCTGTGCCAGTGTCTACCATGTCACACAATCAATTCCAAAGTTCTTTTTTCTTTAGGGAGGAAGGTAAGGCAATTGGGGTTACATGACTTGCCCAAGGTCACATAGTAAGTGTCAAGTGTCTGAGGCTGAATTTGAACTCTGGTCCTTCTGACTCCGGGGCCAGTGCTCTATTCACTGCACCACCTAGCTGCCCCATATTCCAAAGTTCTTAAGAGAGACTTTGAGACTGTCCTTGTATCACTTCTTCTAACCACCAGGTGAACATTTGCCCTGTGTGAGTTCTCCATAAAATAGTCTATATTTAGCAAGTGTATGTTTTGCATTCAAATAATAAGGCCAGCCCATCGGAGTTGTGCAATCTGAAGCAGAGTTTGAATGCTTGGCAGTTTAGTTTGAAAAAGGACCTCAGTGTCTGGTACCTTATTCTGCCAGATGATCTTCAGAATCTTCCTACAACAATTCAAATGGAAGCGATTCAGTTTCCTGGCATGGCGTTGGTAGACTGTCTAGGTTTTATTGGCATACAACAACGAAACTGGCACAAAGGCTCTGCAGACCTTCAGTTTGGTGGTCAGTCTAATACCTCTTCTCTCCCATCCTTTCCTTTGGAGTCTCCCAAATACTGAGCTAGCTCTGGCAATGTGTGTGTCAACCTCGTTATCAATGTGTACATCCCTGTAAAGTACACTATTGAAGTCAGTTACTGCACTGATGGTAAATTCTTCAACTTGAAAAGACTACAAGCCAAAGTGAAGGGAGTGCTGGCACATGATTTTCTGTTTGCACATGTTTGTGCACTCAATGCAGCTTCTGAAGCTGAGATGCACCAAAGTATGGATCAATTCTCTGCTGCTTGTGCTAATTTTGGCCTATGAATTAGCACCAAAAAAACACAGGTGATCCATCAGCTACCACCTCACCATCCATATATGGAACCATTGGTTACAGCAAATGGATAAGTTTTGAATGCTGTCGAAAACTTTACTTACTTTGGTAGTATGCTTTCCAGGAATGTGCACGTTACTAATCAGGTGGATGCTGCTTCAGTACATTTTTCCCAGATAGCCCACTGCCTGTGTTTCAAATGGAGCTATTTGACCACACTTTTACACCCAAATCATTCTGGCTTTCATTGAATGGCCAACAACAGCCCCCAGCCCAAGTCTCAGTGGCTCACTATTTAGATACTGCTGGCTTAGAATGAGTATAAATAGTAATTATTTTCTGTTCCAGCAAGAAACAGAGAGTCTTCCCCTCCCAGACAGATATTTTTTGTGATGATAAATTAGACCATCTTTTGTCTTAATTCTTGCCTAGCCCTTAGTCACTGAAGGAATCTTGCTCCAGGAAGACAAAGGACAGAGAAATGACCGGGATTTAGAAAGGCTAAGGTCATCCATTACATCCTTGGTCATTGCCAGTCGTCCTGATTTTTGTTTTGTACTGAACTCTGATATCTCCGGAAGAAAGTGAAACTGACGAGAGACCACAACTCTGCCTCACTTAAATCCAATTTATGCCCAAGTTAAGACATCACCCTTGTAATGTCATTTAAACCAAGAAAGGAACAACAGCAACAAACAAGGTAAAAAAAGAATTCCTTCCGTTGATAACATCAGTATCACAAAGGCTTGTCCAGACAGCACTCTCAAGTGACAATATTCTACTAGTAAATAAATGCTACAAAGTTAATGAGATTAAAAAAATTTTCTAAGAGAATCCAGATTGAAAATCTTCAAGGAATATCACTTCCTTCTGTGTTCTCCATTTTATTTAAATAACACAAACACAAAATAAACAAATACACTTCAAGCAATCATCTAAGGTTAGAATTTAAAAGAACAAAAATTTAGAATTAATCAATAAGCTTTTTTTTAGTTATGCTGTAGTTCATTTCCTATTTACAATGGTAAATTTGTATGATTCTGAAGCAATGATAGTTGCCTTAATACATATCACAACAAAACCACACTTACAACTTTTCACCGGCTCAGGTTGGTTTTAACAGATATATTAATGTAAACTGTGTCAACACAGAGCCAGAACTTACTTTCCTTTTTAATGGTCAAGCAACAAAGTGCTAAAAGTTCATACCTGATCTTTCAGAGAACAAAGAATGTATTCCTTTTCCGAAAGAGAAATTGTCTTGTGAGTTTCTGGTCTATCACTAACCAACCAGATCCATAAAATGAACCAAAGTATTCCAAGAGCACCTTAAAATTGAAAGGGAAGTTTAAATTATGTAAATATGTATAGTGAAACATTTAGTATAAAGGGATAAAAAGGATTTATTCAAGTAATGAAAAAACAACCTATTTCACAAAATGTTACCATTTATCACTGAAACTATCAACCTGAAACTAATGGGGATTCTCGATGTGATGAGGTGTAGGCTCTGGGACCCCCCCTTGGGTTGTCCTTGAATCTTTGAGGTACAGGCTCTGGGAAACCCCTTGAAGTCTGACTGAATATTCCCACTTGATGAGGCATTTGCAGAGGCCATAAATATTTCACTGTGGCTGGGCCCAAACCTCTGTTACTAGCCTGGCCCTCCATTGTCCATCTGCTTCCCACCCTTGAGCCTATCAAATCTAGATCACATTCAGATCTTCCCACATCCTTCGGTAATAAAACATTTATCTTGCCCCCCCATTAAATCGCTAAGATTCTTAAAATCTGGCCGGTTTGTACTGGTGTTACAATAAACCTTGTCTCTAACTGGAAGGAGGCTTGAATGGTCGAATTCTTTCAAGGCAGAACCTGTGCCTTTTTCCCTTGAATTTCAGGGTTCCCAGCACCCCTAGACTACAACATATGGTTCCCTACATTATGGAACAAGATGGACCATATTTATGGGCAAGATGAACCTTTTATACAGAAAGACTGTGGGAGGATCTGGATGTAATCTAGGAGTGGCCAACAACCTGGGATGGGGCCAGGTGCAGACAATGAGGGCCACAATGAAAGGGCAGTTAAAAGGATTATTGACTGTGATGGACAATGCCTCAGGTGAACCCCACAAACTTGGTTCAGGGGCTTTGGGGTCCAGGTCCCAAAGACATGGCCTTTTATTTTTAGGGGTCCAGTGTGAATCTCATCCCCATCATTACCCTTACTAGAATGTGAGCTCCTTGAGGGCAATTCTACATAATATAGGTAGCACATAGTAAATACATAATTTTTTTCACTCATTCTTGAGTCCATGGTGTCAGAATAGATGGTATTTCATAGACGTTTCCCTCAGCCCCTTTGTAAGGCTAATTTCTAGAAATGAATCATTTCCTACAACAGTTATAGAAAAGGAAAAGAGTTTCTAAGCACACGACTTAGATGGACAGAGTCTATCAGCTAAAATGATTTCCTGAAAAAATTTCCAGACTATACCTAAAGCTTCTGGGTTTTTGGTTTGTTTTTTTTTTTAATGAAGAAAGCCAGAGAAAATCATGAAACTGTTGACTGGGTTCAATACAAGTTTATGTCACATAATCTCAACTGGATCACTGCAGCAAGGTAATCTTTTTATGCTTCTCTAACTGATTCACTATCCCACTTACCACAGTGTTGTTTTCAGACCATTTCACCCCTTCTCAAACCTCCTATGGCTCTTCCTACCCTCACCTTCTCAACCTTGCTTCATATTTCACTGGAAAAAAAAGAGGCCATTAGCAGAGCTCCATCTTCTCCCCTGTTCTTCATTTCACATCATTCAGATGTGAATCACTATCCCCTCCTTCATCCTTGTCTCACATGAAGAGGTAGCTCTTCTTGCTATGGCACATTCCTCTATATGCCCAAGTGATTCCATTTTAGCCTGTCCCCTCTATCATCCTTACTCTCTCACTAATCTTCAATCTCTTTTTGTCTATGTGCTGCTTCCCTGCTACTTACAAACATGTCCACATTTCTGTCATCCTCAAAGAAACCCTCACTTGATCTATCTACCCTGCTAGCTCTTATCCTGTATCTTCCCTTTTGTGGTTAAACTCCTTGTGAGAAGGTCATCTACTGTGGGTTCCTCCACTTCCTTTCCTCTTCTTCTCTTTAACACTTTTGCAGTCTGGCTTCTGACTTTACTGTTGAACTGAAACTACTCTTTCCAAAGTTACTAATGATCATTTATTTGCCACATTTAATGTCTTTTTCTTAATCCTTATCCTACTGGACTTCTCTGCAGATTTCGTCATTACTGATAAGGCCCTTCTTCTTGCTTCTCTCTTCTTTCTAAGTTTTGTGGCACTACTCTATTTGACATAGGTTCCCAAAGTGGGTAATACCACCCCTTGGGGGGCGCTGTAAAAATCTAGAGGGTTGGTAGGCCTTGGGTGCAATTGTGAGGAGGTGTTGAATAAAAATAAGGGGGTGGTAGAAGCATAAGGAAAGAAGTGAAGAATATTTTGAAAAACCATTTGTACATGTTTCATCTGGTATTAAAGTTATAATGATTACATTATTTTCTTAATAAACACACAAAATGCAAGTTATAACCCATTAGTGGGCAGTCAGCTGACAGCGCTGGCAGGCAAGCCTGGTGGGAAGTCCAGTATGCACTAGCAGAAATATGCGCATGTAATGGCTTGTTTACAATATGATACTATATGGTTACATGATACAATATGCATCATTAAAATTTCAATGCAGGAAAATCCCCACAAATTTGCAATAAATTATTAAACTTAAGATGCATCATTTAAAAATATTTTACATATTTTTTGAAATGGCACAAATTAAAAAAAAAACATTAAAGTATTAAAGAAAGTAGATTTCCAGGGGGGCATCGAGTAATTTTTTTTTAAGGGGGCAGTAGGCCAAATGAGTGTGGGAACTTCTGATCTATACTATCTTTTCCTCCCTCTCTGACCATTCCTCTGTATTTTTTCTAGTCTTCATTCATATCATGCATATTAACAGTAGGAATACCCAAGGGCTCTGTCTGGAGACCTTGTTTATTCTCCATTTGTACTATTTATTTGATGATCTCATCAGTCCTCTTAGTCTCAATGATCATTTCTATGTTGATAATTCTCAAATCCACTTATACAGCCCAGACCTTTCTGTTGAACTCTAGTCTCACCTCCAACTGCCTACTGGACATTTCAAACTGGATATCCCACAGAAATCTTAAACGTGACATGTTCAAAACTGAACTTATTTTTCCCCCCCAAACTCTCCCTTCTTATTAACTTCCCTATTACTGTTAAGGGTACTGCTATCCACTCAGTCACTCAGAAGTCATCCTTGATTCCTCACTCTCCTCCCCACCCCATCCAATCTGTAGCCAAGGTCCACTGATTTTCCCTTTGTAACATCTCTTGTGTAGGCAGGGCCCTCTCTGACACTGCACCCTTGTACAGGAGCTCATCACCTCATGCTAGACTATTGCAACAGCCTGCTGTTTGTTCTCCTTGCTTCAAGCCTCTTCCTGTCACAGTCCATGTCCACCTGACTATGAAATTGGTCTTCCTAAAACGCAGGTGTGACTATATCAACTCCCTGTTCAATAAAATCCAGTGGCTCCTTATTATTTCTAGGATCAAATATAAAATTCTCTGTCTGGCTTTTGAAGCTCCTTGTAATACAGCCCCATTCTACATTCCCAGTCTTATTATAACTTTACTAACCTCCATATTCTCTGTGACCTAGTCACACTGGCCTCCTTGCAGTTCCTCACATAGGACACTATCTCCAGACTCATGGTACTTTCGCTGTTGGTCCCCTATCACTGGAATTCTCTTCCTACTGCCTTGGACTCCTGGTGTGGCTGGATTCCTTTAAGTATCAGCTAAAGTCTCACTTTCTGCAAGAAGCCTTTCCCAGTGCTCCTTAATCTGACATTACAACAAATTATCCTGTGTATAGATTATTTCTACATAGTTGTCTTCATATTATCCTCCCTGTTAGACTATGAGCTTCCCAAAAGCAAGGACTGTTTTTAGTCTTTCATTGTGCTCCAAGGGATTAGCACAAAGTCTGGCACAGAGTAGGAGCTTAATAAATGCTAGGTAACAAGTTGTAGGCATATTTAAAGTTTTTATCCAAATACATATAAATATTAAGACCTCAGAATAGAAACATTTGTGGTACAACTTCATTAATGAAAAATGTATACACTCTTGCCACTAGAATTTTAACATATAGAAAGCTTTGAGACAAAGATAAAAAAGAATGGAAGATATAAGGGAGAAGAATTATATAGCAGTACTTTGTATGAGTATTTATTATTATAATTTTTGTTAATGAGACTCACTTTATGATTAAAACCTGAAGTTAGGTGTAGGTTTTTTTCCCCTTAAGTTTCTGATCATTATTTTAAAACTGGTAAAACTTTTTATCAGATAATTTCAAGAGATGCATACTACAAAAACCTGAAGAACAAGTTACCCACGAATTTTTTTTGGAATTCTTTTAGCCCTAGTAGGTAGTTATTTTACTAACTGGGTTAAAATTTCTATTATAGTTGTCAAATTTTTACCAAATTAGAAGTTTCTGACATGCTTTATTTTAAGATGTGTATACTGGTTTGTTTGTTGGTTGTTTGTGAAGAGAAGTAGGCTTTCAACAGTTAATTTGTCCCTATGGGAAACTCTTGTTGTAACAACTTCCTCTACCATTGTAGATCTGCAACCTGCCTGTAATTTCTAGTATCAGATTTGCCTGAGGCACTGAGAGTTTAAGTGACTAGGCCATGGTCACACGGTCATTATTGTTATGTAAAAAGGAGGACTTAAACTCAGGTGCTATGATTCCAAAACTACCCCCTCTCTCTATTATGCCATATATCTTCTATTAAATTAGAAAAAAAATTTATGTTTAGAATAAACCTACCAAAAAAGTAGAAGACATAAGTCCAGTCCATATAGAAACAAATGATTCCAGACAGTGGAAGTGAGATGACTGTTCCAAGCTGTGCTCCTAGGCAAGAAAAAGTCATTATAGTTATGTTAAAAGTAAATGATCATGGCTGGGAGAAGTCATACATTTGGAGAAAAACGTTAGCACACTGCAGGAAAAATATAAGAGCCACCTCCTACTTTGTCTCTGAATTGTCTACCAAGGAAAGGGATTTAAACAAAAAAGCGTAGAACAAAATTCACTGAAAATGTCAACCAGGCAACTGTTTAAGTGCAGCAGACCCCTTAACCACTCTTGATAAAGGCAGAGTCAATCAATCAGCAAGTATTTATTAAGAGCCTATGTGCTAACCAAAATCAGAAGCAAAACAGAAAACTGAGAAAAAATTTTTTTACAATGGATTTTTCTGATAAAAGCCTAATTCCTCAAGTACATAGGGAAGTGAGTCAAATTTATAAAAATGAGAGCCATTCTTCAATTGATAAATGGTCAAGGGATATGAACAAGCAGTTTTTAGAAGAAGTCAAAGCCATTAATAATCACATGACAAAATGCTCTAAAAGACTATTGATCAGAAAACTGCACATTAAAGCAACTCTGAGAGACCACCTCACGTCTATCACATCAGCTAACATGGTACAAAAGGAAAGTAACAATGCTAAAGGGGATGTGGGAAAATTGGGACACTGTTGGTGGAGTTGTGAACTGGTCTAACCATGCTGGAGAACAATCTGGAACTACGTCCCGAGGGCTACAAAACTGCATTCCCTTTGACCCAGCAGCACCATGACTAGCCTGTAACCCAAAGAGATCAAAGAAAAGGGAAAAGGATCTATTTGCACAAAAATATTTATAGCAACTCTTGTGGTGGCAAAGAATTAGAAATTGAGGAGACTGGCGAATTGTTGAACAAATTGTGTTTAAGATTGTGAGGGAATACTACTGTGCTATAAGAAATGCGAACAGGATGGGTTTAGAAAAACCTGGGAAGACTTAACTGATGCAGAGTGAAGAGAACAAAACAAGGAGAACATTACACACAGTGACAGCAATATTGGAAGGATGACCAACTGTATAATAATACTTAGTTCCTCTGATCAAGACAATGATCCAAGACAATTCTAACAAAGGACCCATGATGAAAAATGCTATCAACCTCCAGAGAGAGAACCGATGAACTCTGACTATATCCTTTTCTTTTTAGCTTTATTTATTTCTTGTACTCGCACATGTGTTTTCTTTCACAACATGGCTAATAGGGAATTATATTTTGCATGATCCCACACATATTGTTGTTGTTCAGTTGTGTCTGACTCTTCATTATGATACTTGAGGTTTTCCTGGCAAAGACACTGGGGTGGTTTGCCATTTCCTTCTCCAATTCATTTTATAGATGAGGAAACTGAGGCAAACAAGATAAAGTGACTTGCTCTGAGTCATACAGCTAGTAAGTGTCTGAGGCCAGGTTTGAACTCAGAAAGATGAGTCTTCCAGACGCCAGGCTGACCCTCTCTCTATTGTGTCACTTAGCTGTTTAGTAAATATCACATCGCTTGCCTTCTCAGTGGGTGGGTGGGTGGGGAATTTGGAATGTGGAATACTTAGAGCTTGGTCATATGTCCAAGAGGCCAAGGTCATCCACTGCATCCAGGGACATCCTGACTTTGTCTTGCTACTGGACTTCAATGACTCTAGAAGAGACAGTGAGGCAGACGACTACTCAAAATCCATCCCATCATAGTTTCTCTTCAAAACAATGGATAAACAATAATTTTACCTTGTGTTTTGCACATCTTTTGATTTTGTTTTACTATTTCTTATTGTCTCATGTAGTCATTGATTTCTATTAGACCCATTCCAATTTTCAGAGATTTTAATTCTAAAGTAGTTTTTTAGTACCATCTCTTCTAAGTTATTAATTCTCCTTTTCATTCTTTCTCCCTTAGATGCTATATCCTCTTACTACATTTTGTACTTCTTATTAATTTCTTTCTGGTCTTCTTTTAGTCCTTGAGGCCAGGATATTTTTTTCTCTGGGTTTACCTAACGGGCTTCACTTAGTCTACAGCATTTCCTTATCGTGCTTAGCATTTTTTTTCTTCTTCCTTTTCTCCCCCTTATTAAATTTCATTTTTATTAGATTTGGTTCATCATTCCAGCTAATGATTTTTACAAAATCCTGATTCTGTCATTAAACATGGCAACTATTCTCTTCATCTGCAGTTTTAACAAGCATGCTACTTTTACCTTTATTCAAGTGTTTGAATAAAATAAAAATGTTGATCAAGACAAAGCTAAGGACAGAGAACCCTATGGCACCACACAAGAGAACTGCCCTGTTGACACCAATCTCCTAATTAACCCTTAGAGTTAATTGTTCAACCATCTATGAGTCCACCAAATTGTACTATCACTCAGGCTATCTCTCTCCTCATCCACAATGATAACTTGCCAGAGTTTCTCAAACTTGGCATTTCCTTTCTATCTATCTATCTATCTATCTATCTATCTATCTACTCTTATCTCTATGTTGAGCTTCTGGATTGGAGCTTTGTGCTTGCATCAAATGCTGCTTCTTCCCCTACTCTTGGATGATGTGAATAGGCCCTCTTGGTCCTAGATACAGTTGACTAAGACTAGGTCCAACCTTCTGCAAGAACTCCTGGATTTCGGCTTAATTTCCTAGTATATCAATTTAGATTCTATTTTAGCTTTGGCCCCTTTTCTGTCTTTATCTTCTTGCATAGTTCTAAAACCAGTGTTGGTTCCACTCCTTGCTGTGAGCCTTCCAGGAGTCAATCAGATGTTAATTTTATTAGCAGCAGTTCTCTTAAAAGGGGGCCATAGATTCTTTGCTTCTTCTGGTCTCTTCTCCTGCTATGAACTGAGGATGAGCCACCTGGGTGTTGTGCTGAGAAGTCCCAGGCTCTTTGCTCTTTGGTCCAGGATAGTTTAATGACTGGGTGCTGACTTGGCCTTGTCTTCTGATCTGGATATGTGTTGCTTGTGCTTGGTCTTGCACTTATACTGACTTATCTCTGCTCAGAGCTTCTGCAGGAGTATAAAATTCTTTTGTGCAACTGAGCACTGAATGGGGGCGCTCAGAATTGTTTTTTAAAAATTCATTATTAGTGTACCTTCTAGTGCACTTTTATTGTAATTTGTTGATGACCTCATTTTCTCTAGGTTCTAACTTGCTATCTCCAATAATTCCTTCATCCTTTTTTTAAAACACCAATTCACTTCTGATTACACCCCCTTCTCCTTAAACAGAAAATATGCAATGGCATTTTGTATTCTGCTACTTTATTTACCAAAGCTGATCACTGTCTCAATTAGTTTTCTTCCTTATTCAGATTTTCTAAGGAAATCATCTGCAAAATGATGGGGTGACTAGGTGGCGCAGTGACTAGAGCACCGGCCCTGCAATCAGGAGGACCTGAGTTCAAATCCAGTCTCAGACACTTAACACTTACTAGCCATGTGACCTTGGGCAAGTCACTTAACCTCAACTGCCCTGCCTTCCCCCCTCCAAAAAGCAAAAACAAAAAAACCCCAAAAAACCAAAAATGGATAGCTTCTCTTTGCTAATGCTTATTGCCTTTGATTTTTTTTCTTGTCTCATTATTCTTGCTAGCATGTTGATAACTGTGTCAAATTATAGAGGGGTAGAGGGAGGATCCTTGCTTTACTCCTGTATTTTTTGGGAAAGTCTCCAGTGGTTCCCATTGCAAAGTATGCTAATTTTTCATTATTGTGGTAGATAATATAAAACCAAACCATTTTCTGCAGAACCCAATGCACTCTTCAAGGGAAAAACTATATCTCTGAAAAGAAACCTTAACAAAATAGAAAAAGAAAAGTAGAACAAACCGAGAATATAATGTTTAAAACTATAAAACCAAAAAATAAACATAAAAGAGGAAATCTAGAGAACTAGAGAAGAAATAGATAAAATGTTTTAACATATTAAAAAGTGGATTTTCTATGTCTGTGCTTTGTAAGATTTTTTGGCACAATTAAGTATTGTACTTTGCACCTACTGATATTGATGTGGCATTACAGTCTTTATTATTAGTGTGGTCATAATTGTTTTACTGATGTTGAAGCAACCACATTTAATAATGATATTGTTTATGGTTTATGATATAGTTTATTTTATTATAATTTGTTTTGTTTTGTTTTCTGCTTTTTTTTGGAGGGCGGTAGGCAGGGCATTTGGGGTTAAGTGACTTGCCCAAGGTCACATGACTAGTGTTAAGTGTCTGAGGTCACAATTGAACTCAGGTCCTCCTGACTCCAGGGCCGGTGCTCTATTCACAGTGCCACCCCACTGACCCCCAGTCTATGGTTTCTTTTAGTATGATATAGTTTGTTTAACTTACATGTTGTGAATTTTTGTTTTTATTTTATTTGATTCATCTAACACCCAGTAAATTTTGTTGCTGTTCATTTTTATTCTATTTGTTTGTTTTTTAAGTGTGTTTTTTGTAGGCATCAAAATGTGGGGTTTTTTTTCCCCCTTATTTGATTTGCATCTTTCATTTAATGGGTTGTTTAATCCATTTACATCTAAAGTTATGAGAGTCGAGTTTAAATGTTCCTCTATTTGTCTCTAATACTTTTCTCCCCCTGAAACAGTGACTAGCTTAGAGTGCCACATAGGTGCTTAATAAATGCTTGTTGAGTAATACAATATACCAAAACTCATGTGAGAAAGCTAAAGCAGTTCTAAGAGGTGAATGTCAAGAATAGTTTAATACAGTAGTGGAAAAAGTAAGAATGAAAAAGTTTAGCATTTTACCAAAATACAAATTATATCATGAGGCAGTAATTATCAAAAGTATCTGGTACTATAAAAAAAATGGAAAAGCTGATCAATAAAGTAAAAGTAATGCATAAAGCAGTCTGGTCTTTGATAAACTAAAGAACACCAGGAAGTGGGGAAAGAACTTTTAATTATACATTCTTCCTTGGTGATCTTATCAACTATCATTTCTTTGACTGTGATGCCAAAATCTTTATCTAAAGCCTCAATTTCTCTCATAAGTTCCAGAACAGACAATTTTCTCACTGGTGTACTCATCTTCTTTCTGGAGTAACTGAAAAATTTTTTTGCACTAGGAGACCTAAGCTTAAATACTAGCCCTGCCCCTTAATATCTGTTTGAGCTTGGTCAAGTCAAAACCTCTGTATGCATCAATTTCCTCATCTAGAAGATGATGAGCTTGGACTAGCTGATCCTTAGGAACTTCTCCAACTTTCAAACCTAATGATGCTAAGCGCAATTAACTATTACATAGTTCCACCTTGATTTCCCATTAGCACTTCAAATTAAACACGTTTAAAAATGAACTCTTCCTTCCCTGGAAAATATGCTTTTTCAACAAATTCAATAAATAGCTAATAATTAAGGAAATGTATTAGGCATTGGAATACAATGGTAAAAGTGAAATAAATGGTCCCTCTTCTTCATTAGCTTATCTATACATTATTTTTTAAATTTATTTTTTTGAATGCTAACATTTTATTTTCCCAATTACATGCAAAAACAATTTTAACCTTCATTTAACCTTCATTTTTTACAATGTTGAGTTACAAATTCTCTCCCACCTGATTAAAGAAGGCAAGCAATCTGATAAAAGTTTGCAAAATATATTTCTATATTAGTCGTGTTATGAAAGTAAACATAGACAAAAAAACCCCAAGAAAAATAAAGAAAGTAAAAAAAAATCATGATTCGATCTGCATTCAAAATCCATCGGTTCTTTCTCTGGTGGTGGGTAGCATTTTTCATCATAGGTCCTTCAAAATTGTTATGGATCACTGTATCTTTCATCGGTCACAAAGACTGATTTCCTAAATTCTATCCATTCTTCACAATCTCTTTCATTCCTTCCAACTTGAGTTCAGATCTATGTTACTCTTCTTGACTATTACAATAAACTTTGATTATTATAATAGTCCTCTAATTAAATTCCCCATATTTAATCTTTGTCCTAATTCATCTATCTTCCTTACTGGAATACTTCAAGGGTATGTAATCTCATTGATGTGCATATTGCTTTTGCTGATACACATTAAAATCTAAGTTCAAGAAAACTGATCAATTGATAAGCATTTAGTAATATCTTGGTGTCGTTGTTGTTGTCAGGTACTCTGTTAAGCAATGGGAATATTAAAAAAAAGCAAGAGTCCTTCCCCCAAGAAGCTTATATTCTAATGGAAGAGATACCAACCTTGAAAATGAAGGCATTATTGCCTGGGAGGACCCTGAAAGGCCTCTCACAGAAAATGGAACCTTGAAGGAAACCAGGGATTCTAGGAAGCAAAGGTAAGTAGGAAGAGCATGCCACAGGCAGGGGACAGCCATTTATATCTAGTAAAACATGCAGGGGTGCCATAGTACACCCTTTGAGAACTAATCACTTAGAGTGATCAGTGAAATAGGACTAAGGAACTAGGTGTATTTTTAATGCATATGCTTTGCTTCACCTTTGTATAACATCATTTCTCACCTGTAAATTAAAATATCTACTACAGTAGCAGTTACCAAATTGTGGTCAGAAGATTCTTGAGGATGCTTTAGGGGGCCTGTGAGGTCAAAACCATTTTCATAATAATATTAAGACATTATTTACCTATTAAAATACCCATTCATTTTCCAATTACATATCTTTGTAAGGCTGAACTTTCTTCATATATTTCAACCAAAAACAACATATTTCAACAGATTGAATGCAGAAGCAGATATGAGAATCTAGTTGTCTTCTATTAGGCCAGGTCTTAAAGATATTTGTAAAAATAAGTGAAAGAAGGTCATTTTTCTCACTAATTTTTTGAAATTTGGTCATATTTTATCAAAATGTCATTTATATGAATATTTAATAAGTTTATTATTGTTATTTTTAAAATAAATTAATAAATATTTTGAAAAAATTTATCAGTCTTAACTTTTAATAGAATACTGATAGATATAATTCACATAAACAAAAACTCTTTGGGATCTTCAATAATTTTAAGCTGTGTAAGGGGGTCCCAAGGCCAAAAAATTCGAGAACCACTAAGACATAATACATCTAAGTATCTAAATACAGAGAAAAACTGCATAAACAGGAAGGGGATGAAAATCATGCTATGTGCTTTAGACATATTACCCCTCCTCCGTCTCCCTGCTCCCCCAACTAACAAACATTGATTTTCTCTCCTTCCTCCTGCTGCAGGGCAGGGGAGGATCCCCTTTGTAACAATTATACATAGTCAACAAATCCTTACATGTCCAAAAAAATGTGTGTTTAGATATGCTTCTTAAAAGGGAATTTAATTCTCTTACCTGCATATGAGATACTAAGAAGTTTGCTTCTTTCAAGAGGAGGAGCCCAAGAGGACCACATAGCATGCATAGCAGGATATGTAACACCCTGGACAATAATGAGAAACTCTGGATGAAATACGAAGATATTTTTTTGTATCCCCTTAAGAATTATTATTCACAAATATCATTGCAAACTTGCTACTCATAAATTCTTGAAAGAACAATTAGATTAGGTTCTCACTACATCATCCCTGAGTTCAATACCATGAGATATATCTTATCTTAGTGGAATTACCATAGGATGCAGTCCTTTTGTTAATTTAGCAATTAAATCTACCTTAATAGCTTGGGGAAAAAGGTATCATTTCATTGCATTTGTTTATAGAAATTTTGGATAGATTAGGTTTCAGTGCATTCTCCCTAAGTTTTAAATATCATACTTACCAAAGGCCATACAGTGGCAGAAACAAAGTACAAAGTACTTTTACAGTACAGTACACAAAGGCAGAACACTGTGCCTGGAGTCAGAGAGACCGGAGTTCAAACCCAGTCTCAGGCACTTATTAGCTGTGTGACTCTGGGCAAGCCCCTTGATCTATTTGCCTCAATTCCTTCAACTGTAAAATGGGAATAATAATAGCACCTACCTCCTAGGGTTGTGGTAATGATAAAAAACACTGTAAATCTTAAAGCTCTATAAAAGTTCTAGCTATCATTAAGTATTAAAGAGTTACTATGACTATTTTTTCATAAAAAGTGAACAATTTAAAAAGAATCTCAGTTTTAATACAACTGGAAGAATGATTACATTTGTCCTTTGTAGCCTAGAACCAGAAGCAGTGTGTGAAGGTTACAAAGAGGAGAATTTAGGCTCTGTCAGAGCAGTCCAAAAGGAGAATAGGCTGCCTTGGGAGCTGATGGATCCTCCTTGACTTAGGGCCTTCAAGCAGAAGCTGGCTGACCTCTTGTCAGGTATCCTGTGGTGGAGAACCCTTTTTGAGGATGGGTTTGACTAGCTGGTCACTGGGGTCCCTTCAAACTCTCAAATTCTGTGTGGTGTCTTACTAGAGATCTACCCCAAATCCCAATTTGTACTTGTATGATGTGAATCATCAACTATTAAAAGAGTCAGGGTGTTTATGTAAGTTATAGTAAAAAGACGCTCACTGGCATATTGTCTAAAAACCCAACATTTATTAAGAATTCACTGAATGAATGAATGAAAAAAAATTTGTTAGGGAATTAGGAAGGTACTATATATACATATACATATATATATATATATATATATATATATGTATATGTATATATGAAACACAATGTCTGAAGTCACATTTGAATCCTGGTACTCCTGACTCAAAGGCCCATGCTCTATCCACTGTGTCATCTAGCTGCTCCTCACGTTACTGTTCTTCATTCACACTACAATTTATCCAAACTGGCCTTCTTACTATTCCTTATACTTGTTACTCTTCATTCTTTTTCCATGCCTTTGCACTGCTATCTCTCACATCTAGGAATGTTCTCCTTTCACCTTCACCTTTTAGAATTCCTTGTTTCCTTCAAACCTCAGCTCAAGCACTTCCTTCTCCATGAAACCTTTTCTGGATGTGACCAAAGCTTGAATTTGTTTTGCTTGAGGTTTTTGTTTTTCTCTCTCTCTCTTCTTTTTTGCTTCTTAGAGAGGGGAAGGTAGGGCAGTTGGGGTTAAGTGATTTGCCCACAGTCACACAGCTAGTTGTGTGTGTGTGTGTGTGTGTGTGTTAAGTGTCTGAGGCTGGATTTGAACTCAGTTCCTCCTGACTCCAGGGCTGGTGCTCTATTTTCTGCGCCACCTAGTCGCCCCTGTTTTTCTCTTTTTTTAACGGTAAGGAGAAGGTAGGAGAAAAAATGGTTTTTTGTTAATTAAAAATAAATTAAAAAATAAGACTTTTTCAAACAAAACCCCCAATAACACCCCATTCTTTAAAAAGTACATTCCTCTCAAAACTATTTACCAATTGTTAAAAATAAAGGATTTAAAATAGTGAGATTTAATTTTCCCAGCATCTAATATCGAAAGTGAATTTTTAGAAGAACATCCATGACTTCATTTTGTTCTGTATTAACCATTTTACTGCATATGACCCCTTATGAACTGCAAGGCCAGTTGTAGTAGCTGGTGTCCTTTAGTGACTCCTTTTTCCCTCTTATGTATACAAAAAGACTTAGCTGCTAAAGTATTCCAGAGTCCTAAGAATGACCTCCTCCCTGTCTGGCCTGATAGGGAGTTGGATGTAGTGAAATTAGCTATACTAAGAAGATAACTTCCCTATCTATTTTCTGTAGCAAATGATACATATTTTCTTTTAACAAGTATACTACCAGACTGGCTAAAAATATAGAAGGGGAAAGTGACAAATGTTGGAGAGGATATGGAAAAATTGGCACACTAATTCATTGTTGGTGGAATTGTGAAATGATCTAATCATTTTGGAGAGCAATCCAGAATTATGCCCAAAGAGTTATTAAACTAACTATAGGTTATGCCCTTTGACCCAGCAATATCACTACTTGGTAATTCGGGAAATAGGAAAAAAACCTATATGTGGTAAAGTATTTATAGCAGCTCTTTTTGTAATGGCAAAGAACTAGAAATTGCAGAAATGCCCATCAGTTGGGGAATGGCTGAACAAGCTGTGTCATATGATAGTGATGGAATACTACTGTGCTATAAGAGACGATGGGCTCAATGATTTTAGAAAAACATGGAAATAATGAAATAAAGAAAAAATGAAGAGAAATGAGCAGAACCAAGAGGACATTGTTACAGTAACAGCAATATTGTTTTAAGAATGACTTTGAGTGAATAAGTTATCTATTATAAAACCAAAATTAACTATAAAGGACATATGAAGAAAGACACTATCTGCATCCAGAAGAACTGATAAACATGAGTATGTATACAATAGTTTTATATACATGTATGTGTGTGTATGTGTGTGTGTGTGTACACACACCTATTTGTGTCTAATGGTAACCATCTGACAGTGGTGGTGAGAAAGGAAGAAAAAAAAAAGAAATTTACTTGATAATTTTGTTGTATATCTGAAAGAAATAGCAAGTTGCACGTAGTAGATTTGTAGTTTCATACACAATCTTTTTTATTGTACTATGTTACAGAAATGCTTGTTTGATTCCATAAATTAAAAATAAAATTTATTTTTTAAAAAAGTATACTATATTTCTTTGTGTGCAACATTTTAATGAAGAAAGTCTTTCTATTGTTTCATGTAATGTATAAATATTCCTTGCTAAATTGTGAATGACACATTCCCCGTCAACTGCTGGTGGACGATGTCACACTTTTGAGTGTAATAAAACCACTTCTGATTTGTTTTGGTTTATTGGCACTAGCTAGTCAATTGATTAAGAAGTAGTAACACAGTCTACTGTCTCTGACCACTTTTGTTGTCTCTACCTGTTGATTTTGTTACAGTTTGAAGTCAATAAGTATATTGTTATGCTTTCTTACTTCTGTCTCACTTTATACATATTCACTGAGGTTCAATGAATTACAGTTGTAACATAACTTAAGAAGCCATTTAGTTAAATTTTCTTACTTTATAGACAAGGAAACTGAGTCCCAGGAAGATTGACAACTGGCAAAAATCTTTTCACATTTCTCTGAGTTTTGCATATTTATAATTGCCTGTGGAGCTGTAAGATTCTATTTCATTCACATATCATTCCCCAATCTTTGGGTACATATTTTTGTTTCCAGTTTTGGTTATGACAAATAATACTGCTATGAACCTAAAAAAACTATATATGTTTGTGTATGTGTATATATATATATATGCATATCATATGCATACACACACATATGTATTTTCTTACAGTCAGTGACTTCCTAGGGAGGAGTAGTGTTCTCACAGGCCACTGGCTGTACTTCTACCGTAGTTCTAGAGTCACCACCTAGGACAGCAATTCTTTCGGTGAAAGGGCCTGCCATCCCCACCACTACCACCACTGCCACCACCAAGGAAGTAAGTAAGCCAATCTACCTAAAGCACCAAAGTACCCTGAAGGACTGACTGTCTTATGTGTAAGTGCGTTAGGAGATGAGAGTGTAGTGAAGAACGCATATCTTAGATCCTGGGCTCAAGTTCTAGAATCAATGCTTACTGTGTGATTTTTTAGAGCCTTAGTTTCTTCCTTTGTAAAATGAGGATGATACTGACCTTTCCTACCATATAGGGCTGTTGTGAGCAAAGCTATTCCTAAATCTTAAAGTGATAAATAAGTATTAACTACTGGATGTTTAAGCTTTAGTAGTTTAAAACTACTCTAAGACTTTGGGGGCATCCTCTATTATTGTTACTTATAAAAAGAATAGCAAGAGAAAGTATATTTACTTAACCTCTTACTGCCCAGTCAAAAAAAAGAATACGAAGCAAAGAAAAGGATTAATAAGGGAAATGAAGAGGGAATGACAACCATGAACAGAAGTGTCATGAATGAAGACATAAAAAAATAAAAGCACTATAGAATAGTGTGAAATAAATTACTCATCCAGAAACTGAAAAGAACAGAGATAAGAACGTACAAAATTACAACCAGGGTACAGATAACTAAACTGAACAACGTTCAGTGGTTCAATTTTTTTCGTCTTTCACAATATTACCCAATTTAGAAGTCTCTCTTGGGAAACACTGTTTTCTATTGCTGGGAATGAGATTTCTACTTTGGGGCTGCTCCTTCCAAGATATGATAATTAGTAGATTCATAAGACCTCATTAATCACAACTTAAGGTTCAAGTAAATTTTTTGGTTTTTCTTTCCTATAAACAATCCAAGTTTGGTTTTAGCTATATAGCCCTATCTAATAGTGAAATTCTTTATCTCTAGCAGAGGCAATTGTAACTGAATGTAACTTTATGTTCACTGACACAATTCTAATAAAAATAAATGAATAAGTTTATCTATATCTATGTAGTAATATCTTCAGGCCCAAACAAAGAATTGTTAGGATCGAAGGCAGAAGAGATCTGGCCTAGAACTCTCATGCTGCCCGCCCCTTTCCCTCTAACTGACCAAACACACGGCCTACACCAGGGTACTCCAGTTGGACTCCTTTCCTTAGTCTCCCTTTCCTTTCCCCCTCTTTATATATGTATATGATGTCTTTGCCACGAGAAGGTAAGCTCCCTGAGGGCAAGGACTGTTTTACTTTTATGCCTTTATATACCCAGTGCTTAGCACAACTCCTGGAATAGAGTAGATATTTAATGTTTTGACTGTCAATAAACTAATATGGTAAATCTGTAGCAAATGGGACAAGGCTACAGGAGTTCCTTAGGCCTCTCTTTCTAGTGCCTAGGCACATTTACATTATAAGTAGGGCCTTTTGTAGATATATAAGTATTATCTGCAACTTGTTGAGTCATTTTAATTGTGTCTGACTTTTTATGATCTGATTTGGGGTTTTCTTGGCAAAGATAGTGTAGTAGTTTTCAATTTCCTTCTCCTGTTCATTTTACAAATGAGGAAATGGAGGCAAACAGGGTTACATGACTTGCCCAGGGTCACACATCTAGTTAGTGTCGGAGGGCATATTTGAACTCAGGTTTTCCTGACCCCAGCCCTGGTATTCTATCCACTGTGCCACCTGCCCCATCATTATCTGCAACTAGCATGATACATTTCCCAAAGCCACAAAAATTTGTGAAAGAGAAGACTGCAGAACGTTTAAGAAAAATGGAAGAAGAAAGAAAGAGTTGAAGAAAGACAAAAGAAGTAGGAAAACCAAAGAAAGAATTAATAAAAATCACCAATAATGATTCTACTTTCACAAAAGACTGAAGTCCCTGTTTAGGGTCTGGAGGTGCTTAATAAATAAAAAACTTAACAGTACAAATGGAATTTCAAAATACAAATTGTTCATCAGCATAGATGAGGTTGGTAAAACAATCTCTGGTGTTAATTGAAAAGTACATATAATAATATTTTTCAAAAAGTTATATTCTAGGGGCAGCTAGGTGGTACAACTAATAGAGTACCAGCCCTGGAGTCAAGAGGACCTGAGTTCAACCTCAGACACTTAACACTTACTAGTTGTGTGACCTTGGGCAAGTCACTTAACCCCAACTGCCGGGCCTTCCCCTTTCCTCCCCCCAAAAAAGTTATATTCTAGAAATATTTTTTTTGAATGGCCATTTTAAAGGGATGCTGACCCAACCTTTGAACTTCAAATCTTCAAAAAACTTAAGAAAGAATGTAGGATGAGGAATGAAGCAATGATATGTAACTTACCTCTCCTAGTCCTTCTAGGGCTCGGACTGCAATGAGAAAGCCCACTCCCAAATCTGCAGCAATGGGGGTCAATAATGTGAGCAAAGAGGTACCAAGTATTCCAAATCCCATAAGCAGCTTTCCACCCACTTTACTGGCCACATATCCACCAGGAATCTGAGTGATGATGTAGCCATAAAAAAAGGAGCCAAGAATCCATCCCTGAGTTTCTGCATCCCAATGATATTTCTTTCCCTAGAACACAGAAATAAAAATTATTTTGGTATCTGACTTTTGAGAACTTATTTTTCACTGCAGAACTAATCATCTTTGTCTGCTATTTTAACCTTATGACAGTTATGAAATGAGAACTTTTTGATAGCTAATGTGATTATATGCTGCAGGAATACAGTCTGAAGGAACTGTATTGGTATGCAGGGAGCCAAAATCTTCAAGCCATTAGGAAAGATGGCTGTTTTATGGAACACCTTAGGATAAAGAAAACAATCTGATCAGTTGAAAGTGTTTTATACTTATGAGACAAAGAGGTCTTTTGGATCAAAAAAGCTTCATATGGGTTAATTCAGAATATTAAACATTCTCTTGATGTTTACATTCCTTTCAACTTTAGAACCAGTGCAGAGACACTTTAATTATCCTGGCATCAAATAATATATTGTTGTTGTTCAGTCATTTCAGTCGTGTCCAACTCTCTGTGACCCTATTTGGGATTTTATTGGCAGAGATACTGAGATACTGGAGTTGTTTGTCATTTCCTTCTCTAGTTCATTTTACAGATGAGGAAACTGAGGTACACAGGGTTAAGTGACTTTCCCAGGGTCAGATAGCTAGTAAGTGCCATTTCCTTCTCCAGCTCATTTTTCTAGTTAAGAAAACAGAGGCAAACAGGGTTTCAGTGACTGACTTGCCCTGGGTCACACTGCTAGTAAGTGTATGAGGCCAAATTTGAACTCAGGAAGCGTCGTCTTCCTGACTTCAGGCCCAGCACTCTATCCACTGCACCATCCAGCTGCTCCCCAAATAATATATATCATCCAGGTGAATAATATTGTCAACTCACTGTACACAAAGATTTTATTTATTTATTTTTTGGGGAGCTCAATACTTAATTTTTAAGCCTCAAATAGCTTTGGTTTAACTCAGTTACCATGTGAAAACTTATCAAGAATTTCTTTATCATAGATATGACAGCACACCCACACCCACATATAGACATATCCACAACATCTTAATTATTACTTTATTTATTATTTTAATTATTATTAGTCAGCTTTTGGATTATATATACATAGCCTACATATACCCAATTTATAGATTATCTGTGGTTATCTGCCCACCAAATCAGACTTTGGATTAAAACCAGAGATGGATGTCAGAACTATTATATATGTGTATATATATATATATATATATATATATATATATATATATATATATGACTATATCATTTATTTCTATTCCAAAGCCAAACATAAAGATTTTGAAACATTCATGCTCTGTTCCTTGGTAATATCATTCACTCCCACAGTGTCAATTATCACCTCTATGAGGATGACAGAAAAATCTCTATTTCCTACAGATCAGCTGGGTCAAGTGGCACGTCAATATTTCTGAAACCAAGCTCATTATTTCTACTTCTAAACTTGATCTTCTTTCTGGCTTCCCTATTTCTACATGTGGCACCACCATTCACTCAGTCTTTTAAATGTGAAATTTGGATGTTTTTTTCTGACTCTTCCTTCTCTATCACTTGCCATAGCCAATCAATTATAAAGTCTTACTGACTCTAACTCAGTAATGGAAGCACGGTATTCTAATTAAGGTAATAAGTCCTATTAGACTCTGACCTGGTTGGACAACATCTTGAATCTTGAGTTTTGGATGTCAAATTTTAGGAAGGATATTGATAACTTAGAACGTGTCCAAATAAAGGCAACTAGGACTGTGAAGGAATCAAACCTGCCACATGAGGATTAATTAAAGGAACTGGTTACATTGAGCCTGAAGAAGAGAAGACTTGGGGATAGCTGCATTAAGAGGGCTGTCAGGTGAAAAAGGAAGTAAAATTATTTTGCTTGGCTTCAGAATCCTCAACAACCATGAACATTTCCATGTTCACAGAAGGCCAGCAAGTGGGGATTATATGTGAAGTCACACATTTACTACTGTAGTGCTTGTTCCTTCTATTTATTTTTGAAGCTTCAATTTTTTATTAGTAATTTTTTACTTTTGTCATTGTGGGGCACCTTAGTGGCATATGCAACTCAGGAAGACCTGTGCTCAAATCCTGCTTCAGATACTAGCTGTCTGATGCTAGGCAAATCACATAACATTTCTCAGCCTTAGTTTCTTCATCTGTAAAATGGGGATAATAATAGAACCTAAACCTCAAAGGGCTATTGTGAGGCTGGAATAAAATGTATATAGCTTAAAGTACTATGTAAATGCTAGTTAATATTCTCGTAATTATTGTTATGAATCTGAAAAACAACCATAAATATGAATACTTTCAAACATAAAGAATAGAAAGAGGATCATACAGGAAACTAGGAATCTCTACTATGAACTGTTTGCTGTTAAAAAAAAGTATAAAATATGTCAACAGTTATCCTACTCTCTGGTCTTCCTCTGAGCTTCCTTCTTTTCTCTTTTGTATTTAAGAACATACTGCAATGATCCCTTTCTTTTCTCCTTTTTCAGGCATCATTATCACGTCTCCCTCCCTCCAAATCCTCCCCAGCTTGTTCCTTTCAATATACGTTAAATTTTACAGAACAGTACTACTACTGTCCTGCTATCTGTGTGCTCCTCTGAATCTCTCTCTGGTCTCTTCTGAGTACTTAAAAAACATTTCAGGAATGATCTTTTATTTCTTTCCTTTTTATTCTGTATCACTATCACTATCCCCCAAATAAAAGCCCCATCTCGTAAAAAAATAGTTACAAATAAGGAATTTATGTACTAATGGTCTTGATTAACACTGTAGGACTTGGTTGGCACCTCACAGTTGTTGCTGTTGTTACTGCCTCAGTTCCTAAATGAGGGAGTAGATCTCAGTAACTTCTAAGGTCTCTTATACCTCCAAATCTAAAATCCCACTCTATGCTAGTTGTCCCAAATGCCTGGGAGGCACTCTCTCCTCACCTCCAATCTCTTACTTTCTTCCAGGCCTAGCTCAAGCACCAGATCCTACATGAAGTCGTTCCTGAAACCCACAATTGTCAGTGCCCTTCCTCCCTAAACTGCCTTCTATTTATTCTGTATATGTGCTATTGTTGCATGTCTCTTCCAGCAGAATTTAAGACCACAGAAAGCAGAGACTCTTACTTTTTATCTTTGTATCCTCAGTACCTAGCACAATGCCCAGTATACAGTGGATGCTTAATAAATGCTTGTTGATTAGTTTCCCCCCATTAAGCTTCTAGACAGAGGAATGATTAGTTTTTGTGTTTCTTTCCCTGGTGCCAGAGGAACACAGTAGGCACAGTGAATTTAAACAACTGAACTGAATTTAAACAATTAAGGGGAGACAGTAGAATTTCCACTTAGCTTAAAGAAAAACAGAGTTATTCAAAAGAGAAATGGGATGCCTTGGAAGACAGTGAGTTCTCCCAAAATTGAAGGCCTTCAAGCAGAGATTAAATGTCACTAACTTGTTAGGAATGCTGTAGGGCCAAGCCAGAAGACCTGAGATCCCCTCCAAATATGAGATTCTATGATAACCCCTCCCCTTTGTGCCCTTACCTTTCTGTTCTCATTGCAACCTCATTCCTACCTGCTATGACTACTGAAATTGCCTAAAAAATCTAACTGCTGTCACTCTCTCATCCCTCTACTCTAACCTTCAAGGAGCTGCCAAACTAATCTTTATGGTACTTTAAGGGACTTGTAGGTTAAAAAGAAATCCTGTTACCAAATTGTGCTTTGCTTTTAACTCAAGATTTGCACTTATTCGACTGACATTGGTTATTCTGCTTTAAAATTATTTAGCAAAACTACTTTTTTTTAAATTAAAGAGCTAAACACCTACCATTTGATTGTGACAGTCTCCTATGGGAGCAGAATGTTCTGGGCATGCCTCAGAGGTTGTGTTTTTCTCCATACTTTTATTTCAATCTACCATATTCACTAATGCTACGCTTAGATTCACTCGTAAATTTAAATAAAATATCAAAGAAAAACCCCTCTAGGGGCTCTCTATTACCTCCCAAGTAAAGTTTAAACTTTTGGCATTCCAGGCCCTTCAAAACCAGGTACTTTTTCAGCCTTATCTCACAATTCTTTTCCAGATACTCTGCATTCCAGCCTACAAAACTTTTCCCTATCTCCCGTAAATCTTGTACGTTCTAGTTCCATGCCTTTGGTTGCACTGTTATGCCCTTAATATTTTTACTTCAATAAAAAAAATTCTTACCTATGTTTTAAAGTTCCCTCCTTTCCGAATTCTTTCATTTGGTAATGCCCCTCCACACACTGGGTTTCATACAGCACTCTGTTCTGCAGATAACCACCCCCTCCCACGCCCCTCCCCCCCAACACTGGGATCCAGTGACACTGGTCTCCTTGCTATTTCCTGAACAAGCCTCTCCATCTCCTGACTTCAGGCATTTTCAGTGGTTGTCCTCCATGCCTGGAATTCTCTCTGCCTCCTAGCTTCTCCAGCATGCTTCAAGTCCCAGCTAAAACCTTACCTTCTATATAAGAAGCCTTTCCCAATTCCCCTTGATTTTAGCGCCTTCACACTTATTTCCAATTTATTTTGTACACATTTGGCACATAAGCTGCTGGCATGTACCCTCCCCCATCAGACTGTGAGCTTCTTGACAGCAGGGAATGTCTTTTGTCTTTCTATGTATCCTTAACACTTAGCACAGAGCCTGGCCTGTGACAGGTGTTTAATAAATGTTTACTGACTCGCTATTCTTAAGCCTATCTTTTTTGATTCTTATGAAAACTGCAAAAATCTTTTGATTCTTACAGAGAAATAAAATCAGCAGATGGATGAAAGGAAACAAATATTATAAAAATAAGGTTCTCGATTTCTTCTAGCGCACTGCGGCCTGACCTTTGCAACAAAGAAAACACTCACGATAGAATTATTTTTCAGTAGTTTATAAAACTATCTGGTGTTCTCTTATCAATTCCCACTTCTATAGTATTGGACATGTACCTGTTGCCTGTTTGCCCATATTCAAGTGTGTTCCAGCGTGGAGAAAATTTTTCTCCTTGATGGCCTAGGGTTTTGATCTCTGATCTGCAGGCTGGCGCCTCTCCATGAACAAGTCACAGCACACAAACCAGCTGCAGAGTACAGAAAGCTGGTATGATAACGCCCCAGCTCTCCTGGAAACAGCAGTGTTAGCAACAACATTAAAAAGCGAGTATTAAATGACATTCCTTTCAAAAGCTGATGTTGCCAACATTCATCTCCTTGGACATATCCAGAGTGGAGCTGTATAAATGCTTCTCAAGCAGATCAATGCATACTATAGCAAAGTACCAGAAGTTATTTTTAGTCTATGTTCAAAATAGTATCAAGCTAAAACTGTCACAGGTGGACTTGCTGTGCAAGAGGTTCTGTCTGCTACATCAGAAGGGCGATCCTGAATGTAAAACCTGAAGGAGACCACCTTGATGGGACTTGTAGGTTAAAAAGAAATCCTGTTACCAAATTGTGCTTAGCTTTTTACCCAAGATTTGCACTTATTCGACTGACATTGGTTATTCTGCTTTAAAATTATTTAGCAAAACTACTTTTTTTTTTAAAATTAAAGAGCTAAATACCTACCGTTAGATTGTGAAAGTCTCCTACGGGAGCAGAATGCTCTGGGCATGCCCCAGAAGTTGTGTTTCTCTCCATACTTTTATTTGAATCTACCATATCCACTAATGCTACGCTTAGATTCACACGTAAGGCATAGAGGATGAAGAATCCAAAAAAGGCTATTATTGCTAAGTTGTAACGAGTGGAACAGCATGTAGGAACTGAAAGAAAAAATGAGTTAAAAGTACTGTTAAGCACAAAGCATCTAAAAATACCAAATAGAAATATATCCAAAGTTATTTTAAAATAATTCCATTATTTACAAACAGCAAAGCAAAAAACAAACTACTTTGTAATATCAAGACAGGTTAGGAATATAGATTTAATTTTTATATTTAAATAAACTAACTGTATTTTTACATCTGATATTTAATTAAACTCTGTAGGTAGAGCATTATATACTTCTAGATCTTACGGGAGAGCGTTTTTTTAAAAAATGAATTAGATCTGTGATTTCATCTGTGCTGGGAGTTCCTCAAGAAGAAATGCCTACCAATGCAGACAAGCAGTTGTTCTTTAAGACATGGTGTTGAGAGAGATGGTTGTGGCACTGGGAGGTTAAACGACATGGCCACCTTTCACAAACAAGGGTGTGTCAAAGACAACTTACAAAATTGGTTCTTTATCTATTGATTCCAGAGATTCAAAGATTTTAGAAATCATCTAGTCCATACCCTTCACTTTATAGATGAAGAAAATCAGGCTTCATGAGATTAGGTGACTTGCCCAAGGACAGGTAGGAAATGGCAGAGCTGGGACCGACTACCCACTTTGTCCTCTCTTAGGAGTGTGATGTGGATGCCAGTAATCCTTGGCTGCATCTAGAGGGACATACCATTAAAAACTACAGTAGAAAGATAGTATGATATAGTGCAGCAGTCAAGATGGGAAAACTTGTGTTCCAGTCCTGCTTATGATACAAACTGCTATTTTGTTGAAAGTTAATATATTTAAAGATAAATTGCAAATGATTTGGAGACAGTAGTTCTATGTATGATCTCACTTTTAAAACTTTATTTGAATATTGTTTTTGTTATTAATTTAACTTTAAAAAAATTCAACAAACATTTATTGAGCACCAGCCACATATAAGGCACTGTGTCAGACTATGGGGATGATTACAAAAAAGAATAAGATTCAGCCCTTTAAGAATTTACTAGCAGGGGAGAGAAGAATGAATAACTAATATGAATACATAAATATCTGTGTTTAGTAAATGAATAGCTAATAAAAAGTAGAACGTTTATTAAGGACAAAATTTTTATACTAAAAAAGTTCACATTTACTTGATGACAAAGTCATTATACATATCTATTATTGAAATTATAATATACTATGATATAATATAACATTCATATTCTCCACTTTCATTCGATTCACAAAACATTTAGTGTTTCTCAAAGCTTTTTAGCATAACTACTTGCTCTTCTCAATAGTCATAGAAATGGGGTACCCCTATTCCTTACCATGATTAATTCCTCTGTGCCTCTCTACTGCTTTCTTGTACCTTCCACAAGACAGCATGTTTAAGTCTCCCCAACACTAAAGAAGCCTTCTCTTATTCTAGTAATCTTTTCTCATTTTCAGTACTAACTTTAGTAAAGGAAAGTTGTCAATACCCAGTGTCTATTTGCTCCCTGACCCATTCCAACTCCATACTGACATCACAACAATCTTTCCTACCCATAAATCTGACGTCTCCACCCAAAAATCTTGGTGACTTCCTATTGCTTACCAAGCAACAGCAAAACTTTCTCTTTAATCCACTTTACAGTGTGACCTCTCCCTATCTCTCCCATCTTATATTAGTCTCCTCTACATTACAGACAAACTGGTCTGCCTTGTAATTTCTGAATAGCCTATGTGACGTGGTGCCTTTGTTCACATATTCTGTGTCTGAAATTCATATCCACTTTGTCATGTGTTAATTTTCTACTCCAAATGCTACCCTCTCCACAGAGCTTTCCCTGCATTCTTGATGCCTCAAAGATTTTCATCCATGTACCTACCACACACGGTATTTTGTTTTGTAATTCTATCGTACTTATCACAAAGTTTTTGTATCACAGTTATTTGTGCTTGCATCTTTTTACCTACTAGACTCTCACCTCCCAGAAGGCAGAAGGTTTTTCTCCCTTCCTCAAGCCAAGTGCTCTGCATGGGGTGGGTACTTTATATTTGTTGAACAAATCATAAATTACAGTGAAGGCCCAAAGTCTCCCTCTCTGTCACCTGTCCTTACCACAGGGACAGAGACAATTTTCAAAACCTTGCTCGGCATTCACAGATGACGTGTACCAGTTGTGATCTAACAAGAAAAGTCATTCCAAGTACATGGTAGTATTTATTTTGACTGCTCACAGGTCTTTTTTTTTTTTGCCTTATATCCTACATCCTTATGTTACATATAGGTCAAGTTGCCGGATGACAGAATTCTGGAGAGAAAGGGTATTACTGCAAAGACTTAAGTGAGTTATATGGAACCTGCGGGTAATCTTTCTCTGTGAGAGAAGACCAGGGTGACAAGACTAAGAAAGCTCCATAGGCATTCTGTCAGATAACAAAGGAAGAAGCAATTTAAACCATGAGTACCACCAAATGGCAGTATGACTGTGGTACTCTAGCATTTGTCTGGGGCAGCTAGGTGGCTCAATGCATAGGGTGCCAGCCCTGGAATCAGGAGGACCTAAGTTCAAATCTAGCCTCAGAGTTTCATAGACTAAACAATTAGTATTTGTTATCATATGTCTCTTTGCTTTCTACTTCCTTAGCTTTGGTTTTATTCTATTCTCTTTTCCCTTTACTTCCTGCTTTCACTTTTGGAGATCAAAGTGACTTGCTTAAAATCACTTTAGGTAGTATGCAGGAAAATGAACTAGAGATTACTTTAAAAATAAAAGATGACCATAATGTTGTTCAGTCATATCTGACTCCCTGACCTCACTTGGTGTTTTCTTGGCTAAGATACCGAGTGGTTTCCCATTTCCTTCTCTGGCTTTACAGAGGAGGAATCTGAGACAAACAGGGTTAAGTGACTTGCCCAGGGTCACACAGCTAGTAAGCCTCTATTCACTTTGCCATGTAGCTGCCTACTGATGATACTAGCTAGCATTTAAATGGCATCTTATTTGTGCCAGGCTCTGTGGCAAGTGCTTTACAATTATCTCTTTTGATCCTCATAACAAACCTGAGAGATGGGTGATATTATGGTCCTCATTTTACAGCTGGGTAAACTAAGGCAGGTCTCGGTTAAGAAACCTGGCCAAGGTCACACAGCTAGTTTCAGAGAACTGCTTCTTCACTTTAATCATGGGCTCTTGGGGAGCGCAGAATGAAATCTTCAGAAAATCTTTGAGAGCCTCACTACATAAATTCAAAATGCAGCAACATTATATAACATTTCCCCACAATTTTAAAGAATTAAAAATGCCTAAATGTATGTAGTACATTTATATGTGCCCCTCTCCAAAATTTTAAGTGCTCAAATGTAGCACTATATTCCTCCCTCCCCCCGGAAAAAATTAGCTTCCGGACCACAATTATCCTTTTGCATATAGAAAAAGGAAGGGAAGCAACAACAGATTCTATCCCAGGGTCACGAGGCTACCCCAAGTGCCTGGTGACAGGACTTCCAACTCAGCACGGGAACAGACGGAATCTTAAAGGCCAACGGAGCTCTCCCGGGCGTAGTGCCTGCCCCATACCTGTCCCGCACCAGGGGGTGGCAAAGCCTGCCCCACCTCCATCCCAGCGGGTCAAGTTCAAGTCCTGCAGCTCCAGTCCCAATCACTCCAGCCGTCCAGCTAGGCGCCCCCGAGGCTGGGGCGCTTCGAAGGAAAGGAGGCTGGGGGGACGGAGCGTAAAGGAGGGTGGGGTGTGTGTGTGTGTGTGTGTGTGTGTGTGTGTGTGTGTGTGTGTGTGTGTGTGTGTGTGTGTGTGTGTGTGTGTGTGTGTGTGTGTGACTCCGTTTGTGTGTGTGTGTGTGTGTGTGTGTGTGTGTGTGACTCCATGAGGGACCTTCATCCTCTCCTTCTCCCGGCCTCCCCATCTCCGTCACATTGCGGTTGAAGAAAGGAGGCTTTGGGGGGGTCTCTACCCTCGGCCTTACAACCCCACTCACCTGGGCCACCCCGCGGGGTCTTCTGCAGTAAGGGGGTGTTGTGCAACGCATCCTCGGACTCGCTGTCGGTGAGGCAGCCCTCCGTGGATCTCATGACGTCTCCGGCAGGAAAGGGTAGAGTCTGAGACGAGACCCGAGAGAGGATGGAGCGAGCCGGTGCCTCGGAGCCCAGTCACATCAGCTGCCGGTCACTCGTCCCGCCCCGCCCCGCCCCGCCTCTGTCCTCCCCTCCAGGCTCCTCCTCTCGCTCCTATCCGGGTGCCGAGTCGCCAGGCTGAAGCCCAGCAGCAGAATTGCCACCGTAGTCCCCGGACACCATCTTGGGAATGGGCACTTTCTTGGGGAAGGTACCACGGTGGAGCCCCACAACGGCCGCCATCTTAAGTATGGGCACAGCCTCAAGGGGGGGGCTGAAGGCGAACTCCGCCCCCCACTAGACCGCCATCTTAGGTGTGGGCATTGTCCGGAGTGTTGCGAAAGCCTATTTTCAAGCTTTCTCGACCTGTCAAGGAGGAGGAATCGCGTTGTCCACTTATCTCTCTGACTTTTGCTCTTTCGAGTCATCTGCTCCCACGCGTTTTTCTTGGAGGGGCCTCATCTTAATCCCTTTCTGTCTCTCAAAAATCTTAATAGTGCCTGCCACATTTTGTTGTTCAGTCGGTTCAGTAGTCTCTGACTCTTCTTGACCTCATCTGGGGTTTTCTCGGCAAAGATACAGGAGCGGTTTGCCATTTCCTTCTCCAGCTCATTTTAGACATGAGAAAACTGAGGCAAACAGAGTTAAGTGACTTGGCCAGGGTCACACTGCTGCTACGTGTCTGAGGCCACATTCGAACTCAGGGATTGAGTCTTTCTGAATCCAGGCCTGGTACTCTATCCACTTCTCCTTTGCTGCCAGTAGACGCTTCATAAATGTTTGTTGATCGATTTAAAAAGTTAATGGTCCAATTACTATTTGCAACAAAGTATCGGGACTACCTTCTCTTTGAAAAGGGAATGGCAATATTTGCTTTAAGTCCTAAATCTATTAATCAGCTATTCAGCAAGTCATAAAGCACTGCCAGCATCTGTCAGGCCCTGGCCTACGTGATAGTAGCCACACAAAGGCAATCAGTTTACAACCTATCCCGAGCCCAACATCGAGGTCCTAGATAGGTGTGTATACAATAGAGGTGTTTGGAGAGGGGCATGTGGGAGGCTGAGGGAAACTCAGGAAAGACCTCAGTGAGAAAGGGGCCTTTGAGCCGAGTGTTGAAGGAAAGTAGAGAGAGTTGTGAGGAAAGTGCCCTATATAAATATAAATGTATATATAATATAAATATTTAATATAAATACATAATATAATAAACATATACATATTTTTATGTATATACATTTATTTGCATATATAAATGTACTGCACACATTTAAGCATGTTCTTTAAAATTGTGGGGAAATATATTATGTTGCTGCATTTTGAATTTATGTAGTGAAGATCTTGAAGATTTTCTAAAGATTTCATTCTGTCCTCCCCAACAGCCCATGATTAAAGTAAAGAAGCAGTTCTCTGAAACTAGTTATGTGACCTTGGCCAAATCTCTTAACCGAGGCCTACCTTAGTTTACCCATCTGTGAAATGAGGACCATAATATCACCTCTCTCTCAGGTTTGTTGTAAGGATCAAAAGAAATAATAATTGTAAAGCACTTAATTTTGTGCAATATTGTTGCTCCACTGTAATCACTCTCAAGTAGTTTGGGAGGGAAGTTTATCTGCAAGTGGAATGATAATAGCTGAAATTTACTTAGGCTTTAAAGTTTACAAAAGACTTTACATATTTTATCTTCAACAACAGTGTGTTAGAGCAAGCCTCCAGTTATATCTCTTCACAATAATCCTACAAGGAAAATAGTAAAGCTAGTATTATCTCCTTATTACAGATAGGCTATGTGGTTTAGTGGGAGTGAGGAAGATCTGGGTTCATAGATCTACCTCTAACATATGGATTCTTAACTTTTTTTGTGTTCTTCAATCAACTAGCATTTATTAAGCCCTTACTATGTGCAAGACTGGGAATACAAACAATGGCAAAAAATAGACCCTGTCCTCAACGAGTTCATAATCTGATGGAGGAATCAATATACAACTACATACAAGCAAGGTATATCCAGGATAAACTGGGAGTAATCCCAGAGGAAAGGCACTCAGATCAAGAAGACCTGGGAAGGGCTTTTTGCCAAAGGTAGGATGTTAGCTGAGACTTGAAGTTCTGAAGCTAATGAGTAGGGAGGGTGTTCCAAACTTGGAGAACAGCCAGTGGAAATGCTTGGAGGCCAGAGGTAGAGTGTCATGTTCCAGGAACAGCAGAGAGGACCATTGTCAGTGGTTTGAAGAGTGAGTGGGAGTGAAGTAATAAGACCAAGAACTCCTCTGCCCCTTTGGTGGTCTGTTAAAGCCTATAGACCCCTTCCCAGAATAACGTTTTTAAAATACATAAGATTACAAAGAAAACCAACTATTGGAGTGTAAACAATTACTGTTCTCATCATTATCTATGCAGCTAGGTGATGCATTGGATATAGTATTGGGTCTGGAGTCAGGAAGACCAGAGTTCAAGTTTGACCTCAGACACTCAGACATCTGTGGGCCCTAACCCACATAGCCTCTGTCTCAGTTTCCTCTTCTGCAAAATGAAGAGAATAATAGCACCTGCCTTCTAGGGATGTAGTGAGGATAAAATGAGATGATAATTGTAAAGAGCTTAGTACAGTACCTGGCAAATAGTAAGCACACATAAATTTATATTATTATTATTACTATTATTTTGGTTGGTGGAGGGAATGTGATATTATTTAGTTTGTGTATTATGCCTGAGTATTTGAGAGTGAATTGATGTGAGTGGTTTGATCACTCTAAGAAATCGAGGGTCCAGTCTTTTGAGGAAGAAAGGCAGACCTGCTCTCTTCTTATACATTTAGTTTTTTATTATATTCATTTCCAAATATTTTCTTCCTCTTTCCCCTATAGAGAGCCATCTGTTGTAACAAAGAATAAAAAAGAAAGAGAAAAAAAATTCACCCAAACTGACCAGAATATCAAGTCCTACTGTAATCCCCTGTCTCTCTACAATGAGAATAGGAAAATGCATCTTTTTCACTTCTTCAGAACCATCTTTGATCATTAGAATTACAGTATACAGTATTTTGTCCTTTCTATTTATTTTGTGTAAAATGTCCCCCAACTCGGACTCTGGGGACCCTACTCTAAACATCCCCCAACTCGGACTCTGGGGACCCCATTCTATTGCTTACCTCTTCCAGGTGCTTTCCTCCTCTCAGGCTTCGGTCGTCACCAGCTTCAAGACCAGCTTGAAGAATTGCCCCCCCACAGAACACCCAGGACTCGGGCAAACGGTAAAGATGTTTATTGCAGCATATACAGGAACAGAGAGAGCTACACGCATGCAGTCCCCCTTTTTATACCCTAGCTTTTGATTCCCGCCTCAGAGTGCCGTCATCGCCTGGTGAGCCACTCACGTACAGCCCCGAAGATAAGGAGACATCTCACGTGATCATGCCTTCTTCATTGAGACATGCGCGGGCCTCTACCCCGTCCCCAGGCTGTCGTGGTGCGCCCCCAGTGGCTGATGACGTCAAACACCCTTACAACATTGTTGTAGTCTTTTTATCTATTTTTATGCTGGCTCTGCTGTCTTCACTTTGCATCATAGGGTCATAGATTTAGAACTGAAGTTCATATACATCTTCCTAGCTTTCTCTGAATTTTTCACATTTATTGATTCTTACTATTCATGTACCACAATTTATCTAGCTACTCTCCAACTGATGGGCATCTACTTTATTTCCAGATCTTTGATACAGAAAAAAAAATAATGCTAATGTGAATATTTAGGTATATATTGGGGCTTTTCCTTCTGACTAAAACCTCTTTGGGATATATATCTTTACCATGGAATCTCTAGATCAAGAATATGGACATTTTGGTGACTTTAAAAAAATATAATTAGAATGTAATGGAATATTATTGTACTGTAAGAAATGATGAGCAGGCAGACTTCAGAAAAACCTGGAGAGGCTTAAATGAACTGATGCTGAGTTAAGTGAGCAGTACCAGGAGAACACTGTACATAGAAACAGCCACAATGTGTGATGATTAACTTTGATAGACTTATCTCCTCTTAGCAATGCAAGGATCCGAGGCAACTCCAAAGGACTTGTGATGGAAAATGTTGTCCACATCCAGAAAAAACTATGGAATCTGAACGCAGATTGAAGCATATTATTAGCTCTTTCTTTTTGTTTGTTTCTTCTTTCTCATGGTTTGTCCCCATTGGTTCTAATTCTTCTTCACAACATGACTAATGTGAAAATAGGTTCAATATGAATGTATATGTAGAGCCGATATCAAATTACATGCTGTCTTGGAGTGAGGGGGGGGGAGAGATGGGGAGAAAATTCAGAACTCAAAATCTTATGGAACTGAATGTTGAAAACTAAAAATAAAAAAAAATGATCCCAAATGGTTTGGACTAAATTGTTGAACCAACCACAACATCACAAATGATATACATATGTCTGTCTTCTTGAAGGCCCTCCAAAGTCAATTATTCCCAGTTTTCATTATCTCTGACAATTTTCTAGGTATGAAATGAAACCATAAGATCATTCTGATTTGCATTTCTCATCATTAGTGACTTGGAGCAATCTTTCATATGGTTATTAATAATTTGCAATTCTTTTGAGAACTATTGAATACTTTGAGCATCTATTAGACAGTTGTCCTTACGTATTTGTGTTATTTCCCTATTTATCTTGAATATTGGATCCTTATCAGAGATACTTGACATAGATATTTTTCCTCAATTGGGAGTTTCCTCTCTTCTCCTCGTTGTATTGATTTTGATAATGGGAAAGCCTTATATCCCATGTAATCAAAATGATCTATTTTATCTTTTGTGATCATGCTTATCCCATGTTTGGCTAAGATATTGTCTCCCTCCTGTCCTCCAGTCATAACTGGGAAAGATACTTGATCATATTCTCCCCTCTCTCTCTCTCTTTCTCATTTTGCCTTTGATATTTAGGTTCTCTATTCATTTTGAGCTTATTTCTTCTTCTAAGAAGTATTAGAAAGGGACATTATTTTCTTGTTAAAGCAGCAAAGAATTCTAGAAGAGAAGGGTGTACCTTTTTTTTTTTTGCTTTTTTTGGAGGGCAGTTGGGGTTTAAGTAACTTGCCCAAGGTCACACGGCTAGTTTTTGTGTTAAGTGTCTGATGTCGGATTTGAATTCAGGTTCTCCTGACTCCAGGGCTGGTGCTCTATTCACTGCGCCACCTAGCCACCTGTTTGCTTAAGTATAGTGGGGTTCGGATTCACTCCCACGAAATGACACACTCACACACAATGTATATACTGTATCTACTATTTATTTGATAATAAAAATTAAAAAAGTAAAAGTGGGTGGGAAGTAATAAAGGCACCTTAACAATGCGCTACAGAAGCAGAAAAGAAAAAGGACACTTCTTACATACACAGCATATGCAATAGATCAGTACCAATGAACTTATCAATACTAATGTTGCTACAAAAAGGATAGAGAAAGAGGAGAGAGAGAGAGAAAACATCACCAATTAGGGGGAGCGCCAACTCTTGTCCCAGTGGCTGGGGAATCCCGGGGTTCAGCCATCAGGGTTCTGCTCGGGAGGGTCCCAGGCAGGACGTCT
>CM053584.1:235462065-235479206 GCA_028627135.1 Pseudochirops cupreus
GGATGGAAGGAAATACCTAAACTCAGAGAAAGATATAGAAAGACTATAGTTTAAATGGAGACTGAAGCAAAACATGTTATCGTTCTCTTTCATGTCTGGCTTTGCTTTTTTTTTTTCTTTTCCCAGTGATCACTCATTGGTTACAACCCTTCTATATGACCAAACTATTGTACAAAGTGAAAGTATTTGCAGATCCTATACATGATTGCACGCCACCATGGGGGGGCGGGAAGGGAGGGGAGAAAATCTGAAACTCAAGTGATTGTGGAACTGAATCTTGTAAATTAAAAGTAAATAAGTAAATTAAAAAATTAAAAAAAAAAAGAAGTGATGAGCAGGCAGACTTCAGAAAAACCTAGAAAGACTTATATGAACTGAAGCTGAGTGAGGGGGGCAGAACCAGGAAAATATTGTACGCAGTAACAGCCACAGTGTGTGATGACTGATTTTGATAAACTTGGTTCTTCTCAACAATGCAAGAGTCTAAAGCTCATGAGGGGAAATGCTATCTACATCCAGAGAAAGAATTATGGAGTCTGAATGGAGATCAAAGTATATTATTTGCTTTCTCTCTTCTTTGTTTTGTTTTGTTTCTTCTTTCTCTTGGTTCATTCCATTGGCTATAATTCTTCTTTACAATATGACTAATATCAGATTGCACACCATCCTGGGGACAGAGGAGGTGAAGAAAATTTAAAACTCAAAAGCTTTGGAACCAAACGTTATAAACTAAAAATAAATAAATAAATAAGTTTAAAAACAAAAAAATAAAAAAATAAATGATATGGTTTAGTGCCCACCCCCCCTTTCTCTATTTTAGTTTGACACCACTGGACACCACTGGCATATAGATTTGATCAGAGCCCTCTGCTGGGGTGCTTACAGTTCAGTAATTGGCTCAGCTGCAAAGGCTAGCAGTGACCCCTTTGGAGAATTGTACAATATTGTAGAATCCTGTACAAGGCAGCTGACACATTATGTGCCAGTGATTGGAGGAGAGGAAACTACAGGCCAGAGGAGAAAGTAGAGGGAGCGGGGAGGGGCGGGTTGGCAATTCCAGCAAGGAACCCAAATCGGGAGAAAAGCAAGCAGAAGTTGGAAAGCTTTTGGTTTGTACCAATGTGTCTGCAGAATGCCAAGCTTCAAAAGCTGAGTCATGCAGAAAGTGTGGTTGTGATGCCGGAGAATTAACTGTTTGTATTAGTCAACCCCATTCCCATTCCCCAAAGCTCCGGTCTTTTTACTATAATGATTGCCTTTCCCAGACCCAGACCTTACTGCTTAGTCATAGACCAGGCTTGCCACATCCCTTTGTGATTCAGTCTCCCTTAGGGGATCATGGAAATGTAAAACCCAGCCTTTGGTGATCACTCTCTCTCTCCCAAAATCCTATGGGACTTCTTGTCAATACCAGGCACTGAGCCACTTTGCCTATAATACTTTGTACTGTTCCTTATCCTTTCATGTGTGTGCCCCCACTTGCTGACTAGACTAAACCATAAATTCAGTGACAGCATGAAACCTTTATAAAATCTTCATAAAACCAGAATCATGGTTTCAGTGATCACGAGTAGTGATTCTGCTAATCACTGGATTATCAGAATCTCTGTTAAAAGAGGGAACTTCAGCAGCTTAGTCAGTCTAACAGTTCCAGGGATGGGCACCCTATGACTTCAAGGCCACGTGTGACTCTCTAGGTCCTCAAGTGCAGCCCTTTGACTGAATCCAAATTTCCCAGAACAAATTCCCTTAATAAAAGGGATTTTAGTAATTTTAATTAAAAGGGATTTTATTAAGAGGATTTGTTTTGTGAAGTTTGGATTTAGTCAAAGGGCTGCACTTGAGGACCTAGAGGGCCACATGTGGCCTTAGGGCTATAGGTTCCTCACCCCAACCACAAAGGTAATCTCTACTATAACACACCCAAACAAATAAATGATCATCCATTCTCTGCTTGAAGACCTTGGGGGGGAGGGGGGAGAAGGGGAAGCACTTGAGAGGGGAGGAGTGAGAGGGGGAATCTTACCACCTCTTAAAGCAACCCATTCCACTTCTGGCTAGCTCTAATTATTAGGAAAATTTTCCAAAGATCTAGCCTTTGAAATTTCTACCCATTATTCCTGGTTCTGTACTGCGACGGGGCCAAATAGAACAAGTCTCACCTCATCCCTACTCCACAAAACAGCACTTCAAATATTCGAAGATAGCTATCATGTTTCCCCTGAGTCTTCTCTTCTCCAGGCTAAGTATTCCTTCAACTGAGGACCAAATGTCATGGACCTAAGGCCCTTCACCATTCTGGCTGCCCCACTCTAGATACTCTTATCCATGTCTTTCTGGTACCCAAAACTAAAAGCACTACTCCAGATGAGATCTAACAGGGTAGAGCTCAGAGGGACTACTACCTCTCTCGAGCCCAGGAGCTAGACCCCTCTTACATAGCCCAAGATCACATTGGTTTGGTTTGGTTTTCTTTTTTAGCTCCCACATCACACAGCTTGCAGTCCACTAAGACCCCTCCCATATCTCCTTCAGAGAAACTGCTATCTATCCATGATGCCATCATCTTATATATAACAACAGTCAATAATGTATGTTATCAAGAAGGTGGCAGCAATGAAAATGAAAAGAAAGGAAAAGAGGTATAGAATCGAAAGATAATACATTTTACATTCCTGGGCTCCAAAAGCCTGTATAATTGTGTACTATGTTGGAGATGATGGGGAAATTATAAATGATATCCTGAAAGTTCCTGGGAACTGATAGGGAAATGATAGATAAATAGAGTATCTCTTTCACTTTTATTTATTATAAGTGTTTAGTAAAGCATTCCTTCATTCTTTTATGATCAGTAAAAATCTTTACCTAAAAAACCATCACAAAATCATCAATCCTAATATTTAGCAAAAGAGCATGAATTCCAAGCAGGTAAACTAAGAAAGATCACAAAGGACAGTCAGGAACCACCCGCCATGCCCCAATCATTAACAACTGATTTGTGATTTTCTGTACTCAATCCCTACGCCTGTTACATATTACGCTGGTGGTCAGGAACAATCCTCACTGGCAGAAAGTCAGTCAGTGAAATATTTTCCATCTCCATAATCTCATGAGATTATCAAAAACAGAATGTGAGGTACAAAGGTTAAGGATGGGATCATGGCATGATGAAATAAATGCTGGATGTAAAGTCAGGAGTTCTTGGTTTGAATCCTACCTTGATGCTTACTAGCTGTATAACCATTCTCAAATTATTTACCTTTCAAGAGACTCAGTTTCCTCATCTGAAATACAAGATTAACAATAAACTACCTGCCTCAAAGGATTCTTGTGGGGAATACACTCTAAAAACTATGTACATATATATGTATATATATTTTTATACATACATACATATATATATGTGGTATATATGTGTGTGTGTATGAATTATCACTACTTATAGTATATAATGATGTATATTTATATGAATTATTGTCACTATAGTTATAGTATAGAATAGAATATATAATCATCTTTAGATATGGATTAACACATAGGTACAAACTAACTTATTTTAGCTAGAAAAGTTTCAAGTATATAATTAAAGAACTCCAACTAGCTCCTGAGCCACTTACTGCTAATCTCTGACCAAACTCTACCAAAGTCTGGCTAACTCCATTTTCATAACCTTCCTAACCTGCTCTGCTCACCCAGATTTCTACACAAATCCCTTATTCTTCATTTTATTCAAACATCAGTACCAAACAGATTCTAAAACCCCAATGGAATTCTCACTCCTCTGAGTTTGAACCAAAAAAAATGTGATTTTTTTTTTTGGTTCAAAATTCACCTCAATGTACACTTATTAAGCACCTACTATCTGAAAAGCACCTACTATATGAAAAGCATCCACTAGGTACTGAGGGACACACCAAATTTACATAGAGAGTTCTAAAAGTCTTATGAAATTTAAAACTTCTGAACTTTAAAACATCCCTTTAGGACATGGCTCGAACCCTTATCCCTTAAATATAAGCAACATAAAACCCACAATCATAGAAATGTGTATAGACATACGCACATATAACTGTAACAATCAGTAATACATGATAAATTAAAATACTGCTGCATTTATTCACCTCTGAAATCTGGAAATATATTAGCTTCATGGTTCTAGACTCTGGTCATTGTAGGAACCCATGTAGATAACAATATGAGTGTTAAATAAACTGACATAGTTAAGCAAACAAGAATAAATAAATGAAATGTTTATCTCTCTCAAGATCTTTTACCTATTTTGCCAAAATTCTAGCCTTGAAATTTAATCCATTTATATTAACCATTCTCTTCTAAACAAATACTTAGGAACATCTTTTTCTTTCTTTTTTATTTTCTGTAATTATAATCTTGAGCCTGATTTCTTACCTTATTCTTAAAGACAAGTTGGACAGGAACTTTCAGGACATCATTTATAATTTCCCCATCATCTCCAACATAGTACACAATTATACAGGCTTTTGGAGCCCAGGAATTTTCTGGTGTTAAAGAAAAAGTGGAGGAGTTCTTTTTGCCAACTGCAACCAGTTGACTTTGAGCTATGACCTGAAAAAAATACAGTTTGTTTTATGATGAAGCTGATCTGAGATTTACAATAATACATCTTCTACATTTATCATAATTTCAAGTTCAAACACACATGCTTGCCTTCAATCAAGTCTCAAAACTCTTCCAAAATCAAACATATATTGGTGAAAATCCCGTGTCAATATACTCATCTGAGTTATGTTTACCTTCAACATTAGAAAAATTTAAGATAACTCTAATTAAATGTTTTTGTACAAACATAAACATAAATAAGAATTTAAGAAATTCAGGAGAGAAGTAATTTAGTTTGGTGAAGCAGAGGAGGCAAATTTCCCATTTCTGTGGATCAGCTTTTCACAAGTAAAATGGGGGGTGGGGAGGACCCAGAATATAAGAACACAGATTTGACTAGAATGGAAGGCATGGGAGAGGAAGCAAAACATTAAAGTATTAAAATGGAACTGGGTGAATTTCTAGAGTTTCAACTCCACACCTGGAGACATGTAGTTCTCTCTAAGGCAATTTGGTGCTGTGGAGGGAGCTAGAGATTTGGGGTCTAAAGGTACTGGGTCTAAATCCCATCTCTGCTATCACAACTATCTGTGTGGCTTTGGCCAAATTATTTTTAACAAATCTGGGTCTCAGATTCCTCATCTATCAAACAAAAGTAAAGGATTTTGCAAATATTAAAGAATTATATGAATGCTAACTATTATTAACCCTGTGACTTGGGAATTTTCTTGGAAAGTGATGGAGCCAGTCCCTGGAGGCCATAGAGCAGCAATATACAACAATATTTGGAGGAGAATAATGTTGAAAGAAACACAGTAAGAATGGTATAGGTATACAGTAATATGCCCAGTAATGTATAATATATTTTAAATTGCTGAATTACCATATAACTTAGTTCCTTCATCGGCTTGTTGCTAACGACAATCAGTTCAAAAGGTAAGCCAACCTAGAAAGACAACATTCTCATTAACATATAAGAATCTATGGCACGCAAACATGCTAATTATATTATCAATTATCACATGAATATACATTACCTTTACATTTTCACTTCCTGTTTTTAACTGGATATATGTCATACTAGGAGACCTAAACATGCCATGAATTGATAAGGTATTCACACTATCAAGAAAAGAAGCCTGTAACAAAAACAAAAAGAAAAAAAAAGCTTTAATTTCAACTTTTTTAATACCTTTACATTAATTCTTAACAATTAATGGGAATGAAACATACAAAACATTGAATAGTCCATTCCTTTCAAAATAACATAGACTTCATTTTTTAAAGCAGGTAAAATGTATGCCATTAATACTAGATATTCACAATTATATACAATTACAAACTATAAGAATGTAATACTTCAATGCTTCAAAAGATAGGACTTTATTAATGTAGGTATCCCCTCCACCAATATTAGTTTCAACCACTTCAAGTCTTAGAAGACCATATTCATGTTTTGTTGTAGACAAAAAAGATTCCATCTCTCTCCTCCCTGCCTATGCTCATGTACCCAAGGCCTAAAATGCTCCCGCTCCTCACCTCTACTTCTTGGAATTCCTAGATTCCTTCAAGTGCTACCTCCTAGCTGAGGTTTTCCTGATTATACTTCCAATTACTGCTGTCCTCCAAAAGAATTTTATGTTTACTTCAAATATTTTAGAATTATTTTCTCTATATAGAATATATTGTTTCGCCATCCCTACCCCACAATTGAATGCAAACTCCTTGAGGGCAGGAACTGTTTTGTTTTTGTCTTTTTATCTCCAGCACCTAACAAAATGCCTACCATGCAATAGATGCTTAATAAATGCTGAACAGATTGAAGTAGAACTTTAAGGGGGGAAAGAAACTCATAGTTGTAAGAAATTAAAAGAATAATAATCATTATTACGGTATCCCAGAGGAAACCATCGCAGAGAAGACAGCCTGGAAAAAAAAAGAAGGGAGTTGTCTCACACACACACTGTCAAAAAATATACTCTTCTCTCCTCAGGCCCCAAAGGGATAAGCAAGAAAAGAGTCGATCACTCTCTCTACTTCTTTGTGTCATCTCTTGATTTATCAGTGAAAGAAGAACAAGGAGCCAGATGTTCCACACATCACTGAAGGCCATATTCCACAACTCAGCCCCAACTCTGTGGTACAATCCACGGCAAGCAACCAGTCTGAGCCAGACAAAATGGTCAAGAGACCACCGGCAAAACCACTGAATATTTTCAGACGGAGAAGACCTCTATTTTCCTTTCTTCTCTTTTATAAGTAACTCACTTCTAGTGTAACCTAAACTTATACCTAGCTTTTATAAAACTGAGATCATGAAAGACTGAGCACTTAAAATTCTTATTTATAGTCACCGGTTGTAGCTTCTTAGATTACTATATCTTAAAATGTTCCAAAAACTGAGTTTTTAAGTACCCTTACCAGAACTGCCACTATTTAATCATTATGAATTCTCATAATAAAGATACTTTTCCCACTTTTGTTTGTGGCCAAATATCTTTATTCTCTAAGCATTTTAAGCCCTGACTAGCTGTCACTTTCGTTACTGATGTTTACACACGGCAATGGAAATTCTGTCACCAAGTTACAGTCATAATAGCATTTTTTAAGAGTAGAAGGGACATAAACAGCACCTTCACTTGCAGTTGACTGGTATTAACCAGGATCGGGAATTCGAGACGAAAGGTCCCATTTTCTGGAACCGTATAATTTAGAACCTGGACGGTTTCCCTTTCCTGATCTTCGTTGTTCCATTTGTCCCAATAATTGGTGTAATTTGTCTGTGTTATGGTGAGGGTTACATTATTTTTTATTTCTTCTGGAGTCAGCTGAACATTGTCAGAACGGGTTATTTTCACCTAATTGACAGAAAGGAACACAAAGAGAAAGACATTACATGAGCTGAAAAGGAATTTTTTCATTTGAATCTGGCTTTGACCCCCCATCACTCTCTTGAAACAGAGCTATTGGATGTTACCACTGGTTTAACTGCCAAACACGACTGTCTTGTTCACAGTCCTCATTCTTCTTGACCTCTCTGAAGCACACATGTGACCTTTCCTTAAACTCTTAAAACTCTCTTCCCTTGATGTCTGTGACACTGAACCATCCTTGTTCTATTATTATTCCACCTGCTTCTCCTGTCTCCTTCACTGAGTTCTCTTCCTTAGGAATTGCCTAAAACTCACTCACTCACTCTCCCTCTCCCTCTCCCTTTCCCTCTCCTCTCTCTCTCTCTCTCTCTCTCTCTCTCTCTCTCTCTCTCTCTCTCTCACTCTTGCTCTCGCTCTCTCTCTCTCCCACTCACTCCCTCTCCCTATCTATCTCCATATTCTCTCTCTCTCTCTCTCTCTCTCTCTCTCTCTCTCTCTCTCTCTCTCTCTCTCCCTCTCTCTCTCTTCCCCCTCTCTCTCTCCTGGTTTATATTCTGTTCATTGTTTTCTTTTAATGTATAAAAATCTATCTTCCCCTGTATACAGGGGGCAGTACCAAGCTCAGGAGGCTTGGTCCTGATTTGTTATGCAATTGGCATGCATTGCTCAATAAACTGATATGCTTGGAAGCTCAAACCTTTGTTTCCTCAGTTATTTCAGATTTTACCTACCCCAACGACCCTGGACAAGTCCCTGACTCTCTCTCAGCCTCAGTTATTTCAATTGTAAAATGGGGAAATATCAGCATCTACCTTACAGGATTGCTGCAAGCAGCAAATGAGATAATATTTGTAAAGCACTTAGCACAGTGCCTGGCTCATGGTACAGGCTATGTACATGTTAATTTTCTTCTCCCTTCCCAGATTCTCTGATTCTTGCACTTTGCCGAGCCAATTAAAATTCCTAAAGCATATCTCTTTCATTGTTGTTACTATGCTGTTTATAAACTTCTGATGGCTCTCTACTGAGCCTACTCTACTCTGAGTCTACTCAACTGAGTAAAATCTGAACTTCTGATCCTAGAACTTAGGGTCTTATGCAAACAATCTGTTCCTAGCTTTTCCAACCATGTCTCCCATTGTCCCCAAGAACAGGTGCTATACTTTGAGCCAACAATTCTTAACCTTTTTTGTGTCATGGGCCCCTTTAGCAGTCTAATGAAACCTAAAGACATCTTCTTGGAATGTTTCTAAATAGCTGAAGAAAATGCTAAATTTCAGGTAGATGTTAGTGAAAATAAAGATATGATTTTTTTTTCCTGTCCAAGTTCACAAACCCTCTGAAATCCATCTACAGACCCAGAGGTCTAAGCATCACAGGCTAAGAATCCCTACTTCAGATGTGTCTAATAAAATCCTATTCATCCTTCAAGATAAATTCGAAATCTGATCTCCTCCATGACCTCAAAGAGATAATGTGGGAATATCACTTATTATTCATAGCATTTATTTGACATTTACCATTGTTGGCCTTGTACCTTTCCTACTTATTACTTGTTCATCATCAATTGTAATCTTTTCAATTACACAATGTTATCTCCCAACTAAACTGTAAGTACCTAGGGTACAAGATCAAGATCTAATGTTTCTATGTATCCCTCATAGCACCTAGCATGGTACCAAACACAAGGTAGGTGTTGAACAGAAGGTGCTATAGAAGTTGAATGCCAACTGTATGCCAGCATTATATTCTCTCAAAGATCAACATGGTTTAGTTACTTATATTTGGATGCCAAATCCTAAAAAATTCACAAACTATCTTCATTCACAACTGATAGACATATTCAGATGCAGCCAGAATTAACCCCTTTTCATAAACAACATACTGGCATTGAAAAAAACTAACTGCTCTGTCTGCATAATTCCTACTCCCTATAATAATAAAGGTTCAATTTGATCATCTAAATCTAAAGTAATTTGCTAATACTGTTGTTCAGTTGTTTAAGTCACTTCTGACCCTTTGTGACCCCATTTGGGGTTTTCTTGGCAAAGATACTGGAGTGGTTTGCCATTTCCTTCTCCAGCTCATTTTATAGATGATGAACTGAGACAAATAAGGTTACATGACTTGCCCAGGGTCACACAGCTAGTACTTAAGGCCAGATTTGTACTCAGGAAGATAAGCCTTTATGATTCCAGGCCTGGTACTCTAACCACTGTGACACCCAGCTGCATCCAACTTGCTATTACATCTGCAAAAAATGTTTCTTTTCTTTGAAGATTTCCCCCACTCCCTATAAAAGCTAGTGCATAAAATTTAGGAAAACAAGCCCACATTTCTCTTTCTGGACTTAACCTAAATATTAGGAAACTGGCGAATAAGATACTTTTTATTCTATTCTATTTCATTTCAAGAGTTTTGGACTTAGATTAAAACAGTCTGAGTTAACATTCCAGCTCTACTACATATTGTGTGTCTTTGGAAAAGCCTGAGCTTCTTTAATTCTCAATTTTCTATAAATTGTACCTAATACTTATACTCCTACCATTTAGGGTCGCTATATGAACCAGGTGAGATAATGTAATTACAGTATTTTTTAACTATAGCATAATATATGTGAAACCATTATTTTAACTTACTGATTTACACATGATTAAATATACCAACTTACAGTAACTGTGTAGTTGAGAGAAGGCTTCAAGACAGTAGCATAATCAAAAAATTCAATGGTGTAGTCATTTGTCTTGAAAAATACATTGGAACTGGCATTTCGGGAGATTCCTATTTCAGAAATAATACAATTTAGATAAAGAGAAATCATGTTTTTACAAATAGATGTTTCCTAGTATACTTTCCCCATAGCTCAGCACCAACAAGCTAATCAGTACTTATTTCAGAAGCTCATTTTCCTCAAGTCCTTTGGCACCAGCGCAGAAGGGTTAGTTCTGATCTCTCCCTCTCTCTTTCTTTCTCTCCTATTATTAAAGTTATGTGTAATGTGCAAATAAAGCAACTCTATTGTCGCCCACCAGGGGTCACAAAGAGAAAGGTTATTGGAAATGTGAGAATCCTTACAATTCTAGATCTATGATCCAATATAATGGTATCAGAAAAAGACAGAAAGGAAAGACATCATGAATGAGGTGAGATGTTTGAATGAAGGCAAAGACTAAGCTTAGCCTGGGGAAAGGCAGGATACTGCAGTCACAGACTGAAACCTGAGAGAATGCCCAAAGTCTTCAGAGATGGACAAGAGAAAAATGATACTAGCTACTAATCTCACCTAATTGACTTACAGACCGAAGACAAAATATCCCAAGAATATCTATTATTCTACATTTATTTCCCATATGAGAATATAAGTTCTGTGAGTGCAAGATGATACTTCATTTAACTTTGGCACCTTTTCTACAACTACTACAATACTGTAAACCGGGTCCTTAATAAATATTGAATGAATGAAACAAATGAAAAGGTTTTTTTTTTCATTTTATGGAAACTAGTACAATATCCAGTATCACTGAACAGTAACTTCTACCTAGTAGATTAGAAGAGAAAATATAGCTTACAAATTAATTTGGTCTAAGAAAAGCTTACATAAGAAGCATCAAAATATGGCTCTGTGACTTTAAAATACTCCGCAGAAATTATCACAATACCATTATGAAAAATCATTAGCTTTTTAAAAATTTTACTATTATACCTGTGAGTGATTCTGTCACTACAGCAATAATTTCCACTGGCCCAGGAGAAGAAAACTTATCACTGGGGTAATGTAGTTCTTCTCCATGATTCATGATGCTTTTCATCTCTAGATCACTAAAAGTGAAGTTTGCAGATCCATTTATCTGGAGGAAAAAATAGAATGTATGCTTTTTCAACTGGGTGATTCAAATTCTAGAAATAAATCTCTAACTTAAATTCTAATCACATTTAAGTCATAACTGCTGTCTTCTTATTTCATTTCTCTTTATAAAAATATAAAATTCTGCTATATTCAAAGTCTAACTACATAAATGATGCAATCAAGTATTTTCACTGACTGTCCCCCATGCCTAGAATGCCCTTTCTCTTCATTTCTGTCGCCTTTCCTAGCTAAAATTCTATCATCTACAGCAGTGGTTCTCAACCTTCCTAATGCCACAACCCTTTAATACTCATATGTGGGCATATCTGCACGTGGGTGGACCCACCTGGAGATGGATAGAGGAGCGGTGTCTTGGTTTCTAAGACCATCGGAAATATGTGTTTTCTGATGGTCTTAGGCAACCCCCGTGACCCCTGTGAAAGGGTCGTTCAATCCCCCAAAAGGGTCGCAACCCACAGGTTGAGAACTGCTGATCTACAGGAAGCCATTTCTGGTTCCCCTTGATTTTTGTGCCTTCTCTCTGCTGACTATTTCCAATGTCTCTTCCGTATAGCTTTTTTTTCATATAGCTGTTTGATGCTATCTCCCCCATTATGCTGTGAGTTTCTTGAGAACAGAAATTATCTTTTGCCTTTCTTTGCATCCCCAGTGCTTACAGCACACGGATGCTTAATAAATATTTATTGACTGCTAAGTGTTTTCTATATTTAAAAAATCTCATGATTTCTTTATTAAAAAATTCTTACCTTGAAATGTTTGGTAATAGTTTTCTTTACTCCCCAGATGGACAGAGGTACAAATATGAGTGTAACATCACCTTTAACTGGCTTTCCATATGTGTACCTGAAAAAAAAGATGCTTTTGTCTATTTCAAGTTGGATCATGTCAAAATAATAGTCAAAAATGCCAGTTATGAACATTAAACCTTGATCATATATTTTTTAACTTTAATTTTAAAAATACCAAGATTATTGCAATAATCAGCATTAGCCTATCTCCTTGAGACATTCAAGTAGGGAACTTATACAAGTTGACATCAAGTCATTAATAAGTTTTTCAAAGACATCTTGAGTCAATCAATTACAAATATATCTGTCACTATCAAATGTATCTATGCACTATCATTATCGGAATGGGTTAGAATAAGAAATTGATATAATGAGGGAAAAAAAACAAGCATAGCTGATGCTTTATCCCAGAAAAGGGTCCAGACGTAGCAAATCTCTGGCTTCGCTTTCCCAAAGATCAAGAAATAGATTTTTAAAATTCAATGAAAAGCTACATAGTTAGTTTCTCAACACCAAATTATGCAAAAAGCTCGCCAGAATTTCAAAGGCAGTAGAAAACGAGGCCATCAGCAAAGCCAGGACCAGCATAGGCAGAGAAAGAAACTAGTATCCTCATACTGCTACCAGAAACAGGCCAGAAAGAAATGAGGCTGTAAGACTCTGTGTCCAGAAATATTAAGGAGCAAGGCTCTTGTGAGAAATCACCAGAGTGCGATTTATGGAGGTTAAGTAACCTTCCCAGTGTCCATGGCCAGATGTGAACTCAAATCTTCCTAACTCCAGGCCTAGCACTCTATCCAACTCTCTGACAAGAAATTCACCCAAAAGCAGGACAGGAGAAGAGGGTGAACCTGCCACAAATCCACAATTCAGGAGCTAAACCTGGAAAAATGAGTAAGTTCAAAAAAAGTATTAAAAATATACATTGTAGATGCACAGATCCATCAAAAGGAGAGAATAACTATATAACAACTCTAAACAAAGACTGAAAGTTTTTTTAAATGGATAATAAATATGATACCTAGAAAAAATGAAAATAACATGTTAAAAATGAAATAAAAGTTCTTGAGGAAAGAATCAAAAGGAGAATAAATAGCTTAGAAGAAAAGTAAACCTTACCCAAGAGGTGGAATCCCTGAGAACTAAAACAGACCAAAGAGACATCAATGACTATGAGACAGCAAGAAATATTATAACAAAAGACTGAAAAAACAGAAAATACAATCAATCCTCAACTTTTGCAGGGTTAACATTTCTAGAAAACAGTGTCAAAGTCAAAAACACAAATGTTGATACATTGAACCTTTGGGAAATGGGGAGCTAGGTTCCCACAACCACCAAAAACTGTAATATTTCACCACAGATTGCTGAAAATACATTGTTCTGCACACAATTCTTTATAATAAAATATTAATTCTGCTAATATGTACTATTCCTAACACAATAACCATGAAATAACCCATAAAATGCAGAGCACAAAATAAAACTGGTAACATGCAGAACATTTTTTCTTACTATTAATTCCTTAGAAATCTGTGACCTTTTGTGCTAACATATTAATTTTAAAATATTATTTCCAATAATTTTCACTTTTCACAACACATGAAATCTACAGTACCATAAATACTATATAGCAAATAAAATTCTTAAAACCAAAGCATTTTTAACCTGAATCTTACCTTCCACTGTGTCAGATGGCAGGCAGTATGAGGGTGTTGTACTGTATACTATACTGCTGTAAACCTCTCTACCTTGGCCTCCCTCTGAAAACCCAGGGAGAGGTTGCTGGGACTTTAGCCATGCTGTTGGAAGATGCCAAGATAGGTGAGGTCTCAACATCACCTCTGATACTCTCTAGGTTAAAATAATCCACCAATGACATCTACTTCCTACACCATTTGAGATCCTTGAGGGTTTCCTGTCCGATAGCTGCGGCAGACATTTCACCATGAAGCTTATTTAACACCTTTATTTTCTCACTCAGCCACATCACTGACTTTGCAAGCTTGGGTTTAGAGGCCAAAGGACTTACACTATGCTTTGGAGGTATAACTGCACTTAAAAAAACTCTAGGTTTAAAGGAAAACAATGAAAATATGCAACAAGTAAAGCTCTTTACAACTGTAGGGTGAATAAGATCAGTGAAGTCCCCTAGTAGGATTATCAGCCACTCCATAAATTTATCCTTATTGTACCTCTCATTTTTTTCTCTAGAATGCATAGGGGTGAATGTGCCCGGTTGTCAACATGAAAGTGAAAATTAGGTTACTAACAAAATCACTCAAATACTTGAAGGCACAAAGATAAATGAGAATCGACCACATAAGCCATTTACTATCAAAAACAATTGATCTAGGAAAATGGTCAAAGAGAAACAAAAAAAAGCCCCAATAACACATTTCAAGAAAACATAAATGAAAACTGCGCACATCTATTAGAACCAGAGGGCAAAGTAATGATAGCAAGATTCTACCAACCACCTACTCCTAAAGAAACATGAAAAGTTAAATCTCAGAAATGACATTTCCAAAATCCAGAGTTCCCACAACAAAGTAAAAATACTTCAAACTATAAAGAAGAAATTCAAAGTACCAGGAAATACAGTCTGGCCCACAAGAAACCTGGAAGCTTCTACTGAAAATGAGAAGAGACCTTAAAATACAGTATTCCAAATGGAAAAGATAAAGGCTTACAACCAAGAATAGCACTCTATAAAGCTGAGTAGAACCCTACATGGAAAAAAATTCATCTTTAACAGAGGACTTTCAAGCATTTTTGATGAATATCTCAAGCTAAGTGGGAATTTTGAAAGAAAAATTCAAGTATCTACAAAAACTGAGAAATGAAAATTAAGTAACTGAAAGTTCTAATACTCTAGTAGTGCTAAAATTCTAACAAGGAAGAAAAAACTAGTCTCTCTTTAGAATTTCAATGTTTTTAAAGAGCACAGAGGGAATTAAGAAAAACATTTAGGAAGTACACCAGTTTTGTTCTGAAAACTTTAAAAAGGAAAAAGAGAAGAGAGGATAAAATGAATAACTAGTGTAGAAAGGAAGAAGGGGCAAGAAGTTGCTATTTCTCATAACTGGGATTCATATATATTACACGAACATGGAGATAAGGAAAGGAACCTAGGTAATGCAGTGGACAGAGTTGGGATGACTCATTTTCCTGAGTTCAAATCTGGCCTCAGACACTTACCAGCTGTGTGGCCCTATGCAAGTCACTTAACTGTTTAGTTCAGTTTCCTCATATGTAAAATGAGCTGGAGAAGGAAATGGGAACCACTCCATTGTCTTTGCCAAGAAAACCCCAAGTGGGGTCGGAGACAGGCATGACTGAAACAACTGAACAACAACAAGAAGAAGGGGAAGTGCACTGCAGATGAACCTCATTCTTATTTTGAAAGATGAATGAACATAGAAAAACATACAAATGACACAGAAATAAACAGGAAAACTAGCTGGAATGTTGTCCACCTCATGACAGAGAGGGAATGGTCACAAAGTGCAGAAAGAGACATAACATTCCTGGAGATGGGCAATGTGTGGGTTCATTTTTGCTTGACTATGCTTATTTCTTTGTTTCAATACACTTTGCTTAGTTCTTTGTTTCAATAGATTTTATCCCCTCAACCCACTCCCTATTTCTTTCTTTTTCTTTCTTTCCTTCTTTCTTTCTTTCTGTGTTAATAAGGGGAAGATAGAGGACCTACCAACAGTAATGACAAAAAAAGGATCACTGAGATTTTTTTAATGCACAGAAGAGAACAGAAAGAAGTTCAGAAGGAAACACAGACACGGAGGACAGTTTTGAAAGTAATATGAGGAAGTTATATATTTTTTCAAAAGGCAAGTGGTGGGGGGTGGAGCCAAGATGGCAGCGTAGAAGCAGGAAAACTCCATGAGCCCCCCCATAACCACCCCAAATACCTATAAAATATGACTCTAAACCAACTTTAGAGCTACAGGACCCACAAAGTGACAGAGAGAAACAAATCTCCTGCTAAAGGCAGCCCGAAAAGCAGACAGGAAGGGTTCATCAAAGCACGCAGAGAGCCGAGCCCAGCGCCAAGTGAGCCCACAGTTTGCGGCCCCAATCAGCTGCAGCTGGAGGGAATTTGGAAAAGTGGATCACCAACAGCCATGGCCGTTTCCAGAATTATCAACCCATAAATGCCAAAGGCAAAGTAAAAGGTCAATGTGGACTTTGGGAACAGGGGGACCAAGAGTGCAGTCTGGCCTCTGCCCCTGGAAAAGAGAAGCAGCTCAGGCGTGGTGGCCATGCAGCTGCCTCCACATGGCTGCTTGAGAGCTTCCAGCCTGCAGATCATAGGGGGACCAAGGGACCATTCTGAGGGGTAATAGCTCTTGCTTTAACCTGCTTGGATCTGGATCACTGTCTTGGGTGGAGATCCTGGGGTGTGTGACCAGGTGTTAGAGCCTGTGGAGGCTTCAAAGAGCACCCAACTAATAGCTCCAGCAGCTGCAAAAACCCCAGTGATTTGGGACAAAGCTCTCCTGTCTGGAAGCAGGGTTTCACTGTGGCAAAAAGCTCAAAAGTCAAGTACTTGAGTGGCAACACGAGCAAGTAAAGGAAACAAAGCAGCACAGCAATCCAACTTTAGATTCCTTTTGGGGGGACAAAAAAGGATCAAAGCATGGAACAGCAGGAAGACAACAAAGTCAGGACTCCAGCACCAAAAGCTTCCAAGAAAAATATGAACTGGTAACAGGCCATGGAGGAGTTCAAGAAGGATTTTGAAAATCAAGTAAGAGAAGTGGAAGAAAAACTGAGAAGAGAAATGAGAATGATGCAAGAACACCATGAAAAGAGAGTCAACAACCTGACTGAAGAAAAACACCTTAAAAAAAAAAGACTAACTCAAATGGCAAAAGAGGCCTAAAAAGCCAATGAGGAGAAGAATGCCTTAAAAACCTAAATTTGCCAGATGGAAAAAGAATTTCAAAAGCTCACTGAAGAGAATAATTCCTTCAGAATTACATTGGAGCAAATGGAAGCGAATGATGTTAT
>CM053584.1:235479706-235496959 GCA_028627135.1 Pseudochirops cupreus
ATATGGTTCCTCATAGCCGAGCTGACTTTAGTGGGAAGTATCTTTGTGTGTGTTTTGGAGTTCCAGGATTGGTTTAGAGTCCTATTTTATGGGTATTTTGGGGTGGCTATGTGAGAGCTGCGATATGTTGCTGCTTCTACACCGTCATCTTGGCTCCGCCCCGGCATCTGTACATTCTTAACGTTTCTCTGTATGGTATTGTTAAGGGTCACCAAGAGTCAAGCATGACTGAACAGTCTGTTGATAGGTTGTACTCTAAATGTCAAGGACTCTGTTTAATGTGTTCAGCATAGGTAGTGCACAGCACTGTTCCATAAAGGAACATGTATTTTCCGAATGTTTGTCATGATTTGGTCACCATTTTGGAGGAACTTTTAGGGTGGAAATTATCTTCAGATGCTGACTGGTAATTTGCCTATCACTTATACTAGTAGAGAGTTGCTTGGGATGCATAGAAGTTAAGTACCTTACCCATACTTACTTAGCTAATCAGTATCAGAGGCAGAATTTGAACCTGGACCATCCTGTGTTCTAGTCTAGTCAAATCATCCATCCAGTATGTCCTGCTGCCTCTCTTGGCAGTAACACCCTTAAAAATTATGAACTTAATCATCATCAATAGAAACAAACATTCAGATATATTCTCCTCTTTCTCTTCTTCCCCCTTGTCTTCTTCTTCATTCTCTTTCTCTTTCTCATCTTTTCCCCTCCACTTTGACTTTCTCCTCCTCTCCTTTTTCTTCTTCTTCTCCCTAGAGGCTAAAGATCATCAGGACTGGAATTATTTTCTTCAATGTGAGGACTATGAAAGTCTGACACATTTGTACAGTTATGTCACATGCATGGTATACTACTAGTGTACACACTACCACATTACTTTTCCCCATTCTTTTTTTGTTCAGACCTGTGATTTCATTAATGTAAAGAAACTCCCTCTACCACTGTAGATTAGCAACTGTTCTGTAATTTATAGTTTTTGAAAATTTCTTAGGGCGCTGAGAGGTTGAGAGGTTAAATGGCTTGCCCTGTGTCACCCTGCTAGTATATGTCTGAGTGGGGCTTGAAACTGGGCTTCCCTTACTCCAAGACTGGCTCTCAACTTAGTATACTCAGCCGCTACCGTATTTTATAGTTCTGTCTGTCCGTATCTGGCCTGGTATCTGGTAGACAAGGTGATACATAATATGGAGCACAATGCCTTAAAATAAAAGACCCTCTTAACTACTTGCTCAGTGAATGATTTCTTCTCCAACAAAACAAAACAAAACAAAACATGTTGCATTATTCATGGTCTCTGAGTCATAAGTATGTGGGATATGTTAGAAATTTTATACAGAGTTGGCACTGAGAGCTAGGGGTCAGGATCTGGGATGTTAGACCTAAAGGTCCTATGCCTTCCTTCCTGTGACAGGTTCAGTTCAAGACTGGTAGAATCGGATTACTTACATTCCAGGCCTGTTCAGCATTTCAGATTTAGATGAAATTTAGAAGGAAAACACATTTGGAAAATAGAATGGCAACCATTCTTGAAAAATAAAAATAAGCGTAATTTAGAGATTCAAAACAATATGTATAAGTGTACATATATGTGTATATGTGTTCATTTATTTGACCTAAAGCATCATAAAGAAGATGGACAAATCAGAATAAGGCCTATTCAGCTTTTCTTTGAACACTTCCAATGATGGGGAGTTAATTGCTTTTTAAAGTAATCATTCCTTTTGTGGAATGCCCTAATTGTTAGGAAGTTCATTGTAATATTGAGTCAAAACTTTCTTCCCTATAATTTCCACCTATTTTTGTTAGTTTTTCCCTCTACGCAAAATAAGCCCGATTCCTTTTCCACACAGCAGCTGTCATATCCCCCTTACATTTTTTTCCAGGCTGAATGTTTTTATTTTCTACAGTTATTCCTCTTACAACATGATTCCCAGATATTTTATCATTCTACTTATCTTCTTACTCTGTTTGTTGGTGTTTCTTTTGAAATGTGGCATCTAGATTTGGATGCAATACTTCAGATGTGGCTGAAATAGTGTAGAGTACCAATGGAAAATTCCCTCCCTTGATCTGGACATTTTGATTCTTTTAATATGGTCCAAGATTGAATTAGCTTTTTTTTTTTTTGGGTAGTCATGTCACATTTTTGGCTCAGCTTCAACTGATAGTCCTCTAAAACCTTTTTTTAAAACTTGAATTGCTATTGACCCAGTTCTTCCCCATTTTCTACTTGTAAGATTTGTTTTGTAAATCTTACTGGGCAACTTTAAATTGCCCTCCCTGAAATTTTGCCTTCTTAATTTTAGTGTGACAAGCTTTTTGGGACCTTTTTGACTTACGATTCTGTCATTTGGATTTTTTTCTGGCTCCTACAGATTTAATAACACAAGATTACACTTCTATAGACATTATTACTGAAAGTACTAAATAAACTGGGGCCAGCTCTGGGGCTCTTAGGTATGCTGCTTCCCTCCAGGCTGATATAAATACATTAATCCACTGATTTCTTCTCCTTAGGTGATCCATGAACTGGAATTATACAACACTGGTTATTATTTAGGCATGTTCACAAATTCCCGTGCAGTTTTTCAGGTATGTTTGAATATATACATATATATGTATACATATATATAGACACACACACACACACACACACACACACACACACACACACACACATATATATACATATACATATATATGTATATATGTTTGGAACTAAAATGACAGTCTTTGTGAAGTCTGGATCCTTCACTAAATCCTATATCTCAGCAAGGTACAGAATATTGCTAAAAGAGCACAAAACAGAAAGAAGCTTCTCTAGGATTTTAATCACAAATTTAAAAAAATACTCACTAGAGGAACTAATAAAGTTTCATGAAAAATAAAATGAGGTCCTTTAGCATCACGTAACATTGCTTTTCCCTATCTTGAATTAAGCTTTTACTGATTGAGTAGAATTTTGAAGTGGTATGTATGCTTATGTGTCTCTCTGTGAGAGGAATCACAGTTAGGAGAGAACTAACACTTGTACATGAAAGGAAAATGATATTTTATTGTTCTTTCTTCCTAGGAATGTGGCCTGTGGGTATCAACGGATGCAAATCTTGTACATGATTATGTGTACGAAGGTTGTAAGTTGGATAAAGCAAACCCTCTAAAACCTTTCAGCTGTCACTCTTCTAGATATTGCATGAGGCAGTATGGTAGAATGAATAGATACAGAACTGGGCTTGGAGTCAAGAAGATTTGGGTTCAAATTCCCCCTTAGACACTTACTAGCTGTGGGACCCTGGCAAGTCACTTAACCTTTCTTTGTCTCGGTTTCCTTGTCTGTAAAATGAGGAGGATTGTGCTTGTTGGTTTCTAAGGTCCCGTATACCTCAAAAACTGTGATGTTCTGATCCTCAGAACTATACATACCCCACAGAGATGGAGATGGACAGTATACAACCCCCAGTTTCAAGTTTATGCCAAAGAGGCATCGTATTTGGGTTGAGAATATATATAGCACTTTGGAATAAGAAGTCCTGGCCTGGATTTGAATCTTAATTATTAGCTAAAGGAGAATGAGTGTAGGCAAATGCCTTAATTTCTCTCAGTGTCTTTGTCTAAAAAAGTAGGAATAATAAGAGCTAAACTATTTTCCACTTGGAATTATTGTCAGAAAAGAATTTTTTTTAAATGCCTTTTTTTTTTTTTGCTTTTTAGAGGGCAGTTGGGGTTAAGCGACTTGCCCAAGGTCATACAGCTAGTTTTTTGTGTTAAGTGTCTGAGGCCAGATTTGAACTCAGGTCCTCCTGACTCCAGGCCAGTGCTCTATTCACTCTAGCTGCCCCTAGAAAAGAATTTTAAAAACAACAAAAAACCCCCCCAAATATTAATAGTTCAAAGTTCACATGCCCTGTTAAAAATATTGATTGTTCAAAGTTCATATGCCCTTTTTAGTGTTGTTTATGATACCAGAAGAACCTGATATATGTATGGGCTATATCTTCCTTGATTTTGAATAAACAAAGTGAGCTAATGGAATTTATTTGGATTGATATAAAGCAAGATGTATTTTTAGTAGAGATTATAAGATGTGTTGATTAAAACTAAAAAAGTACAAAATTATAAGACTAGAAGGGCTAATTCTAAAAATTGTTTTCCTTGCCATGAGGAAATATGATACCAGTCTTATTCTTAATGTGGTGTCTGGACTATACTTTCTATGCTGATTAGAGACAATTAATAGGGAGAGATACTTCTTAAGTATAGAGCCCAAGTTATGACCTGAAAGGGTAAGCTGACTATTCTGATAAGTAAAATTGGAGTTTATGAAACAAGTAAGCTCAGTGGGCAAGGGGAATGTCAGGTTTCTCAACTGTGTAGCCCCAGAGGCTATCATCAGCCTGTAGGTTGGGAAAGGGATAAGTAAACCCAGTGGACAAGGTGAGTGTCCTGAAGGTTTATTGGCTGTCCAGCTCCAGAAGGGACCATCACTATCAGGTCAGGAAAGAAATTATGAAAGGCACCGCCATAGGACAGAGGCATTGACAGCATTTTAAGTGGCAGCAGTGTGTTTAACTGTGCCCCCTTCTCATGTAATTGCATTGGCTTCACTGTGAGTCTAGATTTCACCCTGGCTGGCCTTTGAGTAGCTCTACTAATAATATTTTTTATAGAAAACTTACATAAATACTTGGGATAAGGAAAAGGATTGCCTGTTGTGGCTGCTTCTTACTCAGTAGCCTAAGGGCCAGCCTTAGGCTGTATTCTCAGGAGGGACTGAAGAGACCAGAGGCCAGAGAGAAGCTACAGCACCTGTCCTTTATTGTATTGTAGCGTCGTCCTTATATACCCTAGAGGTAACATGATTAAAGCATGATCTCCTCGTGCACTGGAGGAGTGGGCCAATGGAGAACAGGCTGAGCCAGTCATCTCAGCTGCTGCTCATCAGGCGAGCGGTCTCGCAGAACTACTCCGTGAGCTTAGCAACTGGGCTGTGACCCTCAGCACCACAGGTGCTTTTAGACTCACACTGATCCCTACAATTGCCTCAGTTCCCGAGGTCCTTTGTGTTACTTTGAGTCTGTTTTGGTTACCTACCAAATTTGCCTGGACTTTTGCCCATCAGCTTTGCTCTGCTTTAAGTGTTTCTGTAATCCCTTTTTTCATTCTATCTGCCTGATCTTTAACCTCCTGCCTGCCCTGCCCTTCACTATTGATAGATGCCCTGATTTCTGCTGAGTTACTTAATTCTAACCTCTCACTTGCTTTGACCTCCCAATTCCTGCTTGATCCTTAACTGCTTCATTGGTCCTGGCTCTTCGCTTTTTTCACTCTGGCCTGCTGCTATTCAAGGTGTGAAAAGAGGTAGTCTTTGAAGTAATTTTTTTTTATTAAGAACTACAGGAAAGAAGGGTCTGAACTTACTATTGGGTCTTTTGCATCATAATCAATCCACTCAAGACTTTTAATATTTTTTCTTCCAAAGTTTTTGTGGATTCTTCATAGAGTCCAAGAAAACTATCAGACACTAAATAAGCTTTTATTGAGCAGCTGAAAACTGTTTTATACTGTTTTTCTTTGTTTATAGATATATTTTAAAGTGCATAAATTATCTCTGTTAACTAGGAACATGCAGTCCTGTATATTATGTTAGGGCAAAGGTGCTTAACCTTGGATTTGTGAACTTTTTTTTTTAAGTTGATAGCTAAATTTCATTATGGTTGATTTCCTTTATATTTTATATGTTTAAAAAACATTTTGAGAAAAGGTTCATAGGCTTTACCAGACTTCCGGAGGGGCTCATGACACAAAAAAGTTGAAAAACCTTCTGTCAGGGCATTATTCCATGGGCATAAGACTGGAAAATTAAGTTATCCTAGTTTCACATATTAAATAATTGCATTTTTTTTTCAAATTGACTATCTTTATCAACTAATTTTTTTCCATTTTTTTCTTAATTTGGCTCTTCTGAACTTTTATATATCTTGTTCCTATGTAAAAATGAAAATTAAACTCATTGTCACTATATAATAAACACTTCTGTAATCTTGCTGAATTATAGGCAGAATTTTAAATTTTGCATATTTTTCTTTTGTGTGTTTTAAAAATCTTTCATTTGAGGGTTTGCTAGGACACTGTAATGGGAAAAAACACTCACTGGACTGGAAGCCTGAGGATCTGGAATCTAGCTGTTCCTGACCCTGCCGCCATAACTAGCTAGTCACTGCCTCTCTCAGCTTTTCTTCTTCTCTCTGGAATGATGGCATTGGAGCAGATGATTTCTAAAGTCCATTACAGCTCTAAGAATCTGTGATTCTACTAACAACTACTTAAATAATTGTATATTTCCTTCAGCGACTTTTTTCCTAATGATTGAAAATATTTATTTTTAGTTTATGGCGAGTTTATTGAGATGGATAATGGAGAGGATGCAGTTAGCCTCACAAATGACAGAAACGACATGGATGTGGCTCTTGCAGGCGCATTGCCAGGAGACAGTGGTCCGTCTATCAGAAAACATTTTCCAGAGACTTGGCTTTGGATGGACACCAATATGGGGTAAAAGCTCACAAAGTTCTGACTTTCTTATTATTTTCCTTTTTAGAAATTTTTTCAGAATGAGCTTATTTTTTTTCTATGCTTATTTTAACGTGAAAGTGTGAATCATATTAAAAATTAGATAAAATGTCCTATTTTTATGGCATGTCATTGTTTGCAATATGAAATCATATTTACTAAGGTCTAATGCATGTGGGAGTGTTCTAGGTAAGATCAAATCAGAAAACAGACCCTAAAATTTTTCTGAAGAGCTAGTGTTGATTTGGACAACTACGTGGTCCAGTAGGTAGAATTCTGGGCCTGGAGTCAGTAAGACTTATTTTTCTGAGTTCAAATCTGGCCCTAGACACTTACTAGCTGGGTGACCCTGGGCAAGTCACTTTGCCTCAGTTCCCTCATCTATAAAAACAAGCCTGGAGAAGGAACTAGCAAACCACTCTAGTGTCTTTGCCAAGAAGACCCCATGTGGGGTCACGAGAGTTGGATATGACTTAAATGACTGAATGACAACAAAATTTTGATTTATCTCAAGTCTTAAATTTGCTGATGGATCATTGCTGTTATGAGTTTTATACACTGATTAAAGGAGGAACATACTCATTATTTAGTAGGAGACCAGATGTGTTTCTTGCCATATTTGTCTTCTTTCTCCACTATGACTTTCCTCAACGGAGGAACTGGGGAGATGGTAAAAACTATCATGTGTGCTGAAAGCATTCAGTTCTAATAACCTCTTGATCTTTCTGGCTTGAAGATCATTCAGTAGTTCATGTTCAGCTGGTTGGGGGCAGGAATGGTTGGTGCATAGGGATTGTAAGGGGAGAAAGGAAGGGGACATCCTGAAAAAAAAAGGCATAGGTCAGACCCTCAAGAAAATAGTGTATGTCAGGGTTGGCAAACTATTGCTTGTGGCTTTTGTACTGGGCAAGCTAGGAATGGTTTTTACATTTTGAAGTGAAGTTTTATTTTTATTTTAAAATGTAGAAATCATTCTTAGCTCACAGGCAATACAAAAACAGGCAGGGCTGGCCCTTAGCTACAGTTTGCTAAACCCTGGATTATATTAATATTGATAGAATTAGTAGAAGTTAATACAGACAAAGAGAAAACTGTTGTACAGGTTACAAGAGAAAGAGGCTCTTAAATATTTACTTCTTGGATAAGGTGCATAAGGATATTATTGATTTTGAGTATATTAACTGAACAACAGCAAACATTAATTGTGTGCCCGTTTTGTATAGGATATTGTGCTAGGTGCTAAGGGTTAGGTGAAAAAATAAATGACATTCTCTGCCTTTAATTACTTAGTTGATCAATAAGCACGTACCTGTTTGAGGCAGTGTGCAATGCAAAGACAATGAAACAGTTCCTGTCCTCAGTGACCTTACATTCTGTTGGGGAGACAATATATGTGTGTCTGTATATGTGCAAACACATATATGTGGATGGAAAATAAAAGCAATAATAATACTTATATGATGTTTAAGGTTTGGTAGGCACTTCATAAATATTATCTGATTTTATCCTTATAACAATCTAGGTGCTATTATGATTCCCATTTTATAGATGAAAACAGAGGCAGAACAAAGTTAAGTGACTTGCCCAGCACCGCACAGCCAGTAAACTTCTGAGACAAAATTTAAACTTAAACTTACAACTTCCAGACTAGAGGTCCAACACTACACCACCTAACTTCCTAAGGTACCTTGAGGAAGGAAAGTGTTAGCAGCTGCGGGAAGCAGGGAAGGTTTTGTGTACAAGCTGGTGTTTGAGCTGAGTTTTGAAGAAAAGCAGGATTTCTGAGATGTGGAAAGAAGAACGAAGTGATTTCTAGGAACAGGGGGACAGATAGCCAGTGTCTGTCATAAAAGCACGTCAGAGGCATAGAGATGGGCAATGAAGTGTCACGTATGACAGCAAAAAGTTCAGTTTGGCTAGGACATAGGGGAGTAACGTATGAGGCTGGAAGATAGACTTGACATAGATTCTGAAGATCTTTAAATGCCAAACAGTAGAGAAGAGGATGTATTTGTTCTTAGAGCTACTAGTAAGTATATTGTTTATTAAATATGGCACATGGTTGGATCTGTCCTTTAAGAAAGTCATTTTAGCAGCTGTGTGGAGAATGGATTGGAGAACAGAGAAACTTGAGGGTGGAAGATCTAATGTGAAAGTCTGAACTACGGCAGTTTCTGTATAAACAGAGCAAAGGAGGCCAGTTCTAAGATTTGACAATTGATTAGTTAGGGTACTCTTGATTTTGTCAGTTTCCATGTTTGGAAAGTACATGATACCCTTAAGAGATGGAAATTCAGAAGAGGAGAAGGGTTTGGAATTGTTTTGAACGTAGTGAATTTGAGGTGATTACAGGACATTTCAAAATGTCCTGGAGGCAATTGATTATGCAGACAGGAGAGAAACTGTGGTTGTATAGATCTGAGAGTCATCTAATTAGAGTTCTATATTAAGTAATGAAGTCACTGAGAGCATACAGAGAGAAGGCCCAGAATAGAGTCTTGGAGGGTCGTTCACATTTACTGGGGTATGGTTTGGATGATTCATCAGCAGAAGAGGCTAAGGATTAGCCAACTGACAAAAACAGAACCAAGAGACAGCAGTGTTATGAAAACTCAGAGAGAACAGAGTATTTGACAGTTCAGAGGAAACAGAAAGGTCACAAAGTAAGAGGATTAAGAAAAGGCCATCAGATTGGGTGAGTAAGAGATCACTGATGGTGTTGGAAAAGACAATTGTAGCTGAGTGATGATGCTGGAAGCTAGGTCGCATAGAGATGTGGTATATTACTAGAGGTAATTTGCATACAAATAAATATTATACTATTCACTCTATAGGCTAAGAAATGCATCCTGTATTATGAGAGTTCAGAGTAGAAATGGAAGGGATTAGGGAAGCCTTTATAAAGTAGGTAGCATCGGAGTCGTGGCTTGAGGAGAAGTAGAATTTCAGCAGGTGGAGAGGGGTATTAGGAGCAGCCAGGTGGCACAGCGGATAGAGCGCCAGGCCTAGAGTTAGGAAGACTCCTCTTCCTGAGTTCAGATCTGGTTGCAGATACCTCCTCGCTGTGTGACCCTGGGCAAGTCACTTAACCCTGTTTGCCTCAGTTTCTCATCTGTAAAATGATCTGGAGAAGGAAATGGTAAACCACTTCAGAATCTTTTCCAAGAAAACCCCCAAATGGGGTCATCAAGAGTTGGACACGACTGAGAATGGCTGAACAACAGCAAGATAGGTATTAACACATAGAGTGGGCAATGTATGTTTAGAAAACTGGAGGCAGAGGCCTGGAGGCAAAATCTCTGTCTGTCTGGAAGGCATTTCAAGGCATTTTTAAATTGGAATATGGATTAAAATATAGTTCGATTTATTTATTGACTTCTCAATTTTCATTCATTTATGACCATTGCTATTAAAACAATAGTTTAAGATTTATAACTATTAAGTAGTCGTTTTTTTGTTGCTTTTAAGGATCACTTTTTGCCTTTTTTTTCTTTTTGGAGGGGGGAAGGCAGGGCAATTGGGGTTAAGTGACTTGCCCAAGGTCACACAGCTAGTAAGTGTGTCAAGTGTCTTAGGCTGGATTTGAACTCAGGTCCTTCTGACTCCAGGGCCGGTGCTCTATTCACTGCGCCACCTAGCCACCCCTCTTGACTTATTTTGAACATTATAAGATGTCAGAGCTAATTCTTGGTTTTTAAATTTTCTATTTTCCTTAACTTTGGTTTTGAAATTTTTTGTTCTTCTTAACTTTAGTTCTCAGACTGACAGAGAATTTGAAGTTATTGTGCCGGATTCCATCACTTCCTGGGTAGCTACTGCCTTTGTGATTTCTGAAGACTTAGGGCTTGGATTGACAACTGCTCCAGTGGAGGTAGCATATCAAAGGACACTTTGATTTAAGTCGTGGGACCATGAAACTAAAAAAAAAGGATAAGCTCCTAGATTTCTAGTTTAGTTTGTGATGCTTGTGGACACTTAGAGTTTCTGACAGTAGTTATTTGCTTACTTACACACATCCCAAGGGATACCTCTTGTATTTCATGTTGTTTATTGTGTTTGACCAATAAGTGTGTTACTTAAAAATACAGAATGTTCCAAAAGTCTTAGTGCTGTTTTAAGCTTTAACAGCTTAAATGATAAGTTTTAATAGCTTAAAACAGCACAAAGATTTTTGGGTTGCTTTATGTATGTAAGGGTCAGATGAAAACATTCCTATTAAGAATTTGAGTTCTATTGCATAGCAACCCAGAAAATTGTCCTTTTAAATGACAAGTGACAAGATTTCATTAGACCAGAACTCAGGAAGTATATTGTTATAATTGGGTTTTAAAACCTAAATTGCTGAGGGAGGTGGTGATTTAAACTTTTAACTAGGCATATTCAATTTATAAGGGGCCTTAGGAGAACCATTTTTAGAAGTTTCCTTTCACACTTAGATCTATGTTATAATGTCAGGGTTTTAGCTAAAGTGAATTGTGTAGGTAGAGAAGTTTTGAATAACTTTTCTGGTGACTTCATCCTTTATTGGGTTAATTAAATTATGACTCACAGCTCCTACATCTTCCTGGTGCGTCTCTTAGGATGCTAAGAAAAGCTGCTTGGTCTTTGCAATTTTGAATTACAATGCGCTGCTTCTGAGGTGGCTCTGCATAGAGTGGTCACTGTCCAGACAGCTCCTGTAAGAAATAGAACAGAAGTAACATCATCTCTCAGATGTAACAAAGAAGTAGCATCGTCCCTGGCCCTATAACCTCATCAATTTTTCTGCAAGCCCCTTGTTTAAATTAGTAAAACAATTAGACACAAAGGTAATAGAATAAACAGAAGAGAATTTTCTGAGTTGTTGCCAAATGTGACCTCCTAGAGAATCCTTGGAATTCCTCAGTCTTCATATTTTTATCTTCAGTGCCTACTATAATGTCTAGATAGAATTTATTTAGGGCTTATTAATAAATGCTGATTATCACTCCAGGACACCCTCAAAACAGTGTATTTGCATGTAGAACTGCCTTGTATAGAGAAGGCTTGCATAAAGCTTTCTAAACCTTCCATGATAAAACAATTTAATGGCAGTCACCAACTAGGTGCTTCATTTAAAGGTTGGACCAGGACTCTCAATGTGTAGGTCAGTTCATAGGGTGGTTGCGCAGATTAAATGAAGTAAAAGATGTGAAAACACTTGGAAAAGTTAATAACTCAATAGAGATTTAAGGTGGTAGAGCTTGACCCTTAGTACATTGATTCCTCAGACCCTCTCCAGGAAGCTGTTTTAATAGGAGCCCTTTCTTTATAACAACAGCGACAACACCACCACCTCAAACAGTTTGGATTTTCCGTTGGTTAAATCAAATAAGTAGGTGATTCTAGTAACCAGTGATTCTGTAACACAAAATACATGGTCTTATGAGAAGTGAGGTCACCGTTTTTGGTATACTTCATGCAACGTTAAAAGATCTTGGACGTTAGTGGTGAAAAGGGCCTTAGAGGTTCTGTCCTTCACTTCCCTCATTATATACGGATTAGGAAATTGGAACTTGGAAGGATGAAGTGAATTGCCTGAAAGTATATAAGTAGTACTAGAGTCATTGGGAGGTTTGTTTTTCATTACATTAAAAAATTATACTTTTTTTTCTTTACAGCTACAAGCCTTTCAACCATTTTTCATTTTTTTGAATCTTCCTTACTCAGTTATCAGAGGGGAACAGTTTGTTTTGGAAGTAACCATATTCAATTATTTGAAAGATGCCAGTGAGGTAATGTATTCAAGCTTTTTAGGAGCCCGTAGCTCATGGACCAGTATGTGTGCACTTGTATATGTCTGTGTTTGTCCGTATTTGTGTCTGTATGTATGTATGTGGCAGTCTGTTTTAGGCAGCCAAGTAGCATAGTGTGATAGAGCACCTGGCCTGGAGTCAGGAAATCTGAGTTCAGATGATCTCAGACACTTACTAGCTGTGTGGCCTTGGGCAAGACACTTAACCTTTGCTTGCCTCAGTTTCTTCATTTATAAAATGGGGATATTAATAGCAACTACCTTGCAAGGTTTTTGTTAGGATGAAATGAGATAATATAAAATGCTTAGTACAGTACCTAGCACATAATAAGAACTATATAAATGCTAGCTGTACTGCTACTAATAATAAAGTTCTTAGTATCCAGGGGTCTTAAAAAAAGCTTTTGGGTGATTGCTGAATTGACTGAGTTATTTGGTTCTGTTTCATGATATGTAAGAACACTAATAATGTACATGAAGGCCCTTTTTTCCCTTTCATTCCTTCCTAGCATGATTTTGACTGTAACTTGATCACAGTCTCCTTACCATTGAGAAAATTAAGATTGATCCTATATAATTTTCTTTATTGATTCTATTTACAATTAATTGATCTTGTCCTGAAATTGCTTTTGCCCTGTAACTTCATATGTCATGGTTCTTTGTCTCTGAACTTGGTTCAGAGTTCAGCCGGCCTGGAATGCATTGAGTTTAAAAACCCAGGTCTCCTGACCTTGGCGAATGTGTGAGAAAGCAAGGAAGTTTGGGCCTGATGTCTTTATTCCACTGAGCCATCCTTCAGGGATACCTGGTTTGCAGTCCAAAAGTCTGGGCTGCTATCTTGTACCTGGACTCAAACAAAAAATATTTCTTAGTCTTATGAGAGAAGATGGGGGAGAGGGTCATTGCTAGTTCCCATCACCAAACTTCCAACCAATCATGTTCTTCCTTGTACCTCAGCTCTGTAACCAATCATGTTGCCCTTAATTCCATGATGTCATCTACTTTGCTCTATTCTTTATTCTGTTCTCTCTAAAACCTATATGAGGGGAACTGTCCTTTTGCTCAGGGTCTTTGGCATTAATGGAAGTAAGGCATTGACCATTTAGTGACACGTAGCACATCCCTGCCAATAAATGTTATCTTCCTTGAAGATCTGCCTCAGTTTACCCTTTTGTTAAAATTTAATTGCAGTACTATCTCTGAGACATGTCTTTTTCTCTTCCAATATCTTTTTCTTAAATTGTTCCTCTTGCCATCTACTTTTTGTTGTTCTATTTTCTTGACTTTTTTCTTTTTCTTTCCTGCAAGAAGAAAGTTTGTTTTCTATGAACATATCAAACAAAATGTTGGACTTGAATGCTATCCCTTCTCCTCTGGGTTGGAGGTTCCTCTGTGCAGGTTGCATAGTGAGGAGGGGCCACATGGAGGCCACATTCTTCCAAGTTTAACAGCAGAATTTTGTTTCCTGTTAGCTCAGGGTACAAGCACCAAACTCTACCCAGTAGCTTCTCCCTGGACTGGCCCAAGATTTAGTTTAAGACTTGTACTAGAGCATACTTCCTCTTCCTCTATACCTGTTTCTTGATGGATGTGACCTCTTCAATTATCCTCCTCAGTTCAAAATGTTCTCTTTTTCCTTAGATTTTCTTAGAGTACTTTTCCAAATCTCTTCTTCTTCGTCTTATGCCTTTTGCCACTTTTATTTGTATGGTTTACACATATGAATTTAAGATCTTTACAAATTGTAAGCTCTTTGACATCAGATTTTCACCTTTTCACAATGCCCTGCACATAAGCATTTAATGTTTTTAAACAGAATTGTTAAAGGTTTGCCACCTCCAAGAAGTCTTACTGCTCACCAGTACTTGGTGCTGAAGTCACTAAGGAACATGGGAGAGTTTTCTTGGAGATTTTTCTATATTCACCAGGATTGGGAGAAGCTGATGTCATGACATACATGTCAAAGCACAAGTTGTTGAATTATGGTAGAAGATCAGGGGTCCGGGAGTAGCATTGGGAGCAAGAAGAATGCCAACCAGTCTTCTGTCCTAGTGATTGAGGGGAATTAAGAAAAGAAATGACTAGCTTTGGAGAGGGTTGGAAGGGACATGTTGTCCTCAGGAGGATGTACAGACTTCAGTGAATAAAAATGGATAGGAGCATTGAGGAAGATACCGAGAATGAAGATAAGTTTTTTTTTTCTTAGTAGAGCAGAGGTTTACAAGGGTATGCTTAAATTAGATTGATGAGAGCATTCATATCTGAAACTAGGCCTTTTTTAAAAGAAAAAAAATTCTAGCCATCCAATGACAAAGGGGAAGGAGAATGTTATATTGCTTTGGCAGTAGAAATCAAGCTAAAGGGAAAATAGAGAGAAATAAGAGAGAAAAAATAGAACAATAGGATGTTTTATTCTTATCCTAGTTTTATTATTTCTTCTTGTGTTTGTTCATCACATTATTGGCTTAGCATTCTCATCATCTTTGGTATCACTTGTATGAATAAGAATGAAAACTAATGGAAAATTCAGATTTGGAAACACTTAAATCAAGGGTAAAGTAATGCTTCGTAGGTGGGAGTAGAGCAGGTACTCTTGGCTCATTAAAGTTAATTGAGGTATGGTGATTAAAAAGGTTTGAGAGAAATAGTTTCTGGGTAATTTAATCATTTTATTATTTAGACCAGCACATTTACTAATAAAAGGATGGTCATTTGACTGTCTTTCTTAGACCAAAAGATAATTATGCTGGGAATCAGCCATGATTGGTTAACAGTTAATGAGAGAATGAATATTACAATGAAGGGCTGAGATGGCATTATGTTTCCCTTGGATTGAGAGACTATCTCTATGCCCAGACTACCCCTAGCCTTGGACAATTTAAGGGTCTTTGTCCACCCAAGCTTAATTGAGTGAAATTTGCCTGGGACTACAAATTCCTTGTAAGGTTGAGTGTGGTTGGATATAGGAGAAAGTTAACTCAATATTTAGAAACTGAGGTCTTGAAAATAGAAAAAAGGGGAACTCTGAATCTCCCCAAATCATTAGTTATTAATAATAATTTCTCTTAGAGGAAAAGGAGTAAAACCAAATCTTTATTTCATTAACTACATTTGAGGACTGTATTACAGTTGAATACTATGAAGCTATACCTAGAATTGATTAAAAAAGATTTAATATAAAAAACATATCTATGTTATTTTATTTTGCAGGTTACAGTAACCATTGAGACAAGTGACAAGTTTGATATTCTTATGATTTCAAATGAAGTAAATGCCACAGGACATCAGCAGTCCATACTAGTGCCAAGTGAGGATGGGGGGACTGTGCTTTTCCCAATCAAACCAAAGCATATAGGAGAGATTCCAATCACTGTGACAGCAATTTCACCCAGTGCCTCCGATGCCATCACCCAGAACATTTCAGTAAAGGTAAGTACTTGAAGGATTAATTCAGTTACAAATCATATTTTGTCAAAAAGAAATGGATTTAGTAGAGTATCTATTTTTATATCTATTAAAATTCTTAGGAAAGAACTAGAATTAGTTGCATCTTATTGTGAGAAATGTGTTCACTCTAGAAAGAACAGTTGTTGAAGCCAGGAAAGCTCTCATTTTATTTTACATTCTTTTGAATGGGTGACCCCTTAAGGAAGCACCCTTGCCAAGACAAATACAAGGCTATTTATTCCCTGTTTCCAATTCAGATTTCCCTGCCTGTTCCCCACTGGCTGGCTAGATTCAACTTCCTGAACCATCTATTCCATGTTTTTCTCCTCCATGTGTTTCCCCCTCCCTTGCAGTGCATACCATGTGCATTTAAATGAGCTTGCTCCACCCTGGGGGTGTTCAGGTTAATATTAAACAGCTCATTGTTAAACATGTGTATAAGCTTCTGTCTGACCTTTTTACTCATCAGAGCCCTGGTTCTACCAAGTCACAGCTCTGGTTGGAAATGCCTACATCCTGTTATCTTTCCTGCAAAACTGGGAGTATGTAGTGTTAATCTTGTGGAAACAGAATTTCTTTTGTTTCTCACATTATAGTCAGTGACATACTACTCTCTGGAATAGAATTTTTTTTGAATGTATGACACTTTTCCCATTTAAAGTTAATTGGGGGGGGGGGTGGCTAGGTGGTGAATAGAGCACCAGCCCTGGAGTCAGGAGGACCTGAGTTCAAATGCAGCCTCGGACACTTGACACAAAAACTAGCTGTGTGACCTTGGGCAAGTCACTTAACCCCAATTGCCCTCCAAAAAGAAAAAAAAAGAAAAAAAGAAAAAAAAAAGTAAAGTTAATTGGGGGATAGAACCTTAACCAATGGTCTGTTATAGTCAGTTGCATTTGAGAACTATTAAAACCATCTCCTATTAAAGTATGCTTAAGGCAAGATGAAGATGTAATTTGATTATTTAATCTCAAATTAGACAATGCAGGAAGAGGAAATGTCAAAAGCTTATTTTAAGTATATTTTTATATCAAGGACATGTCATACTATGAATACTTCTAAACATTTGACTTTGCCATCCTCTCAAGTTATTGTCTCTCTCATCCATGTTCACTACCCAAATCCTAGCATTATCTACTCACTCTCCTTGACTTTATCATCATGCACTCACTTCTCAGCCTTGATAACATGGCTTCTTATGCCACCATTCTACTGAAACTGCTTTCTCAAGGCTTTTAAGTGAACAAATAACGTGGTCTAGTAGAAATAGCACTGAGCTTGAAATCTGCAGACCTGGTTAGAGTATAGACTATGGCATTTACCAGCTACATGAGTATGGACAAGTACCGTAAATTTTCAGTTTCAGGCTCCTCCTCTGTAAAGTAAGGATAATAATCTAGAATTACCTGCCTCACAGGGTTGTTCTAGGGAAAGCACTACAAATCTTAAAGTCATCTGAAAAT
>CM053584.1:235497459-235518914 GCA_028627135.1 Pseudochirops cupreus
TATGAGGATTAGTTAAAGGAACTGCAATGTTTAATTTGTGTTGAGAAAAAAAAGAAGGAAGCACAGAGTCCTAGATTTAGAGCTTTTGGGATGCTCTGAAAGGACCTTACAGAACACTTGGTCTCATCTCATTGAGCAGATGAGGAAATAGAGAGACTGTGACTTGCTCAGAATAGCTCAGGTAGTAAATGGCAGAGATGGGACTTAAACTGAGGTCTTTCTAGCTTCCCATCTAGCCCTGCCTCTGTGACATGCTACCTTTACAACATTCCAACACATACTCAAACACTTGTGGAAAGAGAGTTTATTTGCTATGTTTGGCCCTGGAGGGCTGCACTAGGACCTGGAAGGCAGAGGGAGACAAATTGCATCTCAATGTAAAAAAAATTCTTAATAATTAGTTTTACACTCAAGGGCCAGAACACAAATACAGAATAGAGAAAAGAAACAAAAACACATCATAAACTTAAATATTGGAACTTAAATAAAGATTTGTCTTTAAGCAGGACGGTAGTGAGTTCCTCCTATCTGGGGATCTTCGAGCAGAATGACTAATTGTGGGAAGGTTTTAGATGTTATTCTTGATTTGGGGGGCTATTGACCTAATTGTTCTTTCATGTCCTTTCCTAATATTAAGATTCTATGATAATAATTTAGATTTTAAAAATAATTCAGATCTATAATATGGTAAGTTTATAGATGATCCCTATCTTCTCTACCATCTATCTATATCTATCTATCCACCCCCCTGTCATTTATCTGTGTCTCTGTGTCTCTTTTTTTTCTGTCTGTGTGTCTAAATTGGCAGCTAGGGGGCATCGTAGGTAGAATACCAGATCTGGGTTCCAGAAGACTCGAGTTTAGATCCTGCCTAAGACATTCACTAACTATGTGATCCTGGGCAAGTCACTTACCTTCCATCCGCCTCAGTCTCCTTATCTGTAAAATTGGGATAATAACAGTGAATGCCTCCTAGGGATGTTATAAAGATAAAATGAGATATTTGTAAAACCCTGTGCAAGCCTTAAAGTGCTATGTAAATGTTAACTATTATTGATTATGATAAACTTAAATGACTTCTAAATTTTTTTTTGGTAGAAAATTATGTTTTTTCCCCTTTGTAACCTATACTGACTTTTTTTTCCTTCTCTATTTAAAGCCATAAGCCTTGAGCATCAGCACAGTAGAAGAATCAGTTGTGTCCTTTTGGATTAATTTTTTCCAAAGAATTAATTGGCCACCATAAATACCAACAGGTTAAAACTGACTTAAGGGGAAAATGAAGTTACTCCACTTGTATTGCTTAATACGGAATTCTCCCGGCAGTCAGATAGATGTAGATAGGGAATATATTTCCTCCAGGTTATGTTTTTCTCGTTGCCGTCACCCACGATCATAGCTCAACATTTACATTCCCTATTCCAGCTAAACAAGCAAAGGAGGTTTACTTCAGAACTGGAGAATTCAGTATTTTGTTTTCTTTATGCCGCCCTCTGTCTAGCAGAGGGTTGGTAGTAGTATTGATGCAGAGTCCTGGAGGTCAGCCACCTGAGAGGTAATTGTCATGAGGATTGATCTCATCTCCATGATCTCATCCCCATGACCAATTTTACAATATCTCATGCTTGGAACAACTGTTGTTGATAGGATTTGTGCCGTTAGAGGGCATATTGTCCTTTTTTTTTTTTTCCTGGATAAATCATTCTGATTACAGAGATATTTTCCATAGTTTACATGGGTACCAAAATATTTTCATGTTTTACAAGGCAAAAGTCACAGTTGAATTGTGGCCATTTGTATTATAAGACATTGAAGAGAATTAGTATAGTGGATGAAATCCTAGTTTGTAAATCAAAGGCCTGGGTTCTTCTCCTGGATTCCATTGTTAATCACTTTTGTGATCTTAAGAAAGTGTTTTAAAAACTTGAGAAAATTGTTTAGTATTTCTCTGACTCACTTGGCATCCATTCTGCTACATTCTACTTTCCTGATGTGGTTAATGTGAAGATTAAGAAAGGAATTAAGTAAATCAGCTTAATCAATGAATTTATATTCTTAGTATCAGCAATTATTTTAAAATCCATTATAATGAATACTTTATTAATATTAAATTAGCTTTTTGGGAAAGGGGAAAGAAGATGTTAAAAAGGTGGATATGTTCATTCTTATGGCAAAACTATTTTTAATTAAAACTTAAAATTAAGCATAAATATGACCATCTAAACTTGTTTAATAGACATTTATAGATAATTTGATTTTTATTTTATTATTTACTTATTTTATTTTATAACTTTTAGTTATACTCTCCACCTCCCTCTTATTTCTTGTACTGTATTGTAGCAGCCCGATTCTTTTATATCCCTCATAGAATCTGCAATAGTATATGCTGCATAAATATTTGACTCCTTTTCTTTTTCTTTCTTCTGCCCTTGTTTTCTTTATGAGAAGATATTGACTAGGAAGTTGATAATACTGAATATCCTCTTCTCTTTTCATGCCTTCAGGTTACCAAAGAGAACTTCTTTACCAAAGGGATGATGGTTCTTTCAGTGCTTTTGGAAATAGTGATCGTTCTGGGAGCACATGGTATGTATGTTTGCCAACAAAATTCATCTACATTTTAGATGAGGAACACGTAATTCAGATAGTGCACTGAGATGAAAATATTTAAGAATTGGCAGACATTTCTCAGTGGGTTGGCTTGAAGCTTGGTTTTCATCAGAACCATTGCCCAACTTTCAAGGGGAATCTCCTGTAGGCGGTAGTCTAGGGCTACTTTTATCTTTTTGGAAGACGAGTAGCATTTCTGTCATTGTGGGTGCAGCAACATGGAATGCTTTGAGAAGATTGTACATCTCACAGGAACAATTTGTGAGAATGACTTTGTAGCAAAAAGATAGAATAGTCTCTCTGAATTCTCTAAAGAAAGTTTTCTACCATGAAATTAAATTTAATATATTGTTGAGGGTAGTAAGGAATAATTGGTTAGAATTGCCATAGTGATTGAATGAGCCCCTGGGCTTGTTATTGGGAGACAGAGGTAAGAATGATAAATACTGATTATGATGCCTTCTCCATGCTGTGGTCATAACCAGTGAAAACAGATCCAGGTGTGAATGATGTTATCTCTGGGTGACTTACTGATTTTTTCCATTATCGTAATGTTTTACATTTAGAACTGGAGGTGGCATCCAACTCCCTCATTTTATAGATCATGAAACTAAGGCTTAGAGATGTGAAGTTCATTAATACAGTAAACATTCATGAAGTCCCTGCTGTGTGCTAAGTGCAGGAGATACACAAAAAAAGGCAAAAAAAACCCCCAAAACCCCAACAAAAAAAACAGAAACAAAAACAACCAGTCTCTGCCTTCAGGGAGTTTCTCATCTAATAGGGGGACAAAACTTGTCCAGCTAGTAGTTAGCTGAGGTGGCCTTAAATCCATGTCTTTCCAGCTCCAAGTCCAGGGCCTAGACACTGCATCTTATTTCCTCTTCTTTTTCTGTGTCCCAGTTCCCTTTCTCTTCTGAAATTTGTAGAGTATAACTGGTCACTTCTTCGTTGTCATGCCACTGGACATCCTCCTTCCACTAAACTTGATGGCCTGGAAGAGAGGATATTTCCTTTGTTATTTTTCCTCAAAAGTATTTAGTGATACTTTTCTATCACATTTGTGATAAGGGTAATACAAAGAGTAACATAAAAGCAATACAGTTTAGTTCTGGGCTATAAATACTGAAATCCTTACTTGATTTCAGCAGATGTTAAGATAGAATGCATAATTTTGCTTTTCCTTCATAAACACTTGGAGTATTTCACAAATGAAATATGAATTTAATTAAAAATGAGTTCCTTTTTTGGTAATGAAGTTAGTAACTACACTTCTACTTAGAGGACATTTTATTTAGAGCATATGATCTATATGATTCATAGGACATAGGTTCTCATAACATCCACACAACGCTCCCTTGTTATTTTTCTCTTTGCTGTGCATTCTGCATGCTTCCTTCCCCCAACTATGTTTTCATCCTTCTGTTGTGTTCTGTGTGGCAAAAATCATTCATTTGCTTATTTAATGATATTTGGAAGGCTTTATAACATGTATTTCATTTGAAAAGTTCTTTTTTTTTCCCTATCTAGGTTATCAGCTTTTGTCCTAAGATGTTTTCTTCAAGCTTCTTCTTACATAGATATTGATCAGGATGTGTTACACAGAACATTTTCCTGGCTCAAGAAACATAGAAAACCCAACGGTGAATTCTGGGAACCAGGAAGAGTGATCCACAGTGACCTTCAAGGTGGCAATAACAGTCCAGTTACCCTCACAGCCTATATTCTGACGTCACTCTTAGGTTATCAGAAGTACCAGGTATTTAACTTTTTGTTGTATCGGAACTGTTCTTTTGTTGTTTGTTTTTCATTCTTGAAGTAGACTATGACATTGGGAAGATGATGCCATGGCTTGCAAGTGAATTAGATTTTAAGAGAGGGAAGGTTGTACTAAGTCACCAGTCTCAGTCTCTTCTCCAGATCCATCTGGGTCCAGTGGCAAGATATAGATCAGGATGACTGGAGATAAGTGAAATAAGAAGGAAGGAATGTTTTAGGGCCCACAGACACAGTTACTTTGCTTTCTAAGTCTACATCTAAGGAACCCGGTTTAGACATGTACTACTTCTATGTTCCAACAATCCACTTGATAGGTCGGTGTCAGGAGTAGCTGTATAAGTTCTATAAATTATATTCTTTTTTTTCTTTTTGGAGTAGGGAAAGCAGGGCAATTGGGGTTAAGTGACTTGCCTAAGGTTACATGACTAATAAGTGTTAAGTGTCTGAAGCCGGATTTGAACTCAGGTCCTTCTGACTCCAGGGCCGGTGCTCTATTCACTGCCACGTAACCTCCCCTATAAATTATATTCTTAAAAAAAACAGACTATATACAAACACTGAAAGATATGCCATTAATAAGTTTAAAATATTTTATCATTTAACAGGGAGGGTTTTTTTTTTAATGAAAGTTATCTGCTTTGGTAAAAACATTTTCCCAACTTTTTGGCTAATTATTTTCTTATTCATAAAAAGATACATTTGTGACTGGACAGCTAGTTGGTGCAGTGGATACAATGGTGGGCCTGGAGTCATTGATTACCTTCTAGGTTCCTGCCACTGCGCTAGGTGTGATTATTTTGTTCTCTGCCTTACAACGTTCATTCCCGAAATTGTATTATGTGTTCTTCTCCCCAAGCACACATCCCACGTTTGCTTCAGGTCAGCATTCCTAGTTGGAGAAGCACCAACATCCACTGTTTACTATCATCACACTGTTTATTCCTTCTTGCTTTGGAGGGCAAGGTCTAGTTACTTGCCATTGTAACAGTTAGTTATGACTCTTTTAAGGTTTTTCAAGGTTTGTTATTTAAATGTGATAAAGAGGTTATTTTTAGTACCTTAATATCTCCATGTCTATCTAGGCTTCCATGGATATGAGATCGTCTGTTAACTTTCTGGAGTCTCAGTTCAGGGAGGGTGATTCAGATAACTACACTCTAGCTCTCATAAGTTATGCACTGTCATCTGTGGAAAGTTCTGAAGGGAGAGCAGCTCTGGATATGTTGAACCAGAGGGCAGAGCGTGAAGGTAAGTGTATTCTTTTATTACTTACGGAATTCTTTTCTATTTTGATCTGGACTTGTGATTTCTTTGATATAGGGAACCCTAGGTTGCAGACCTGTCTGTGTTCAGTGCACTGAAAATTAAGGGACTTGCCCTGGACTTTCTGACTTAAAGGAAGCATGGCATAGTGGGTAGTTCACTGGACCTGGTGTCACAAAGACCTGGGCTCAGATATTCCCTCACCTGGTTACTAGTCGTGTAACTCTAGGCAAGTCACTAAACCTTCTTGTGTCTCAGTTTCTGCAACTGTAAAATGGAGTCATAATAGCACTTACCTCCCAGGATCGTGAAGCTCAATTGAGATTATTGAGAGTTTTTTAAATCTTAAGGTGCCATATAATTATCAACTGTTATTATTAGAAAATGAGAGGTTTGGACTTGATGGCCTCTAAGGTCCCTTTGGGGCAACTGTGTGGCGTAGTCCATAGAGTGCTAGGCCTGGAGTCAGGAAAACTCATCTTCGTGAGTTCAGATCTGGCCCCAGGCACTTAGTAGCTGGGAAAGTCACTTAACCTTGCTTGCCTCAGTTTCCTCATGTGTCAAATGAACTGGAAAAGGAAATGGCAAACCATTCCAATATCTTTGCTGGGAAAACCCTGAATGGGATCATGAAGAGTTGGACATGACTAATTGACTAAACAACAACAACAATACTTACTTTTTTTTCCTGCTTTTTTGGAGGGGGGAGGGCAGGGCAGTTGGGGTTAAGTGACTTGCCCAAGGTCACAAAGCTAGTAAGTGTTAAGTGTCTGAAGGTCAAATTTGAACTCAGGTCCTCCTGACTCCAGAGCCTGTGCTCTATTCACTGTGCCACCTAGCACAATACTTACTTTAATGATTCTAAAGCTGGTAGATGCTGAGATTGTTGAAATGGCTTTTACCATTTTGAGTATTTGATTTCTCTTCTGCAAGGTGGCATGGAATCTATCTGCTCTGTTATACAGCCGTTAGGCCACACTATCCAATGCCTTCTGTAACTTCAGAAGGCTCATCTACCCTATTTCGACTAGAATATCATCAAATCTAAACATTATTTCAGTATCAAATTATAGGCAGAATGTACCCAAAGGAGTATCGTGGAAATGCCATACCTACTCATTCTAAATTCTGCCCATTTAAATGAAGGGTAGTTTCATTTCTTACACTTGTAAGAATTAACAAAACATTGTATCATCGCCATCACCATCAATAACAAGAGCTGGGCAGTAAAGATCTATTCAGCACCTATATACATGAGACACTGTGTATGGAAAGAGAAGGAAAGAGAGTCCCTGATCTCAAGGAGCTTACAATTTCACGGGGGAGGACAACACACAAAAAGAAGCTGAAAAGGAGAGGATACCGCATGTGGGGCACGGGGAAGTCCAGGGGAATTCAGCCAGGTGGGAAATGATAAAATGGTTGCCCCGGGCGCTCTCCTTAAATGGGAGGGCTTCAATATGGGAGTAGTATCTTTGATCCTATCCTAGAAATTGGCCGATTGATCATAGGATCATAGATTGAAAACTAGAAGGAAACTTGGAGGCCATTAAGTCCAAACCCTTTCCCCCTGCCCCATTTTACAGATGAGGAAACTGAGACCCAGAGTGATTAACTTTTCCCCAGTCACTCAGCTAGTATTTTGAACCCAGATTTTCCTAACTCCAAATCCAGTAGATGTTCTGTTATAGCAGGGTGCCTCTCAATTGTTTCCATAGAAGCAGAAAGAATCCTTGTTATTTCTTCCTTCTGCTAGCTGAAAGATCTACTCACTTGGTTTTTCTTTGGCATAGATGTAGCTCTGGGTGATTGACTGATGGACTGATGTAGCTACTATTCAAGTAGTTTCTGCAGTACTTGGGGGTGGATGGGAAGAGAAACCCCAAGGAGGGAGAACCTTGCCCCTCCAGGGTGTGCAGCATAAGAATTTTTAGAATTCTACCTGAATGTGGCCACATAGAGAATTTTGCTAAGGGGGAGGGACGGCTATAATTTAAACTTATATTACTATGACTTTTAAATAATGAAACCTGCTAATTCCTACATAATTTTAGAGCTAATTGAGCTCTTAGCCATCCTCTTTATTTGGAGAAACTTGGACTTAGGGGAGGTTAAATGACTGGTCTGACTTCTTACAGCTAGTTAATGACGCGTGGGAGAGCTCAGGTTTCAGAACACTCAGTCTAGGCTTTTTTCCATTACTTCACCCTGACTCTTAAGGGATATCCAGATGAATTGTGTACTTTACCTTTTTGACTAGGGTATACATTGCTTTCTTCTTCCTTTTTTAAAAAAATTCTTAAATCATCTTCATTTCTGAACATATCCTTCCTCTTCCTCTACCTTATGGTCCTATTCTTGTAACAAAGATTAAAAAAAAAAGTGGAGAGTGGGAGGAACCAGTTCACCAAAACCAACTAACACACTGACCACATATACTTAAAATAAAAAAGTTAATTTAATTTAATTTTCAGTTCTGAATTTTCTCCTTCCCACTTCCCTATGTCCTTTCTATTGGGAAAGCAAGGGAAATAAAACCCATTACAGATATCTATAGTCATCCCAAACAAATTCCAGCATCTGTTATGTCCAAAAAAATAATGCTTCATTCTGCCCTCTGGGTCCATCACTTTTCTATTTGCAAGTAGATAGTTGGTTTACACTTTTTTTTAACATATACACATTGAAAAATAGGCTTAATTAACCAGCCCTCACTGACTGTTGTGTATCTTGATGCTGTTGTTCTTTTACAGGAGGCATGCAGTTCTGGGAATCATCGGTGTCCAAACTTTCTCAGTCCTGGCAGCCAAGCTCGTTGGACATTGAGGTCGCGGCCTATGCATTATTGTCCCATTTCCTGCAAAATCGGATGACAGAGGGGATGCCTATTATGAAGTGGTTAAGCAAGCAGAGAAACAGGCTGGGAGGTTATTCCTCTACCCAGGTTAGAGCTGATAAGTTATCGATTGATTTTTTTCTGAAAATATCCTTTTTTTTCTTTCTTTTTTTGTTTTGTGGAAAGTTGTTACATGCTGTTCTGATAGGTAGGATACTGAGCTTTATAGGATTGTATGATTATAAAGAAGTGGAAATTGTTTTCATTAAACCACATATGCAGATAAGTCTCATCATATTTTAGTTACACATTGTCTACATTTGATGGGACATAGAGATTCCATGCTTTGAGATTCTAATTTAAGATTTTTCAGTAAAATTAGGGTTCTAAAGTCCTTTATGAGTGGAAGTATCTATAGGGTTTATGTGTTTCCTTTCCACTTTCACATTTTCCCCTATTCAATATGACAAATTTAACATTTGGTTTCTTACAGAATATGTATCAACCGGTTGATTGGTTTATTTATGGCCTTAAAATAAACAAATTAAGGCTTTATGATGAGGGAATAAAGAGATTTTTAAAAAAATAACCATTCTTAAAGTCTTTTTTGTGTTTTTAAAAATTATGATAACTTAGCAACATTTTGTAAGTACCATTTTAAAGATAAATTGAGTTTTCTTCTCAGTTCTGATAAGACATTCAGTCCTGCTGGGCTTGATACATGGTTTATCTTTTCCATGCCTGTATCCTTTACAGATCCTTTTTGTTTAGGACTTAGGATTTTCAGCACAAGTGAGTCATATTAAAAGCTCCCAGTTGTTTCCTTAGTTCTTCAGCACTGTTCTGACACTGCTGCGTCAGTTGTTTAATGGAAAAGTTGGGGAGTCTCACTCAGGGGTGTCTGATTGGTTCCCCACCCCTGATGTTAGAGGAGACAACTAGCCAATCAGCTAGGGAATATTTTTCTTATCTAATATACCTCTTATCTTATCACCCTAGTAATTGTTATTTTTGACAGGAAAAAAAGTAATTCATAGTTTAATAGTAAGAATTGCCTTCAGTTATTGGGAAAAATTGAGAATCCTTTAACTGTTTTGTCTTTACTCTATATAAACTGTTTCTTCCTTTCCCCTACTAGGATACCATTGTGGCCTTGCATGCCTTATCTACATTTGCTGCTCTTACCACTACTGGACAGACAGACATGAGAGTAACAGTAACTGGGCCTAGTGTGACAGCACCAACAGAGTTTCTGATTAACACTAAAAACCGCTTTCTTCTTCAAACAGCAGAGGTAGGTAACGAGGAGCATTTGCCCACTGGAAAATGATTTAAAACTGTGTAGACGATGCTTTTAAGCTGGAGTAATTCTCTCTTTTGTTCATTTATCATTTGTTTCAATCATGAAATAGATGAACAAATTTCAGATAAGTTAATGCAGGACACAGGGGTTGAAACTATGGAGTATCATACCCAGGACCCTGGATTAAAGGAAAGCAGTATGAGTGCCCACCATTGAGTGAATGTTTGGGAACCTAGACTAGGAAAGAGAAGTCGAATAGGTGAGAAGATGGTCATGGCTAGAGAAGAAAGCAGATGAAGCAGGAGAGGCAAAGGAGACCAGCAGTGAACTCTTTGGCTGGAGGTCACAGAGTACTCCATTCCTTCCAGTACAATCCAACAAGCGTATTATTCATGAAGCACAATGTTAAGCACTAGAAATACAAGAAGTCAACAAAGCTCTGCTCTCAGGGAGCATATTGTATTGTCTTTGTACTCTGGCTTCATCAGATGCTTTCATGCTCTCCTTTTCTTACCCCTCTAATATGGTCTTGTACCCTGGCCTGGGAGGAGGCAGAACAATACCCTCAGGGTCTTGGAAAATAAGTGAGGTAAAAGGAAAAAGAGAGATGAAGTGAAGTCCACTATGAGATGAATTATGTCACCATGCTTGAGGGACATCTCCCCATTCAGGACAGGAGATATAGTCCCTGGTTGTGCTTTGTCTAGAGCAGAATGTGTGGGAACTTTAAATGAAGAATATCAGTTGCCAGAGACCGTGATTTACCTTTGTACCTTAGCTTACATTAATGAAATAAGAGGATGGCAGCCAGAAGTCACAGCTAGGGAAGGACTTTGTTGTTGTTTGTCCTTCATTCTCAAAGAAGACCAAAGACATCACAAAGATTGGTTGGGGAAGGGGATGAGTCTTCTTTCCTACCTGCTTCAGAGAGCTTTAGATCAGTGGTTCTTCACCTGGAATTCATGACCTTGGATAGGGAAAAAAATTGCATCTTTATTTTCTTTAGCCTGTAGCTGAAATTTAGTACTCCTTTTAATTATGAATAATTTAATTATTAGTTTTATATTCTATTATTTATATACAATAGAATACATATTATATAAAAAAAATTATTAAATATAGTAAGAAACTACCATAGCATGAGGCTTCACCTGATTTCCAGAGGAGTCCATGGCTTAAAAAGGATTAAGTACATTTGCTAAGGATTAGTTATTTAGCTCTTCCCAAATATGTGTCTATTTATATGTGAGGATCCATTTATATATGCACATATACATTTATATATAGATATACACATCTGTGGGCATCTAGGTGGCACAGTGGATAGAGTGCCAGGCCTAGAGTCAGGAAGATTCATCTTTCTGAGTTTAAATCTGACCTCAGATACTTATTAGTTTTGTGAGCCTGGGCAAGTCACTTAACACTGTTTGCCTCAGTTTCCTCATCTATAAAATGAGCTAGAGAAGGAAATGGTGAACTACTCCTGTATCTTTTCCAAGAAAATCCCTGATTGGATCATGAAGAGTTGAACACAGCGGAAACAATTTAACACCAACAAATATACATTCACATATGTATATATGATAGATATGTAACTTATGTAACATAACATATATTGTATGCATACTTTTTTTTTAAACTGCCAAAGAGGGATGATACTGAAATGTTTGTACTCTTACTGGTAGTACTAATCATTACCTTTTTTTTTTTGGAGGGAGGAAGGCAAGGGAATTGGGGTTAAGTGACTTGCCCAAGGTCACACAGCTAGTAAAGGTTGACCAAGTGTCTGAGGCTGAATTTGAACTCAGGTCCTCCTGACTCCAGGGCCAGTGCTCTATTCACAGCGCCACCTAGTTGCACCCTAGTCATTAACTTTTAGGGCTTTCCTATATATTAAATATGATCATAGTCACACATTCACTATTTTTTTCTCTCACCTTCATTCAGCTTACTGTCCAACAGCCAATTTCAGTTACTGTTTCGGCAAGTGGTTTTGGATTTGCTTTCTGTCAGGTACGTAGTCAAGTTTATACTTGTTTATTTAAGTCAGTACTTTGGTCACTGTTTAATTGATGAGCGTATGTTCTCCAACTGAATCCATTTCTCTATGTCTAAGTAGACTTGTGTTATCTGATAGAATTGAAAAAAATTCTTCAACTGGTGGTTAGCTTTTTTGGTGATGTTTTTCTAATTTAATGAGATGGGAGTTGGGATGATAGGCTTGGGATCTGTCATCAGGCCTGTATTCAGTGGTTTTCCAGCTTTCTGTATTACCTGCAGTACTGGCGTTCTACTAATGTAGTATTTAAGAACACAGGGTGAACCTAGCATATTCCTGGAACTATTTGATTAGAAGTTTATTTAAATATTCACTGTTCTAATATGATTTTTGGAAGGTCTTATAATGATAGCTTAGGTCATCTTATTCATTTTAGAATCTGATTAAAATTATAAATGACTTTTCATTTAATTTTTAAAATGTGTAAATATTTCTGTTTGTGAGTTTTGCTGATTACTTGAAAAAATAACAACCAATGACTACTTCAGCATTAAGGTCCAGTGGAGTTTTTGATGTTATTAAATGTTAAATACATGGTTAATTCCCATTTCCAGTTTTAGTATGCAAATATATGTTTTTTTAGAATATATTAGCCTCATGATGATTCATTATCTATTTGAATAACTTATCTTAGTTGTATACTGTCCATTTTAGCCTCCTCTCTTAATTAAATGCTTCATAACGTGTGGTAATATTTTGAGTTAGGGTTGGTTTTTTGTTTTTTGTTTTGGTGGGCCTGGGGAGTAAGAGGTATTGGACCACTGATTAAATCATGTGGGGAACTCCCAGTAATAAAGCTTATTTTGTTGGTGCAGGAATTCTACAATTTACAGTCTTAAAATTGCCTGGACCATGAAGACAATTAAATAACTTGCCCAGAGCCACATAGACCAATTTGTGTCAGAGACAGTTTTTTGTATGTAATTTAAATAAGATTTTTATATGTAATTTTCACTATATATTGAGATCAGTTTTATTTTCTGTGGGACTATGTCTTTCAAGTTATAAGGATGAATCAGTGGGAAAAATGTTCTATGTGCAGGTGTTCATTTTATGTACAGTTTTGAAGGAATTCCTCTGTTGCCTAAAGTAAAGTTAACCTGTATATTAAAATACAAATTTGAAACAGGAAACAAATATCCATAGGTAAACTAATATGTTATAGCGAACACCACATGATTAATTTCAACATTCTGGTAGTTAAAATAAAACTGAAGGAATCCATTAATAGGTTATTCTATTTTTTTTAGATAAAGAAGCTGTAACAAAACATAGATAATAGTAATACTTGAAATGAATCATTATTAAAATAAGTAACTTATAGGAAAACTGGAGTCTCAAAAACTAAACATACAAACATCTTATATAAAGCCTAAGAAAATGTGTTCTAAGTATGAAAAAGATAAAGTGGGTGAAAAAAACATGTATAAATTCATACAATATCCCATATTCTCTGCTGACAAAATCTAAGTGACTGTCGGAGAGAATTCAAGAAGCGTGTATTTAACACACAATAAAAAAGTACTGTGCCAGCTATTGGGGAAGAGACAAAGATTGGTAAGACTATACCTGCCCTCATGGAGCTTACATTCTAATAGGGAAAAGTCTCTTTTAAAAATGGGATTGAAAAAAATAAGAAATGGGAAGCCCCCAAATATGACAGATCAGAAACAATGAGAAATATTGCAGATTAGGAATGTTGCAAAAACAACTTTGCAAAAGATATTCTTTAAATCTATCAAAAGAAGAAAGACAACTGGAGAACAATTATGATACCTTAATAATTAAAATGTAAAATAAACAGAGAAAAAGGAGACAGTTAAGAGGCTATTTAAAGGAGGGCTTGACCAAGAAAGACATTGGGGACTTTTTGTATCTGTTGTCTTTGGATGCACAGTTCAGGCGTATGAGATCCTGTAGCAGTTAAGTACACAGAATATCCCCAATCAAATCAATAAGGTAGAAATATATGAAAAGCATTGAATCCCAACACCGTTTATTCAAGGTTTGAAAAATTTTGAGAGCAAAATTATAAAACTATCCACATGAATATTAACCTTGAATGTTTCTAGATTATTAATATTTATGAACTTTTAATCTTATCACCCATTATTATTATTTAGATATGATTAATTACTTATATTTATTTAATTTAAATTTATTACTTATTTAATTACTTATATTAAATTTATTACTAATTTGTTAAAATGTGAATTTATTTACTTATTTGCAATATTCATTATCATTTTTACCTATTTTATTTATACAGTTTATTATTCTATTAATGTCTATTAACTTATAACTACAAATGAACGATTTGCTAAGTTACAGTGCAAGGCATGTAAGTAGGTGCTGAATAAATTTTTAACTAAATTCTTATAAGAAGGGATACAGTGGAATAATTAATTGAATTTTATACATAAGAGACCTCGGTGCCATGAAATACAGTCCTCATCTGGCAAAGACCACTGTAGCACCCCTTACAAGTGGTTCTCTATCCTCTGCTTGAGGATTCTCCCATTACCTCTTGAGGTACAGATCTCTCCCGCTTGCAGAGACAGATTTAATTATTTGTGAGATTTTCCTTTCATCAGACTTAAGTTTGCTTTTTGACAACTTCTACCATTTGCTCCTAGTTCTGCCCTCTAGGTCTTAAAAGAAAAATGTCTTTATTCCTTTTCCATGTGACAGCCTTTCAAAAACTTGAAGACAGTTCTCGTGTCTTCCTTGAGTCTTAAGGACTAGACTTGTTCTCCTTGGCCCCACAGGGTTGAACTTGAAGCAAAGGTTAAAGAAAATCGCAAAATCTCCTGAAAATGCCACTTCTGTTCCCATCAAACTGATGAAATATTAAAAAACAAGAGGAGGGATCACTGAACACTTAAAGGGGTCAGCTTAGTTTTTGCAATGAAAAATCACATCTGATTAATTTCCTTAGTGACAGGGGTCACTAAGTAGGTAGACCTGGGAAGAACCAATGAATGTAATTTATTTGGACTGAAATCTTGGACATAGTTCTGTACTGATGGCTATTTTAACTCCTCTCTCTATCCCCCTACCCCTCCAACACACAAGCACATACAGGTATGGAATCATAATTGGATGGGAAGACTGGGGCAGTAAGCATTCCCCTATCATGAGTAAAGAACTGGTTTTGAGATTGGAAGTCAAAAATAGGGATAGATGAGAACTAGTCATGACAGAGGGGTGTAAATAACAAAGTCTTCACTCAAAGATTTATTTCACTTAACATTCACCAGGGAAGGGAGCAAAATGAAAGCTCTCAACATTGTAATTAACACTGAGCTCTTACAGGTAGTAAAACCTCCAGCTATGAGCAATAAACAGCAAGTTCGTCTTGTTCATCTTGTGACTGGGCAGTTGAGTAGGAGACAGTGTAAGGCAGCATGTTATTATAGTGTTCAGTCGTTTTAGCGTATCTGAAACTTTGTGACCCCATTTGGAGTTTTAATGGCAAAGATACTGGAATGGTTTGCCATTTCCTTCTCCAGCCCATTTTGCAGATGAGGAAACTGAGGCAAACAGGATTGACTTGCCCAGGGTCACACAGCTAAGCTAGGAAGTGTTTGAGGCCAGATTTGAACTTAGGCTGTCCCAACTTCAGGCCTGGCACTCGATTTACTGTGCCACCCAGCTGCCCTACCTGACACAAACCGAATACTTAATAAATGTTTTTAGATTGACTTGACATACAGAGTTACTTCTATAACATCATTTTCTTTAGGTAATATACCAGTGATATGTGATTTTTGTAAGGGTGAAAACTGTTCAGGAAGATCACAAGCCATCTCTAATTACTAGGAGATAAATCTTAGAAAGTAGTTACCCTAAGACCCAAAGAAATTAAGTGACTATCCTGTCATTCCATAGCTACTAAGAGTCAGAGGTAGAATTTGAAGCTAAGTCTTCCATACTTTAAATCCGATGTTCTGTTCATTATTTCACGTTGCTTTTTTTTAATTGGGCCACAAAAGTAATTTTTTCCACTTTGCAGATTATTTCCAAGTCTTTACTGAGTGTTAAAGAGAGTCTTATGACCTAATATTTAGCAAACATGCTGGTAATTCTTGATGGCTGGTTATAACATTCTTTTCCCCCCCTTTTATTTGCTGTAGCTCAATGTTGTTTACAACGTGAAAAATTCAGAGTCTTCTAGAAGGCGCCGATCCATCCAAAGTCAAGAAGCCTTTGACTTAGATGTTGCTGTAAAAGATAATAAGGAGGATATCAATCATTTGACTGTGAATGTGTGTACCAGGTAGGTCTTTATTTGGGTCTGTACTTCCTTATTTTACAATTTTACTGAGGTTGTAAATCATTATACAAGGGCAAATGTTGGAGGACTAGCCCTTTGTTCCATTCTCTAGTCATTGAATACTTTTGGAACTAAGGACAAATGAAAAAATTCCAGCATCTGTTCGATATTCCAGATACAGAAGACAGCCTTAAGACTGCTGTAATGGAACAATGTTTTAAGTCACTTCAGTACTTCAAGTATTTAAGAAGTATTTTTAACAAGTAATGGGAATGTTTAACGAGGATCTCTTCTAAATTGGCATCGAGGTGGTACAGTGGATAGTTTTGGACTTAGAATCAGACAGCCTAAGACACTAGCTGTGTGACACTGGGCAAGTCTCTTAACCACTGTCTCTCTCAGTTTCCCCATCTGTAAAATGAAGATAATAATAGCAATTACCCCCACGGGCGTTATTATTATTGTTGTTGTTCTTATTAAAGTCTGACCTTAGGCTGTTATGAATTTTGTGACCATGGGTAAGTTGTTTAACTTCGGTTTTCTCGTCTGTAAAATGGGAACAATAGCACCTACCTCTCAGGGTTGTTGTAGGGATGAAATGAGATAATACTTGTAAAATTCTTTGCAAACTTTAAAGTACTATGTGAATGTTTAACTATGAAATCTGAATAACATGTAACCATACAGCTGAAAATGGTGAAGAGATTTTTAGAAAATATTATAAATTTATAACATGTTATACATTACAGCCAGCTAAATTTTGCACGGGAGTAGGAAATTGTGAAGATAGAGTTCGTCACTGACACTGACTTATTAAGTATTTAAGAATTTCCGTTTGGTTTTTCAGAATGTACAACTTTGTTCCCCAATCTTCAACAATGTGAATTGGCTCATTTTTTTTTTAGTCTAGATTCCTGAAGTAGTATGAGGATAAATGTGTAGATTTTTGTGAGACTTCTTGATGGAATCCTAATAAAGCTGTTCCTAGCCCCAATATTCTAACTTCCTTATAGGCACCACTGAACAGCAGACCCACTGCACCATTTATCTCACCCCACCCCAACCCTGTCCCTGACTCAGTATCCTAACTTCTTCATATATTCCTCACTGCTCACTAGAACAATAGGTGTGTCCATGAACTCATATTTCTCACAGAATAGCAGGCATGTCCATGTGATGGGATCCCAGCCACTGCCCCCAGACCCATTCCTCATATTTCCCACAGAAGCAGCGGGTATATCCATGTACCCAACCACAACCATATCCATCTCGTCTCAAACAGGACCACAGTACTTAGCCAATCAGAAAGTAGTACCACCAGGATGCCCAAGTAGCATGTGAACCCAGAACAATAGAAGGGACTTTCCCTAAGTAGGCACCTGTGCAGTAATAGTAAAGAACTAACCTGGAGTGAACTTATGTAGAGAGGCATATTACAATATCATTATCATTCATGTGTACCCCCTCAATGAGTTTTTCTGTATGCATCGTGGGTAATTGCATGCATAGTTCCACTATGGTGGGAACCTTTCCCCTATTGCCTAATCCCTTAACAAACATCTGCTGCCTTTTTAATATTCATAATTTCTGTTATGTAATTGCATCTTTACCCTTTAAAAATACGTCTTGATTTCTCAGAAGTTTCTGATTCCTCTTGGAATTTAGCCTGCTCAGTGAGAAGCATCAATTTCAATAAATGTCTGTACTTTGATTAGAGGTGATCTGACTCTGAATTCTTTGAGACAGTTTCACTACAACACATTATGAAACTGCAACAGTTTTTGGCATTCCTGGGTGGGCAGAGACTAAACCACAACATTCTTATATTAGTGCTAGTGATTTGATGGAGTGAGAGCTGATGTTCATCGAGCCCCTAAAAGTTGTCCTCACATTCTGTTCTAATTCAATCAGAGCCACTTTGTTTCAGGGCTCAGATATTCAATCGGTAAATATTAAGTGAATGCGTACTCTGTGCTGATCATGGTGCTTGGCATTATGAAGTAAAAAGAAGTACAATTCCTTTATCTTCTACTTCTCCTCAAGGAAGGAGTTTGTAATTTGGTGGGAAGACAGAAATAATTGCCTGTATAGGCAACAATTAGAGAACAATTAATCATTAATCTAAGTGCTGTAGTGATTTAGGGAAGGTGTCACTGAGGACTAAAGTACTTCATGGAGGGAGATGGAAGTTGAAAGGGCTTTGAAGAAAAGTTAGAACCCAGATAAGAAATGGAAAGAAATGAAGATATTTCAGGTATGAGGAAACCTGATGCAATGGACTTTCATAGATTCTGGTTATTTCAGTGTGTGTTTTCCTGTGTCTAAAATGTTTCTTTTTATGTTCATTATAAATAAGGTGGCAGAAAGTTTGGATTCACTTAATACATTTATCTAGTTAGAACTTCTCTCTCTTAAAAAAAGATCATTTAAACTCAAGATCAAAAGCCTAAGTACAGAATAGAATTTGTTTCTTCACTTTTAGAAAAAAACATAGTATAGTTGAAAGTTTTTCTTTCTTTTCTTTCCTTTCTCCCTCCCCCCTTCCTTCCTTCCTCCCTTCCTTCCTTCCTTCCTTCCTCCCTTCCTTCCTTCTTTCCTTCCTTCCTTCTTCTTCACAAGTACATAGGTAAAGCACTTTGCAAACTTTGGAATCACTATATAAATGTTAGCTATAATTATTGTGTAAGTCACTTCACCTGGGCTTTAATTTCCTCAACTTTAAATGATGAAGTTCTACCTTTACATTTCTTCACCTTTTTAAAAAAATCTGTTTTTTCTATCATGGTCCCCTCTGGCAGTCTGGTAAAGCCTATGGGTTCCTTTTCAGAATTGTTTTTAAATACCTAAAATAAAATACATAAGATTACACAATATACCAGTTATATTGAAATATAGTTATCAGAATTAAAAAAATTAAATTCACACACCCTAAGTTTAAAAGCCTTGGTGGATGAACTTTGAGGTTGCTTCCAGCTGTAAATACATGAGATCCACTTACTGTATCTATTTAACATAAATACATGGTAGTTGAACACACTTTGTAATATTATGTACCTCCTAACCCTTATTTGAGTATCTGTAAAAATCTCAATAGCTATCTGGGAATAAAATTAGAAAAATATATTTAATACCAACTTCTGGATATTCCTACCATATCTCTCATTTTATACGTAATCCTTAATCTAGAAAGGGTAGAACTTCAGCAATACTGTTTTAAGAACAACTTACAATGACCAAGTCATTTTGACTATTATACATACCCAGATTAACTTCAAAGGACTTACAAAGGAAGATGCTCTCTGCATCTGGAGCTCAGTCTACTCACAGTTTGTGTTTGTCCTTTGTTTTCGAAGAGGACCACGGCATCAGGAAAATGATGACATGACTTGCAGTTGACTTTGATTTGAGTGAGAGAGGGCTGTATAAGGTTACCAACCTTACTTTCTCCTCCAGTCACCTGGATCCAGTGACCAGATATTCATCAGGATGACTGGAGATGGCTCAGGATGCAATGGGAGACCCTGGCCCTTTTGGGCTAAGGCCTCTTCAAGTACTCATGTAGGGTGAGGTAATGCTCATTCAGTGAATTGGTCATTTTAAGAAGTGAGTCAAGGGATAGCCCCTTTAACTACCAAAAAAGAAAGAGAAAATCTGGGAGGGGAAGACCCTCAGGGTTGCTCTTCCAAAGAGAAACAGTTACCATTGACATTCGAATACTCTAAGCCAGGAGGGCCCAAAATATAGCCATTAAGTGGAGGCTGGGCAGGGACCTATTGTGGTCCAATCTGTGAACTTCAGAGTGAACTGAGTTTAAGGTTTTGAGAAAGAAAGGAAAGGAAGGAAGGAAGGAATTTAGCTAGTAAACCTCAAGTTGAGTAGGCAGCTTCTGGCCATCAAAATTTCCCTTCCTTTGGAGAAGAGGAGAGGGAGAGGGAGAGGATGAGCTGAGTTACCGAACTAGCTGGGACTTAGCATGCAGAGAAAGAACTGATAAATAGAAATGTGTATAGTATGGATTTACACCCCCCCCCCCCCACATCTTTGTGTCTAATGGTAGCCATCTCTCAAATGGAGGAGGAAGGAAGAGAAAAAAAGAAAGTTACGTGATAACTTTATTATGTATTTAAAAGGAAAAGCAAATTGTACACAATAGATTTGCAGTTTCATGTGCAAAATAAAAAAAAAGGTAAACCTAAGTGTTCATCGCACACATATGTGGCACCTAACACTGTCTTAGGTACATAGTTGTGCTTAATAAATGTTTGTTATTATTAAATTAAAATAAGTTTACTTTGTATCCACTCAGAGGATGGGAAGACACTGACTCAAAGCCACTACTCATGTACCCTCAAGTAAAGGACATAATTCAGGGGGGATTCTAAATCTACCCACACCTTAGGTCTGACAGGGTTGGGAGAAACAGGGAATTGTGAGAATTTCTTTTTGGGGTTCCCTAATCTGCTGACAAAAAAATGAAGCCCAGCATCCTCTGCTAAATGTGAAAGGATTCTCTGTCCTATCATAATGGGACTTAACCATGGCAAAATACTTGTTTCTATTCCATGGACTTTATTACTGTAGCACCAATGCAATATTCACAGTGCTGACAGTGACTGTAAATATACCGGCATAGTTCTCAATTGCAAAATATAACAGACTCCATATAGAAGACAGAAGCAAATCATTTACTCAGACACCAGAAAACCAAATCCCAACACCAGGAAACCAAATCCACCATAGCAACATAGAAGTTAATACACCACAGTGTAGCAGAGAGCCACACCATCCTTTAGCCTTTCCACAAACCAACACTAGCTGTCTCCCTGGGTACATCTTTTCTTCTCTCCAGCTCTATCTGCTCTGACTCCCAGCTTCCTGTGGACTCTGCTTCACCCTTCAGCAAACTCCACAGGCTCCATGTGATTACATTCAGCCTATTAGGGAGCAGGGAAGATCTTCGGAGCAGGGAAGATCTTCGAAGCAGGGAAGATCTCCAAATTCTTGTAGGTCCATTAAGGGGCAGGGAAGATCTTCAAATTCCCATTCCCATTACAGTTACTAGGAATAATCTTTTAGAAATCAGGTGGGAACATTTAAGAGGTGATGGGGGAAATTAAGAAAGGGAATTTTATTAGAGTGTGTTCAGTGATGGTTGGAAACTAGACTTAGATCCAAAACTATTCAGCCATGGACCTGGAAAGCATTTAGAGATGACCTAGGCCATATCCTCATAAGAGCGACTTGCCTGTTTTATGCAGGTGGTAAGTAAAAAGCTTGGAATTTGTACTCATCTCTTCTGACTCTAAAACAAGTGCTCTTTCCTTTCTAC
>CM053584.1:235519414-235540267 GCA_028627135.1 Pseudochirops cupreus
TTTGGTTCCTGGCTTTCAGCTGAGAAGTCATGCCATTTTCTCCTGAGAAAACAAAAAAAATGTAACTTATTTTAAAACCATGGGAACTAAAAAAAAGACTCCTTTTTGAAATAAAGTAGATGGCATTTTCCTCTATATTTAGCCCCATACAGCTTACCTTCTTATGCACTGGGGATTTTTATGTAATCATTTTTTCAAATTTTGAAAGAAGTTCATAAAAGAAAAGTTATTTGATCTTTTGTCATAAGGTCTAAGTTTTAAGAAGAAATATTTGGAGAAATTTGTGTATAAATATTTCTCCATGCAAATTCTTATTTGAGCTGTGAATAAAAACAATTAGAGTAATGAGACTTAATTTCTAAGTAAACATTGCATTTTGTGTTATATGTATGGTAAACTTCTATTAGCATATTCCGTCTTTCATGAAGTTTTGTTCTCCCCTTTCACATTTCCTTCCTTCCTTCCTTCCTTCCTTCCTTCATCCCTTCCCTCCCCTCCCCTTCCCTACTCCCTCCCCTTCTCTTCCTTTCTTTTCTTCTCTTCCCTTCCCTTCCTCCCTTCCTTTCCTCCCTTCCTTTCCTCCTTCTCTTCCTCTCTCCCTCCCTTCCTTCCTTCCTTCCTTTCCTCCTTTGTTCCTTCCTTCCTTCCTTTCTTCCTTCCCTCCTTCTTTCCTTCCTTCCTTCCTTCCTTCCTTCCTTCCTTTCTTCCTTCCTTCTTTCCTTCCTTCCTTCCTTCCCTCCTTCTTTCCTTCCTTCCTTCCTTTCTTCCTTCCTTCCTTCCTTCCTCTCTCTGCTTTTTAATTTCAGGTTTCGGGGACCATCCCAGAGTGGCATGGCTCTGATGGAAGTTAACTTACTGAGTGGCTTTGCAATGCCTCCAGATGCAATTCTACTGAGTGACACAATTAAGAAAGTAGAGAATGATCATGGCCAAGTCAACTTATATTTAGACTCTGTAAGTAGAAAAAATAAATTTAATGTGCATAAACATCTAGCATGTTGTCATGTTTAATAGAGCATAACTTTCCACAAGACTTTTTAGCATATTATTTAGGTTATTTGTTTTTGTGCATGGTGGGCTTTCATAGGCTCATGGTTCATAGGATCATAAATTTGGAGCTGGAGGGATTCTTAGACATGAGCTGATCTAACTCCATCTTAAAGATGAAGAACTAAAAATGCAGGTTAAGTGACTTCCCATTGTCACACAGGTAGTAAGTAGTTGATTTGGGATTTGAGCCTGGGTCATCTGAGTCCTGCTCCAACATGCTTTCCATAGTACCACTCTGCCAAAAGATAATAAGAACCACTTGGCTTTCTATATCCATTGGAAAGACCCAAATCATCCAAACAAAAACTTAACTAGAATTAAGGCAAAGATTTTGATGAGACTAACGATGCAGGCTTTGCAAAGTAATTAGTAATATATACCTGAGAAACATGATTATGGATGTTATAATAATATGAATTTCAAGAGACCAGCTAGTGGTATTGTAGGACTGTCAATGACCACCAGTGATTCCCAGATCACATTTGAAAACCCCTCATATAGGAAGGATTTAAGAATCTTTAATAAATAACATAATGCTAAAATGAAGAAAATAAATTATAATTTTAATTTTTGAAAATTAACAACCATATATTTTATTTCCATTCCTCCTCACTGGGGAAAACGGAAAACAACCCTATGTAATACAGATACAACGTATAAACTATATGACTATATATGTACATGTACATATATACACACACATAAAATAAATTGTTAAAACAAAACAAATTCCCACATTATCCATGACCAAAAATATACATCTCAGTCTGTGTTGAATTGATCCAGGAGGTAGGTAGGATTAGAATTCTCAAGTCTTTCAGAGTGGTTTTTCTTTATGATATTGGTGTTGTATAAATTGTTCTCCTGGTTCTGCTCCCTTGTCTAATCACCTATAAATTTTTTAGTGACTGTGTGAATTTTATGACTTCAAATCCAGGGCCATTTCCATTATTCTGTGCTATTTCTGTTGATTATGGTTTATGTTTTTCATAGCAAATAAATATAATAATGTAGTATCTGAATTTTTAAAAAATCAATTTGACAGCTCTGTTGTTCCTTATGCTACTTTTTGATGGGAGTTGGGGGTGGGGTGGAGAAGAGAGAGGGAAGTGGGGGTAATTCTTATGCAGAAAAGACTGAAATTTTGTATCTGTCTTTACTTGCCAAGAATTCATCTGGATATCCTGGAATCAGTCTTATTTTGGGTGCTTAGAAAACTGTATTCTCAAAGTTTTCCAGGTGAACTGGAGCTTGAGGTACTGATAGTAAGCAGTAACTATTTTAGGCATTACTGATATGGAAACTGCCATTTTGCTGGTAGTTTCTGAAACTTTTACTGGTCCTATTCCCAGCTTCCTAGATCTTATGACATTTGCAGTACCTGGAGACACTCTGTAAACAAAAAATGTTGCAGTTGAGTGGACTAGGACGCACCTTGATCTCTGTCTCATTCCTCCGACCTCACAATTTTTTGGATTGAACCATCACAAAAGAAAAGTGTCCCAGATGTGGTACTTAGGACAGCTCCATTCCTGCGGACTGCCTTTTAGTTGTAGTCAAAAGCTCTCACTACCCCATGGATATCTAAAACCTGGTTAAGGTGGAATTTGTCTACCCAGCAACTAAGTTTTATGCTACTAGATGTACTGATATGCACACTTCATTGTCAGGGGTGATTTGAGACCTGCCGGATATTGGGATGATCCTTATTCAGCCTATAATTGAAAGTTATTGGGAATGTTACAGAACTATTGATTTAGAGCTGGTCTTGGGGGATCCATAGTTAACTTATATTACACCCCTTTGAAACTATTCTATCAATTTGCCTTAACATTCTTGGATTGAAGTTCCCAAAACGTGGGCTGACCACTTCTCTCTCAGAATTCTAGGGGTTTCTATTATTATCCCGCATGAACCCCCACAAGTGTGCTTCCCATTAACAATCAGACAATAGATTAATTAGGCTTTTGAAAAGGTTTTGACTAGGGTGTCATAGCAAGAGCAGTCGATACAAAATATCCCCCCCCCCCAAAAAAAAGCCTGGGCACACTCTGCTGGGATGCATGGGAAGAGTGGGCTCAAACAGTTTTAGTGAGGCATACATGTAAGATAAACATGTAGGAAAGGAGTAACACAGCTGTCAGCACTTCATGGCCTAAAAAGTCCTTTCCTGAATCCATAGTATTCTTCTGTGGTACAAAGGGTCACATTCCTTGGCCCTGCCTCCCTTCTTTAGTTACCGTCTTTCTGAACCCTCTTTCCTTGATGTGTCACTATCCTCCCTGCTGATGTGTTGTCTCCTTCTGGTTTAATCTCTCTGACTTGCATCTGGATATACTGTTTCATACATCATCAATGGCAGAAGCATGGGATGATTGAGAAAAAGAAACTCTTCCCACTTCCCTTGCAGATTGCTTCCCTCTCAGGGGTTTGGCTGCAGCTCTGGAACTTCAATCCTAAACTCCTGTACTGGTTCATTGCTGTTTATTATTTACTATCATAACTGTTTACTATTTTTATATATAGGCCTAGTGCTGTTTCTTATACTTTCGGCCTCTCATAAGTCATTTCCTGTGTTCTTTCATTTGCCTTCCTCCAATTGCTAAAACCTTATCCTCTCAAATTGATTAATCATCTAATTATACCTTAGGATGAGATTCTAGGAAAATACTTTAACATAGAATTTATATTGATGAATTGATTCAGTTGTGAGTGTCTGAGGTTTTCTGTGATTAAAAAATTGAAGTGAGGATAGATTTTTTCCACTAGTATTTCAGAGGAGTTTCTGTGGAGCATTGTAGAATTCTTGAAGGAGAGAAGTGATTGACTTGCCTTCTCATGAGTCTTTTGGAAGCAGGGGCTAACTCAGTTATGGAAAAATTGGGAATCAGTATGCTTTAGTCAATGGAGGCATCAAACTGTGATCCAAAAAAACCTGGGTTCTAATCCTAGTTCTGCTTATAATTGGTGCATGAATCACTTGATTTTTCAGGGTTTCCTCAACTGTAATATGATTTTTAAATTGATGAGGCCATTGATCTTCTGTACCTAATAGGATCCTCATTGATGACAGAGGGCCTAGACGATTCATACTTGTCCCTAGACTATAGACTCTAAGGTTGTTCATTGCACATACAAATGCATACGCATTGCAGCCTTTTAAACTTTGCTTCTGTTTTTTTCAAGGTAAATGAAACACAGTTTTGTGTAGACATTCCTGCTGTGAGAAACTTCAAAGTATCAAATACCCAAGATGCCTCGGTATCTATAGTGGATTATTATGAACCAAGTAAGTGTTAATCTTGCTCCCTATAGTTATTAAGATAGGCAGTTACATTTTTTGAAAGTGACTGCATAACTTGTTCAATTGATGGGTGGCAAAAGCCCCCCCCCCACTTAAGTGAAGAGATTTGCTAATTATTTATAAACAACAGAACATAATACTGTTTTGTGTAGGAATAATGATATCAAGTTTTAATGTGTCATTTTTGCTTAAAAATTGTTTTAGATTTTGAATTTAAGTGCCCCAAATTATGTCGACAAAGAAAAAATTAAAAGTACAAACTCCATTTAAAATTCAGTTTCCACATTGTTTTTTGCTCATATTTCAAGTGGCTGTTTCATCTGTGTTTTGTTTTACAATGAAAGTCTCTTTTATAAGAAGAATATTCTCCATCTTATAGATAAATTCATTTGGCATCCCATTGAACCCTTGCACTTATAAGAATGGATTTGACTTCAGAACTTGGGTGGTTAGAACATTTAGAGGACAAAAGGTTGTCTTGTTTAAGATCCCAACAATTATAATTACTCTTTTTTTTTCTAGAATAAAAAATTTCATTGACTTGGTGCCAGTAGGTACATATTTAGGTGGGAATAGCGTGTTGAGAAAAACAAGTTTCCTGTAGGAAATAACTTAAGCCCATTGTATTTTTGTAGATGCTATCAATTTAAAAAACTATTAGTACCTGAATTATATGTGATATTAGTCAATAATGGCATCTGTGTCTGGTTTGAACTTAGTTACAGAGAAAGAAGTTTATCCTGAGATTTGTCCTTGTTCTGATTAAATTCTTAATGGCTTAGATGTCACGTTTTGCAATGAATTCCCATTTACAGAGTGTCCCAAAAGTTTTAGTGCAGTTTTTTAGCTATTAGAGCTTAAAAGCTATTAGAGCTTAAAGCTCATTTAAAAATCTTTGAAAGCTATTCACTAAGCTATATACTAAGACTCTTGGAGTATCTTGTGTGTCTGGTAGGTCATTTGCAAAGAACTATATTTTAAAATAAGTTTAATTCATGGGTAGAACTTGATAACATGAGCATGAAACTAAGAAAATCATGTCACCAGTTATCCCCAATGGGAAAGTAGGTGAGTTTCTTTTTGTTTTTTCTTAGTTTTTCAGACTTGGGAAAAATTTGGTCTTCTCTGTCATGTTATTGAACAAACATTTACGTATGTATACATACACACACATACATATACATAAACACACACACACACACATATGATTTATTAAAATGAGTTCCTATGGACCAAAACATTTCTTTGAAACTTCTGATAATGAGGCCCTGCAAACATGGGCTGTGGATGGCACATCCAAAGTTTGTTTCTAGGGCCAAACTTTCAGCCTTCTGGTCTGGGATATGCCCAAGCAGAGCTTGAAATTTGCCAGCACAAACTTTGAGGACCCAGGGTCATAGGATCATATATCTAGCAGAAGAGACCTTAGCAACCATCTTGTCCAACTCACTTATTTTACAAATGAAGAAATCTGGGTTCATGGAGATTAATCAATCTTAATGAGCATTTATAAAGCACTTAATATGTGCTAATCATTGGGGGAGACAAAGACAAAAATGAAAAAATCCCCATCATTAGGGAACATATATTCTAGGGAGTGGAACTGTGGAGAGAGGAGATTATATATAGTTGTAAAAATATCTACAAAATACATAAAATCCTTTCTATCTGTCATAAAGACTTTGCTGGAAAATTTACCCAAATATACTAACAAATTACCAGATTTTCCAATAATTTTTTTCTCAAAGGTACAAGGAGAACATTTGGCAATTTTAAAGCAAAAGAAAAGATGATTTATCTTTGTAAGTTTGTCAGGAAAGCAATATGTAATGAAAGGAAGCCACATTACTGGTGTTAATCATTAAAATAAAATCTGATAGTAGAACAGTTCTAAAATGCCACAATCTACCTTCTAAAACTATATAATATACATTTTTAAAAAATCCCACATCCAAATCCATTACTAAAAAGTCAAAGAAATGTAAGTTGAATGTGCTTTGAAAAAAATTAAGAAGTATACATTAGCCAGTTACGTGCTGCATATTTTCTATGTTCTGACTTGGTATTGTTGTAATTTCAGCTTAGAGATGGAAAATGCAAGGTTTAATGTATTTAGAGAAGAGTCACAAACTTGACTTAAATTGTTAAGATACATGGTGTTTAAAGTTTTCAGACAGTCCCTTTGGATGGGAGACAAACCTGTCTTTCAAAATAATCCTTTGTCTTTCCTTTTTTTAAAAAGGCCATTAATTTGTGAAGTAAATAAATAAATATATGATTATACACACATATGTGTGAAGACCTACATATGTGTGTTGTATGCATAGACAATATTGATTTAAACTAAATGCTTTTCAAGAATTTTATAATTTGAACCTTTTTTCTTCCAGTCACATAATTATGTTGTGTTTGCAATTGCAATCTACATGTCCAACTTATTTTTAAATGTTAGCCAGTTTCTGGTAGTGGATTGACTGAAAAGACCCTCTTTGTTTGGCTAAGAGTTTGGACTTGTCCCTCTCTGAGCAATGTATTGTTTTCAATGGTTTCTGGTCAAAGTAAATAATTAAATTGAGAGAGAGGGAGAGAGGGAGAGAGAATGAACATCTGAAAATTCAGAGACGCCTAGGAAATGCTATTGCATCCTGACAAAGTGCTTATTTTTTTTTTCAGTTTATGTTTATGCTTCATTTTTTATTGTTCACATCATTCATTTCCAAAGTGCTTATTTCTTTGGAAATAAATTAAAATGAAAGTAAATCAAAACAAAATAAAAATTCTTCTCTTTGAACAGGGAGACAGGCAGTTAGAAGTTATAACTCCAAAGTGATGCTGGATGTGTCCCCCTGTGACCTGTGTGACGGAGAACAAGAATGCAGCCTTTGCAAGGACAATGCCCCAAGATTATTTCAACACTTTGCAGTAGTTTCCTTTTGGTGCTTCTTGTTTCACTTCTCCTTGCAATTTTGGCTGTAATCTTTTATTTTGTGAGGAGTATATTGAGATTTCCACAGGTGGTTTGTCTTCATAGATTAATTCATCTTCTGACTGTGTTTAAATAGTTATCTCTATGGGTGAAAATGAACACATATCAATGTTAGCTTCATTGATATTTTTCTCCCCTCCCACCTCAATTTTTAAGAGGAACTTTGAATCTAACTGATTTGAAAAATAACCTCAGTGTGCTCCTACCCTTCTTTTCACTTCCCAAAATGTCTCTGGGCTGTGTGTAAGGTATAACTCCTTCCAGTGTTAAGAATATTTTATTATGAGGGCTTCATTTATTTACCATATTTGACAAATGAAACATAGGGTCTTACTGAAAACAGCTGTACATTACTGTTAGGATTGGTATGAAAGGAGTTGCCTTTTCTCCAAGAAGAAAAATGCTTTTCTGAGTGGAATCCCTTTGAAAACTGGGAATGAAGGAAAACATAAGGAGGAACTTGTTTGGGCCTCACACTTATTCTCATGGCCTTAAGATGCCCTTTCCATCTTTTATGAATTTGGTTCTTTCCAGAGCCTGAGGTACTGAAATAAAAATTAACTGGGTTGGTTCTTTTCCCCTAAATTCTCCTAGTTTCCCCAATTCTAAGCATTTCCGCCTTTCTTTCCTAGTTCTCTCAGATTCCATTATAATTCAAATATGAGGATCAGGCTGTTTCAGTAGAAACCAGATTTAGTGTACACTGGAGGAAACTTGACCTGAAGGCCATGATTTGGTTTTTAGGGTTTGCTGGCAGCCCTGGGGGGAGGAAACAGACCAGGGGTATGTTCTAAGTTTCATATTGAAATTATGGGGAATATTATAGCACTACACTGATCAATGTATATTTCTGGGCAGAAATTTGGGGTTTGGTCTTACAACTAGAAGACAGATAACCATAAGATTAGGCAATTAATATGGAGCAGGCTGGCAGTGTAGATAGAATCAGGAAGACTTGGGGTTCTAATTCTGCCTCTGACAGCTGTGACCATAAACAAAACATAAGCTTTCTCAGTGCCCCAGGTCCCTCTTTAAGATTATAAAACTATAGACCTGAATCATAGGAAGGAATTCCCCACACCTATGAAATGACAAGTTTGGAGAAAAAATATATATGTATATATAACAAGTCTTTTAGGTTAATTTTTATATATAGTCTCTTACTGCTTATGGAAGTTTGGATTGCAAAAGTCAGCTATTGTATCTTAGAAATCTGGGAAGTGTCTGAGTGCAGTTATTATTATCTGAATGAATACAGCGTATGTTTAAAGAATAGTTTCTTATGCAGTGGCCTAAGAAGAGAACAGGTAACAATTCAATCAGTTATTCCAGTAATTTTTTGTTTCCATGAGGGGATGATACCTGCTAATGAATTGATACTCACCTAAAACAACTCTTATTGTTTATGGAAGGACATTTGACATTCTGTATCATAGGAGCACCCACCTTATAATAACAACATTACACATTTATTTAGCACTTTTATATTTTACAAAGTGCTTTTCTCACAACACCCCTGGGGAAGGAGTAAGTGCAAGTAGTAATAAGCTCATTTTAGTCACTTACAATTCCCCACCAAGAATGATATAACTATAAATCAGTTAAGTGACTTTACTGAACCTGAGGAGTGAGGGGACTTGTCCAAGGTCGTTAGTAAGTGGTAGAGCTAGGAGTTAACCAAGGTCTCCTGACTCTTGGTTCACTGTTCCTTCCTATGAGCAATGCTTTTTCCTTTTAAATGGAACTGCCTTAAAATAAGGCTGCTTCAGCAAATAGTTCCTTAGATGCAATCCTCAAATGGCTTTATACTTAATTCTACTCTCTTAAACATATTATTTTGAGTTTTCATTGTCAAAATTATTAATATAGGGTCCTAATGTAGTGTATATGGAAACTTGGAACTGGAAAAATCAAGACTATGTTCTTTCCCCTCCCAACTCATGCTGTCATGTGAGATGGTAACTTTTCCATACTTTGCTTTTTTCATTTATAAAAGTTGGCTGATGGTACTTTCTGTAGACTCCATTCTGTGCGAGTGGTATCTCTCTTTTAATTCATCCTAGATTTCATCAGCTGGTATAATGCTGCTGAAAGTGAGGTAGAACAGCCAAGGTATGATGACGCAGCTCAGCTTTGTGAATGAGCTTCAGTCCTATCACTTTGTTTTTTCACACTAGACCTCTCTTAGGGTACTTCCCTGCCTGAGATGTGGGCTAGTTTTAGGATTAGTGACCATTATGAAACCTCAGGTGTAATAGGGGTATGATAGTAGTATTGGTTAATAGTAGTGGCTGTTGATATTTCTGGAGGTGGGAGGGGAGAAGTTACAATGACCTAAGTCTTATAAACTATGATATGTAGATTTTCAGGTATTTTAAAATTAACCTTAAATTGCCTTCTCTTCTCTTTTGTTCGTCCACATGTGGACTGGGTAATTCCCTAAGACTCTAATAAATCCCATTCTTGCATTTTGAACCCATCAGTGGTCTACTGGTCTACCAGAAGGCTATCATGGATTACCAGAGGACCATGGACCATACCTTAGGAACCTTAGAAACACCATTTGTCACAACTTAGGAATGAATAAAAGAGCACTTTTACTTTTGGACTTCTTTATTTTAGCAGTTTGTTTTCCACAAGTATAGTCAGACATCATTTAAAAAGTTTCATTTTTTGTCTTCTGAATGGTAGGGACTATCAGATAAGTGTGGGACCTCAGAAGCTTCCTTGTCCAGTGTTTTCATTCTATAGAGGAGGGATCTGAGACCCAGGAAAGTGAAATGACTTGGTTAAGGTTAAGGGACTTTGAACCCTGGTGCTCTGACTCTGGAGCCAGCTTTCTTTCCACAGTACCAAGCTGCTTCCTAAGGATAGATTGAGAAATGTTCTACTTGCATGGAATCTTAGTATGCATCTGGCTGTGGGTTAATATTCTTTGTGGTAACTTGCAAACTGTGTTTAACTCTTATTCTTTAAGAAGAACCCTCCTGCCCCCGCCAACTAAAAAAAAACAAAACAAAAACAAAACCTCAGTCCAAATATAGGCTATAACAATATATTAGTTACTTTTGATAATGGTGACAATATATTGTCGTTTCTCTTAGCCAAATCAAATTAATTCTTTATGCTTTGTCTCAAATTCACATAAATAATACTACCCCTGACACCTTGGCATGATATTAAAAAAATTAAGTTGTTCTAAGGGGTAGCTAGGTGGCACAGTGGATAGAGCACTGGGCTTAGAATCAGGAAAACTCAATGCTGAGTTCAAATCTGGTCTCTGACACTTAATAGCTGTGTGACCCTAAGCAAGTCACTTCACCCTGTTTGCCTCGTTTCCTCATCTATAAAATGAGATGGATAAGGAGATGGTAAACCACTCCAGGGTCTTTGCCAAGAAAACCCTGAAGTGGGGTCATGGAGAGTCTGAAATGACTGAATAGCAATCATACACTACTGCCACCACCATGGTTCTTTTTTAAAAAAATATAACAGACTAATAATGTAAAATCATTCAGATAATGTACCCACTCTTCTGATACTATCATAGAAACCAAGCTAATTCTTGAAAATACTTTTAGCATTTTTCCTTCCCTATTTTATTGATCTGTAACAGAAAATCTTTGAAAAATGAATTGTTTCCAAAACTGAAAGTGGCTGCTTGTATCCAGAACTCAGATGTCTATAACATTTTAAGGTTCACAAAGGCTATGAGGCAAGGAGTGTAAGAAGCATTTTAAAATCATAGATTTAGAGCTTGGACTTAACTCAAGCATCTCTTAAGCATCACTATGTTATAGGCACTGTTCTGAGGTTGGGAATATGAAGACAAATATTGTCTATTATCAGTCTACTGGTCACTGCAATTGAAAATTCAGATGGTCCAGACTTCCTTTTATAGATGGGGAGATAGGGGCTCTGCAGGGATATGACTTGCTGAAGAACACACAGCTAGTAAAACTATCCGACTTGTGTTTTGAACTCAGGTCTCCTGACTCCAGGTCTAGGATGAGACCCACTATACCATGCTACCTGTGCCAGAACTGTGTGCTTTAGGATATATCATTTCATGATGTAGTGCCTCTTTATAACATTTATAGTAAATGATTTAATTTTCAGTTGAACTTCAAAACATTTTCTCCTTTTGGCTTTGGCTTCTGTTTAGCAGACAGGCAAGGCTTGTCCAGTATTTTCTTTGGATTTATTTTTAAAATAACAGGAAGGCATAGCACGCTTTTAGTAACTCCCCAAAGCACTCCTCCATTCCATATCAACACATGGTCAGTATAACTATAATGCAAATTAAAATACCATATGTGAATAAGAAAATAAACTGGCTTGTTTCATATTGGAAATAAACTAGCAAACTTGGTCACTTTGGACCATCAGAAATGAGGAAAAAGGCATGTAATTCCATCAACCACTCTAGAACATTAGCTAGGGAATCTGAACCTTTGACTACTATTTCCTTAACTGTATTACAGTGACACGTCACATCATAGGGTACTGTGATGTGCCCTCTGTGATGTCATATCATGCTATAAAATAGGTTCTCATTTTTATTTCAACCATCCTAATATTCAGGAAAGGAATGTTTCCTAGGCTCTTTCTGACTTCCATTTAAAAAAAATTTTTGTGCTAGATTATAAGGTGCATATGTGTGCATGGGTGTGTAATTTATATTTTTTAGGAATGACATTGAGGTATGTGTTACTTTCTATTTAAAAATGATCATTCTGACTGTGTGAGTGAGTTTGTCATGAGTTGCCATCGTCATATCAGGCATACTGCATAATTGTCCACAGGGGGCGGTTTCATTTCCTATCCTCCTTATAGACTATCTTCTGTGATTTCCATAGGATGTGACTCTTGTCTGACTCTGCAGACCTTTGGCCTCTTATATCTGCCCTGTATGCCCTTGAGGCTGAAGGAAGAAAATGACAACAGCGGTCTCCTGCTTGAGTTTCCTTTAGAAGTTTTGAAAGATGTCATTAATGATAGCTCCTCCCTACTTTACTTTGAGAAATAGCTTTGCTTATGCAAAGAGTACTGTTAAAATAAGATGGACTGTTTTACCCTTCGAGGACAAAATTGTGATATATTTAGTAAGGTCATTCTATTTGTTTTAATTTTAAATGTTTCATTTCATACTATTCCTCCTCCTCTTCAAACTGTGCATTATTCATGACCAAATTAAAATAATTACCTTTATTATTCAATAGAAAACCATGGTTTATCAATAAAAAGTTTAAATCTGATTCTGTTTATTGTTTGTGTATTATGTTTCATGATTGCCGCAAAGGTGCTTACAGTACATATTTCTCACTCACCTGCAGCTATTTCATGTGGGTCAGAAGTGGTATATTAAATTCCATGGAGAAAGGTACTGTTTAGTTTGAAAAGCCCCAAGATGTAGGGAGAAAAAAAAGTATCAACCTTGATCCTTCTTCACCTTAAACAAAGTAGGGATCATGGATGGTTTCCTCTTTTTCCCCCCTGTAAATTATGTCTGGGAAATAGGAAGAGCAGAAAGAAATGGAAGAGTTTGCCTGTTCAGAAGTGGTGGCATTCTGGGTATGGTAATATTGCATGTGCAGCAAGACACAACTGGTTGGTTTCTCTCTCCTCTCTTCCTCTCTCCCTCTGTCTCTGTTATAAGGGACAGCTTGCTGGGGAAGAGATATATTCCAAAATGAAAATGACATAAAGCAAAATATAATGATAAAAATAAAAATTTAAAATTACAAAGTTGAAGGAGAGATGATGCCTTTAAAAGAAGGACTCCACCTGCCTCAGGGAACATTATCCATGGGCATCTTTTTCTGAGCTTCAAAGAACACATATGATAATTTAACATGGATCTAAGATTTAGCAGGCATAAGGATCTCTTATGGAAACTCCCTCCAACAACACAGATCTCAACCCCTCCATAAGTGAGTAACTAAGTCCTAAGGATTTGCTAGAGATGTGTAGAACTTAATGACTTGCTCCAGGTCACATAGTTACTAAACATTAGAGGCAGGTTTTTTGTTTTTGTATTTTTTTACAGGGGAAAAGGCAAGACAATTGGGGTTAAGTGACTTGCCCAAGGTCACACAGCTAGCGTTAAGTGTCTGAAGCCGGATTTGAACTTAGGTCCTCCTGACTCCAGGGCCCGTGCTCTATTCACTGCACCACCTAGCTGCCCCTAGAGGCAGGTTTTAAACCCAAGTCTTCCTCATGTCAAGCCCAGCCCTTTGTCTGCTATGTTGCCCATTATAAAAGAAATTAATAATAATCATTAGCACAATATCATCTGTAAACTGGGGATGTGGAGGGTCCTGGAGGAACTATTTTTCCATTTGGATTTTGAACTTTAACTCAACCTTAACAACTGGTGAAGGAACATATGTCTCCCTATTTTAAGTTTTCTTTGATATTGTTAATCAAAGGCTGCTGAACACAAGTTTTATCTCTGTAGTTGCACTTGTACAGGAGTCTTGTATGATACAGACATACCTGGGAATCAGCCTTTGAGGCTGTATTTTATTCTGTTGAGTCCAGTTCTCTTGTATAAATTATAATTGAATTTTACATTTCTGAAGAGTTTCTTTCTCATGGCGACCTTAAGAGGTAGTAGGTAACTTAATATGTATTTAAGACTTGTACGCTAAGCTTTCTCTTGGCTGCTGTTGAATATTGTAAACTTGTCAAAGACAGTTTATAAGCTGGAAAATAGACATGGGGTAAAAGACTTATACAAAGTCACGCAATTCATAATGACCAAATTGCTGTAAGTTAAGCTTCTTAATCCTCTGTCTAGTGTTAGCTTTCTGCCTAGAACAGTGTCTTCCAGGTAAAGGGAAGGCTTTATCTCTAGCAATGTCTCTGTTCCAGACTTTTTCATCCTTTTTTGAGGCAGTGGTTAAAGACCATGAGAAAAAGATCTTGCTTGATTATAGCTTAGCAAAGAGGAAAAGATAAGTAGGTGGACAGAAATAAGAGAGTTGAAGGGAAATTCATTTAATACTTAAATATATGATAAAGAACACAACTGTATAACACTGAAAAGATTTGAACTTGGTAACATAGACATATCCCTTAATAAGCCTAAGGGAATTTGAAGACCTTCCCTGATTTGAAGGTTTTCCTTGCCCCCTAATAGGCTAAATGTAATCACATGGAGCCTGTGGTGGGAGGAGCTTGCTGAAGGGTGGAGCAGAGCCCACAGGAATCTGGGAGTCAGAGCAGCTAGACAGTGGGAAAGAGAAGATGTACCCAGGGAGACACCTAGGCTTGTGTTTGTTTGTGGGAAGGCTAAAAGATGGTGTGGTGTCATGCTGTGCTATGGTATATTAACCTCTTTGCTGTTATGATGGATTTGACTTTCTGGTGTTAGGATTTGGGGCTAGTGCATGAATAAAAGTTTTGCTTCTGTCTTCTATATGGAGAGTCTGTTATATTTTGCAATTGAGAACTATGCTGGCATATTTATCGTTACTGTCAGTGCTGTGAATATTCCATTGGTGCTATAACCTCACATGGTTATTGTGAGGACCAAATGAGACAGCATATATGAAGTGCTTCCCAAACTTTAAAAGTGCTAAATAAGTGCTAGCTATTCTTAGCAGGCTGCATTATTGACATTTTCTCCATTATTTTTTAAAAGTCTAAACAATCAGTAAAACTGTCAAGTCCTGATTTGTAACGTTGCCTACAAAATGCTCACATCGAAAATTTAGCCACGGACTCTCTTGAGGTAAGGACTGGTTCCAAGACATCCTTGCTTGTAATCCTAAAGGAGTCTAAACAAAACAAGCCCACTAAAAGCTGGTTTCTTCAAAGACTTGGCTTTTTAGCTTTGTGATTAGCACTTGGGCAGGAGTCTGTGGTGTGTGGCAGGGAAGAAGAAATGCCTTCTCTGGGCATGAGACAATTGAGTTGAAATGGGCAACTAAAAAGCAAGGAGTTAAGTCTTCGTTTTTGTTTTTCAGCGGAGCCCCAGAGAATAAATTGACTCTAATTGGGGGAAATCTAATTCAGGTTGGACCTGTTTTTCTCTGTATCATCACAGAGCTTCATTGTGTTATGTGCCAGCCACTGTGATAAGCACTTTACCATTATTCTCTTATCCTTACAACAACTCTGGGAGGTTGGTGTATTCTTATCTCCATTATACAGATGGGGAAACTGAGGCAAAGATGAAATGACTTGCTCACAGTGACAGAGATAGTGCAATCAGGTCTTCCTGACTCCAGGCCCTGTCACTTTATTGACTTGACTGTGCTGCCTAGCCGACTGTAGAAGCCCTCAGGACAAGGAAAGTAGGAAGGTGTTAGATGTCTGCCTATGTAGTTATCCTCAATAATATCTTAATATCAGCTCACAACTTCTATTTCTTTAGAAGGGAGAGGAATAATAATTACTCCTTCAGCCCACCTGTACCCTCACTACAGTCTTCCAATCACAACAATAGGTCTTGAGAAAATGGGCAGCAAAGAGATATGAGACTGCACTGAGAAAGCATCTTTCTGTCATTAATGGAGGTGGCTCTCCTTAAGCAGAATTGTTTTGTCTCTTGTAAGGAGGGGCAATTCCAATGCCTATCAGATCTGGCTTAAAGCTTAGAATGTAGCTAGTATGATGTTGTCTTCACCTTTGGTGGAAGTGCTGAGAAGCAGGCCGTAGAGCAGGGATTCTTAAACTTGGGTCCTGGAACTTAAAAAAAAATTGTTTTGGCAACTGTATTTCAATAGAATTGGTTTCCATTATAATCCTATGGATTTTATTTTATCCACTTTAAAACATTCTGAGAAGAGATCTGTAGACTTTACTAGACTGCCAAAGGGGCACATGATCCAGAAAGGGGTCCAGAACTCTTGCTATAGAGAATTTAACACATCATAGAAGATGGAAGAGATGGAATTTGTAGAAGGCTTTCTATAGAAAGACAGATTGAATGAACTAAGGCTTTTTGGTTTCAGGTAATTTGTTGTTCAGTCTTTTCAGTTGTGTCTGCCTCTTCGTGACCTCATTTGGGATTTTCTTGACAATGATGGTGAAGTGGTTTGTTGTTTCCTTCTCCAGCTTATTTTACAGATGAGGAAACTGAGGTAAACGTGGTTAAGTGACTTGCCCAGAGTCACACAGCTAGTAAGTGTTTGAGGCTGGATTTAAACTCAGATCTTCCTCTCTCTCTCTCCCTCCCTCTCTCTCTCTCTCTCTCTCTCTCTCTCTCTCTCTCTCTCTTTACCTCTCTCTCCCCGCCCAACACCTCCCTCCCTCTCTATATATTGTGCCACCTAGCTGCCCCTATTGGATAGTACTGACTGATCTTAGACACTTGAATTAGATGCCAACATTTGCTCAGGTAGGTAGTAACCACAGCTGGACTCCATTTGGCTTGTGAAATTCCTTTATTTGTAACAACTGGTTACTTGATCTACTCTTTAGGGTGCATGCTCAAGGGTAATTTAGTTGAAAGAGACTGGGACTGGCTTTGTTGAGTTAGTGAAGCCTCTGTTCAGATCAAGACAGCCATGCTAGAAGTATCTTGTGGAAAATTCACCTATTGCTGGAAGGCTGAGTCTGAAAAGTGATGGAAAAAAAGGTTAAATAGGGCACTGTTTATTTTTCCCCTCATCACCTTTAATAGAAGTTCATTATATTACCACACTGTGTTTCTAGTGGTCCTTGTTTCCCCCCACAATTGAAACCCAGGCCTCTAAGGGCACTACATGTGACCTAAGGCAGCTGGTGCCACAGTAGATAGTGTTGAACCTAGAATCTGGAAGATCTGAGTTCATATTGAGCCTTGGATAATTCCTAGTTGTGTGGCCCTGAAAAGGTCACTTAACCTGTGTTTGCCTCAGTTCCCTCAGTTGTAAAATGGGGATCATAACAGAGCCCACTTCATAGAGTTTTTATGAGCATTAAATGATAATGTTTGTAAGAAGTGCTTAGTAGTACAGATCCTGGCACAATGGTAGGTGCTACATAAATGTTTATTCCCTCCCTTCTCCTTAACTGATCAGAATAGAAATAGCAGAATGAGCTTTTAAAGTATACCCAGGTCTTTTAAGGTTTCCTTGCTCTTTATTTCCCTCCCTTGTCTTTTCTGGTGAGCAGAGAGCTTTATGATGCTACTCTTCACATTTTCTCTTTTTTTTTGAGGGAGAAAAGGCAAGGCAGTTGGGGTTAATTGACTTGCCCAAGGTCACACGGCTCATAAGAGTCAAGTATCTGAGGCTGGATTTGAACTCAGGTCCTCCTGATTCCAGGGTCAGTACTCTATTCACTGCACTACCTAGCTGTCTCTACATTCTCTTATTGTCTTTAGGACTTCTTTGTGGGCAGGATGGCAGGAAACCAGATTTGTTTTTCCCCTCTCTTTTCAGATCCATTCCTGCTGGTAAGCCAGCAGCCTAGATACTTTGAGGAGCAGAGGAGACCCCAGACAGATTCTGTCTCTGTCTCACTGTCTCTCTCCCTTCCCTTGATTTGGAATTGGAAAGAAAGTCTGCATGGTCTTATGCCTAGCCAACTGGGCTCAGGAGATGTAGCATGATTCCATCCCGTTTTCAGGCATACTTCTGTGTCTGTGTCTTTAGGATTATTGTTAAGACATATTTTCCATTTATAGAAGTAACTTTTGATGGATTTGTATGTTTATACCAAGTTAGAACTTTGCCAAAAGTTCATGCATTTGCTAGTCCTCATTAAATATCTCCCTCAAGCAATATTGTGGTTTTATCCAGGGGAGTTTCAGCCAGCCAAGCATCCTATTGTCCATAGCCCAAAATATCCCAAGTTACTTGCTGGAATAGATGGTGAAAGGTGGAGCTTACTCTGTTGTCTGCCAAAATCTCTTCTTGCAGTAGTGGCTTTAACAAATCTAATGGAGAAAGTAGGCAAGACAGTGTGTTAGGGTAACTCTCTGGGATGTGATAATGTAGACTAACTTGGATGGGCAAACGCTCAATTAATTCTATTTTACCTTGAAGAAAACTAGTGTTTGAATCCTGGATTAGGAAAGCTTTCTCTTCAAACACTAGGGATTATTGAAAAAGAGTCAGTATCCTCCAAGTCAGGAAGTGACTTTACGGGACTCTCAAGTACTTGCTTTTCCAGTTACCTTTCAATCTTTCAATCCAAGGCCATTTTCCTAGTGAAGTGCAAGTGGTTTTTGAGGAAGGAAAGCAAATGGGCTAAAGCCATTCCATGCAACTCGATTGCAAACAAGCTTTTCTCTGTACCAAGGAGTGATTCAGGTTTTCTTGCTATTGGACTCCCAATATAACTACTTCAGAATTTTGCAGATGCTGCAATAAGCTCAAGTTAACATTTAATGGAATGTACAATTAAATTTGACTTTCTTTAGAGTGCCTTCTGTCCCAAAGTACATTAAAAGGCAATATCGGAGTGTTTAACCATACAACTAAAAATATATCCTTTTTGACTGGGTAAGACCCCAAATAGTCCACTATCTTATCTGCCCCTCAAACTTATTCAACTGAATTGCCTGGAATTAGTCCATATTATCTTCTCATATCACGCCATCTCCCATCTCTGTGCTTTTGCACCAGCAGTTCTCTATGCCTGTAACACAGCTCCTCCCCTACCCCAGCACCATTAATTCCCTTTCTTCCTTTAAAACTCAACTCAAGTACCACATTCTACATGAAATCTTTACTGATACTATCCACCTACCTACTCTTGTTTCTTCCCTTTAATTGATCCAAATATTTCTGTATTTACTACTTTATGTTTCTGCTTTATATATTTATAGATGTGCTTGTTGTCTCTCCCATTTGAAAGTAAGCTCCTTGTGAGTAGAGATTGTTTCGTTCGTTGTTATTTATGTCCCCAGAGCCTAGGACAGTGCTTGGCACATAGGAACTGTTTAAGAAATGCCAGTGGATTGAGCAATTGAAATTGTGTGCTTTCCCCCAAAATGGGTTTTTGAAAGGCACCCCCAGGAAGAGTTTCCCATTGTATTATTCTCTGTCATTAATGAAATGTTGCTGTGTTTTATTCACAAACCTCAAGAAATTCAGCTCTGAGATGTTCCCCTTATTTTGGTTTAGTTGTTGTTGTTTCAGGCTGGAAAAACTGTTACCTATAGAATCTATCTTGCACTTTCAGAATTGTCTCTGAGCACATGCTTTGAAACAGGATCTCTCTCTCTCTCTCTCTCTCTCTCTCTCTCTGTCTCTCTCTTGCTCTCTCTTCCTTCCTTCCTTCTTTCCTTCCTTTCTTCCTTCCTTCCTTCCTTCCTTTCTTTCTTTCTTTCTTTCTTTCTTTCTTTCTTTCTTTCTTTCTTTCTTTCTTTTTCTCTTTTTCTCTTTCTTTCTTTTTCACTTTAGAGTTTAGATTGTTATTTTAGGAAATAGTAATGGGGAGAGATCTCATGTATACATATAAAATATATGACATAAACATACATGCACACATGTATAACCCCATCTTCACCCTGCCATTCCCCTATATATAGATATATACCTATATGTGTTTATGTATGCACATCTATAGATATGTGTGTGTGTTTGGAAAAAGCTTAGCTGTAGATGGCAGAATGTTTTATAGGAAGAATGATAGTAATCAGTCAGTCAACAAGTATTTATTAAGCTCTTATTATGTGCCAGGCATTGTGCTAAGCATTAGGGATACAAGGTATGGCAATAAATAGACTGTGCCCTCAAGGAAATCTGATTCAGTTGGGGGACTCAGCATGTGGATAATTTGGCACATACAGAGTAGATGAGGGGCAATCTTGGAAGAGAAGACTCTAAGTAGTTGGAGGGCTTGGGAAAGGCAAACTACAAGAAGTAGGATTTGAGCTGGGTTCTGAAGGAAGTTGGGGAAGCTGAGGTAGAGGTAAGGGTAAAGCATTCCAAATGACATGATATGGTACAAAACTTGCATGCTTCCAACGTGGGAAAAAACGCATCGCAACAACAAATATGAAATATGGTTTCAGTAGAGAGGCAGTTGATGACATCATCACAGTCATCAATATGGCCATCATCATGATTGCTCCTATTCATATAGTCTTTGAAAGTTTTTAAAGCACTTGGCATGAGTGACTAGAGGGATGACCTCTAGTCTTCACAACTGTCATTCTCCTACACAGGAGAATGGGTCTATAGCTTCATACTTTTCTGAGTCCACTTGACTCTGCTACCCTTGGGAATGTGTGGGTTGGAGCCCATGTAACTTTAATGTGCCTTTGTGTCAAGGCTTCCTTTAGTGACTGAGAAGTCAGGGAAGATGGAGGTTGTGAAAATGCAGTCCTCTTTCTTTCTCCCATCAAATTTGGATGCCCATCAATTGGGCAATGGCTAAACAAGTTGTGATATAAGAATGTAATGGAATACTATTGTGCTATAGGAAATGGGGAGGAGACGGTCTTCATATTCACCTGTAGAGGCTTATACAAACTGATGCTAAGTGAGAAGAGCAGAACCAGGGAAAATTTGTACACAATCACAGACACATCGTATATGTGATGATCAACTTTGATAAACTGGACTCT
>CM053584.1:235540767-235560065 GCA_028627135.1 Pseudochirops cupreus
CCAGGGAAAATTTGTACACAATCACAGACACATCGTATATGTGATGATCAACTTTGATAAACTGGACTCTTCTCAGCAACGCACAGTTATAAGACAACTCTACAAGTCTAAGGATGGAAGGAGATGTCTACATTCAGAGAAAGACCTAGAAAGAACAGAGTTTAAATGGAGACTGAAGCAACCTACATGCTATTGTTCTTTTTCATGTTTGGTTTTCTTTCTTTTTTCCCATTGTTTGCTCCATTGGTTGCAACCCTTCTATACAACCAGACTAATGTCCATTGTGAAAGTATTTGCAGATCCTATACTTGATTGCATGCCTCCATGGGGGGAAGGGAAGAGAGGGAGGGGAGAAAACTTGAAACTCAAGGGATTGTGGAACTGAATCTTGTAAACTAAAAGTAAATAAACAAATCAATTAATTAAAAAAAATTTAGAACTCTAGTTCCTTGTCTGACCTCAACTTCTCCCTCTGAAAAGAGAGGACAGTATGACTGATTCCCTCTCACTTTTTTTTTTCTTTAGGATTAGCACAAAGAGATGGTTCTAAACCATAATATCCTGAGACAATCAATTCACCCACAATCTCCAAGTCCAAATCACTTTTCCTCATTGAAGTGTGAATGTCATTTGCTTGGCACAGATGATTGGCATGGGACTCTAGATACAGGCATGAAAAAAGCATTCTATTCTCTAGAAACACATGGGAGAAAATCACAGTGTCTTTGTCTTCAGCTCTTGCTTCTTTATTCAAGATCCGAATAGCTGCAAACTATATTCATTAATAAACTTCAACTAGGGTAAGTTTTGTATGTGGATTATCTTTTCACACCTATCAATTTAGAGAATATTTGCTACTTCCTGGTGGGAAACACCAATCATTTCTCCATCCAAAGTCAGATATGAGATGTATTTTAAAAGATATGGTTGGATGGAGAAGAAAGGACCAAGCCATTCCGATGTAGGAGAATAGGACAATCAAAGGCATAGAAGCAAGGGAAGACTTTAAAGTCGGCAAAAAGGTCTAAACTGAATGTGGTTGACAATAGGAAAGCATTGTATATTCCTGATGAAAATGGGTTTTACGATTTCATCTGGCCCCAACGTGCAATATACGATGAAGAAGAGAGACACTAGAAGAAGGAGAAAAGAGTTAAGAAATTAATTCCATTCACCGTAGTGTGAAGTGATGAGTTATAGACCAGGTTAATAGCCGTAGTAATCAAAAAGAAGTAGTATTCATTAATATGTAATTCATCTTTTTTAAATATTAATATCCTTGCTTACTTTCCTGTTTCAGCTCATGGTTAGTACTGTAATTCTCCCCATTAAGAGGTTTAAAACCTTGTGACTCTTCCCATTCCCCATATCGGAATCAGTCACCAAGTTCTGTGGATTCTCTCTTTATGATATCCCTTATATCCATTCTCTTCTTTCTATTCTCATTCCTCTCAAGGCTCCATTTTTTAGAATATAGCAAGAACTTCTCACCTGATTTCCCCGTTCCCTTTTCTCTTGCACTCCAATTCACCCTGAACACTGTTCCCAAATTAGTTTTAAGAATATCTTGTGACAGAGACAATAGATTTTAGTTATTGAAATTCCATTGTCCTTAGTCCCTCCTTTCCTGAACTATAATTATCTCATCTCTGGAGAAAAAAATGAATTGATTGCAGATGGTTGATGTGAAATGTTTTCACTATGTTTCTTGGCCCTTTCCTACCATCTTCTCTGTCTCCTCAATGTGGAAAACTACAGTGACTCTTCATTGCCTTCAGGATACAGTTCAGACTCGGTCTCTACCTCCCATTCCAAACACATCTTACACGATTCCCTTACACAAACTCCTCTAGTCAAATGGACTAACTTATTGATCCTAAATTTTTCATGTGCTTTTCTATCTCCTGACCTATATACAAACCCTTCCTTCTCCCTGGGATGTTCTCTCTTTTTCCTTCCTCATTCTTCAAGACCAAGATAAAATCTCATATACTCATAAGGCATTTCATAGGATCATAGAACCATAGATCTAGAACTGGAAACGATCTCAGAAGTCATGTAGTCCAGCCATTTTATTTTGGAGACAAGGAAACTGAGGTCTAGGGAGATTAAGTAACTTGCCAAGGTAATACAATGAGCACCAGAGACAAGATTTGAGCCCCAGAACTCTGATCCCAAAACCAGTGCTTTTATGGCCATAGTAGTAAGCAATAGTTGTAGTATATATAGTAACGCTATCCTAACCCCTCCCTCCATGCAAGTTAGGCTAGTTTTTCCTTAAAAGGTGTTGAGACTATCCTTGATACTTGGTTAGCTCAGAGAATAAAAGCTCAGCCTATTGCCATCACTTATTTATCATCCAAGCATAAAACAGCTGCAAGGAACTCCAGGGGCTGATGCTTGGTTGGTAGAATATTATAGGTAACTCAGGCAAGGAGTATGAATTAACTCAAAGTGTTCTTAATGTTGATAATTGAGTATCCTTTCCCGGCCATGGTTTAGTAAATCTTTTGTTAATTATAGAATGACCTGTGTGTGTCTCATTTTGTTCAAATATGGAATACAAACTGTGAGAGCACTGGTGTGAATCAGGTTCAGCCCAGAACACCTGCCCAACCCAGGTTTCCCATCTTATATCTTTTTATATATGTTTTACTAGATCTTAAGCTTCATGAGGCAGAGTCCATGTTTTATCTGACCTTTTTTTTAGGACCTAACCTTATACTCTGTACATAAGTGGCAATACATATTTGTTGAAGGTTGAATGAATAAATGAATCTTTCATTTAAATTCCCTATTTTTTGAGAGAAGAGATTTTTTTAATAATTATTTTAATTTTCTCAAAAATTTTCTCTTTCTCTAAAGTTTGCACCCAAACTTTCCATAAACGTTTGTTGATTGAATTGGTGACTGAATGAATAATTTCCAAAATATCAGGTTAATCCCTGTGGACACAAATACAAGAACTGAAATAATCCCTAGTCTCAAAGAGCTTTCACATTCCTTGGGGTGAGGTGACTAGGAAAGGAGTGGTACCATTCTTAACATTTGCTCCTCACTTATACTTCCATATATCCCATACTATAACTCAAGCCTACATCCTCTTGCTTCATCCATAGTGAAGGACAACTAGATAGGATCTGACCACAACAGAGAGCAAGAAGAATGAGCTCATGGTTCCAGTGTGATGTAATGCTTCTATTTTAGGCTCTTTTCTAATTCTTAAGAAATTCAAACATTCTAGATACATTTGGAAAGCTACAAAAGGATTTAGATTGCCAACCCAGTGGGTGTGGAACCATGTCTAATGTTTGGGTTTTTACAATGCTTCGAACACTATTGGCATTCATTGATGTTTGGAAAGAAGGCGCACATTATATATTCTTTTCAGAATTTTCCAAAAGGCTGCACTACTTGAATGGTAAGAGAATTTAAATTTTTTAAATACCCAGGCTGTTTACCCGCTCTTCTGACATACCCTGATAAGTATTACAGTCTAGGAAAACAAACAAGCAAAACAGGAAAAAAAACCATATGAGATAGGTCCGTTTGTTGGACATAAATAAATCATTACTACAATTTAAAAAAATTGCTCCAGATTTGTGATTTCATTACTGCGGGGGACTCCTAGAAACACTGATGAAGTTCAATAACTCACATGGCCTGTGCACCTGCTCCCCAGCTCTTACCAGTTTTTTTTAGTCATATATTAAAATGATTCACAAAAATATGTAAAACAAAAATTTGAGAGAACTCTTGGTCACATCAGACCGGACTTCTTGCTATTCCTCATACATCTTACTCCATTTTCCACATACCTATTTGCACACTGGCTGTTCCTCTTTCTAGGATGTCCCTACTTACTTCTGTTTCTTACAATTCCAAGCTTTTTTCACATATAGTGTAAGAGATTCCTTTCACATTAGACCTTGCTGGATCCTCCCAGCTGCTAGTGTCTTTCCCTAGTCTCAGAAATTACCTAATACTTACTACGAGTGTATTTAAAATGTAACCACACATGTGTACACTATTTCTCCTATCTAAATGTAAACTTCTTGAGGGCAGGAGCAGTTTCATTTTTGTCTGTATTTTCTCAGCGCCCGAAACTTTTCCTTGCCTGTAGTTAATTCTGAATAAAGTCTTGTTGAGTGATTGTGCTATTTTTCTGGACAATACATCCAAAACATGTTGGAGACCCTACCAAGATGGATAAAAATCCACCTAACATTTACCCACATCCAATGATAAAGAATACTTGATATGAACTTATCAAAAATTGAATCTTGACTGTATCTCTGGTAATTTTGAAGTACTAGAAAATACCATAGAATCACAGATTGGAACCAGTAAGGAACTTAGAGATATTTCATCAAACCTCTCTTATTTTACAGATGAGAAAAATGAAGTCCCCAGAGGTTAAGTGGCTTCCCCAACATCACACAGGTACTAAGTTTTGGAGGGAGGATTTGAACCTAAGTCCTCTGACAAAGCTAGCACCTATACTGTGCTATTTCTCAATCTAAAATGGAAGGACTTTATTTTTCCAAATGCATATAATACCTGGTACATTTTTTGCTGGCCTAATTCCAGGTGAAGATAATTTTACTAAGTACCTACTATGTGTCAGACATGGTTCTAGGAACTGGAGAGACACTAAGCTAAAAACGAACAACATCTTGCTCTCAGGGCAGTATGGGGAGAAAAAAATAAACATGAGGTAATTTTGGGAGGAGGGCATTAGAAGCTGGACAATCAAGAAAGGTTTCATGTAGAAGGTGGCATTTTAGCTGATCTTTGAAAGAAAGAAGGAATTCCAAGAAGTGGAGTTGGCAGGGGGAGTAGGTTTTTAGGCATGGGGGACAGTGAGTATAGAGGTATGGAGACAGGAGGTGAATTGTTGTGTGTGAGGAACAGCAAGAAAGCCAGTCTGTCTCTATCACAAAGTGTAGGAAGGAGAGTTAGGAATAACAAGGTTAGAAGGTAGATTTGGACCAGGTAGTGGAAGGATTTAAAAATCAAATAGAAACATTTATGTTTTATCCTAAAGGTAATGGAGTAACGCATGTAAAATGCTTTGCAAGTTTTAAAACTTTATACTAATGTCAACTGTAATTATTCTGAATGAGAAATGTGAAAGTTAATGATGGCTACTGATATGGTATCCAAGAACATGGTTTATTTTTCTGGATCATGGATTGAAATACCAGAATGTCCAGCTCCTGGCCAAGGATGGAGTATACCTCACAAAAAGAAGGAGGGAAATGTTGGCCATATGACTTGATCAAAATTTCCTTTAACTGAAATTTGAAGGGGAGTGAGTGGGGGGAAAATGCCCAATTGCAACTGTAAAACCTGTGATCATGGAAGGCAATCAGTTTGGCATAAGAACCAGAGTGGGGGAAGTACCAGGTAATTTGCAGGAGAAAATGGCAAAGAGGCAAGTCAGGAATAACATCTTTGTCTCCAGATGTTTATTCAATCCAATTCACATTTATTAAGTTCCTACCATATACCAGGCCTTTTGCTAGGCACTGGGGATAAAACAAAACAAGCCAAAATCATAAAGCACAAAATGAACAGTCCTAAAGAGCTTACATTCTATTATATTCTGTATGGTTAGTTAGTCAGTCAACAAGCATTTAAGCACTGATTGTGTGCCAGAGGCTCTGCTAAAAGTTGGGGATACAAAGAAAGGCCCTCCCTCACTCCCCCCTGCAAAAAATTCTCATTTTTCCAGGAATTCACAGACTATGGGCAATAAATGAGATAAACTGAAAATTTTCAAACAAGGTGCCAAAAGTGGAATTGCAGCTACAAGTTTATTAACTCATTTTTTCCAGATAAAAAATATTGTATTAGTAAAAATATGTCGTCTGCAGAATAATTATGACTACTCCTCATTGTATCAGTTTATTTGCCACTAGATGGCAGTGAATGATTATAGGATGGAAAAATTCCCAAGCCTCTTCCCCCACCCTCCTTTTCCTGGTTTTTCATTCCATTTATATTTTGCAAATGTAGTGACTTCTTAGCATTTCTTTCCTGCTTGTGAAAACAGATAATAAAGTAATTAAAATATTCTGCTGCTTACTCCTATTACCATATGGTTTATAGTTTTTAAGTTCTTATCCTTAATACATAACTTATGCTTATTATTTTTTCCCTCATAACAGAAAGAAGCCTGCCCCAGAGTGGGAGCTGTTTTTTGATCTTCTAAAAATAAATTCTATTTTCTGAAACACAAGAGAACATTTGCTTTTATGGTTCCTCCCCTCCCCCCTCTTTTTTTCAAAGGGAAGCAAAAGCAAACTTATTGCTCAAATTTTTTTTTAGTCATCCTTCTGACCTCTTTATTTTTCACTCAAAGAGACACAAATGACAGATATTTTCATACTTAGGATTCATGGAATGCAAATCTTTTCATGAAATGTACAAGTAGAGATGTCAATCATTTAAAGTATGCTTATTAATTTCTCTTTTTCCCATTCTCATTTCCTGATGTTTGGGTTTTGGCCTCTATTTGTGCTGTACCCCTGCATCTTTAATGGTAAGAGGATAAATGTGAGAAAGCAAGTGAACTTGCTAGATGATTTCATTGCAAAATGTGTTTTTCAATATTCAGTCCCCCTGTGTTCTTGCATGCTCATATTTTCACTTGAAACTACTTTGTCTGAAAGATAGTATTCATTTTTTCAGCAAAAGTGAGCCTTGATTTTGAGATGAGAGGGATAAAGAAGAAAGATTATTCTCCCCAGTATTCTTTCTATCTATCTATCTATCTGTCTATCTATCTATCTATCTATCTATCTATCTATCTATCTATCTATCTATCATCTGCCTGCCTATCTATATATCCAATCTCTCTACTCATTCATTCGCTTATTATTTATCTAACCATCTATTTATTTCCTTCAAATTACCTAGCATTTATCTTCTTTCCCTCCTTTCCCTTTCCCAATTAAAAAGAAAAGAAAAAAAAACCCTTTTAACAAATGTACATAGTCAAGAAAAAACAAATTCTCATATTGCCTATGTCCCAAAATGTCTCATTCTGCATTTCCAGTCCATATCACCTCTATGTCAGGAAGCAGGGAGTATGCATTGTCATTGGCCTCCTGGAATTATGGTCAGTCATTGGACTAATTAGAGTTCTTAAATTTTTCAAAGTTATTTGTCTTTTTAATGTTGTTATTGTACAAATTGTTATTTTGGTTCTACTCACTTTATTTGATACCAATTCATAAAGAAGCCTTCCTGGGCTTGTCAGAAACTTTATCCTTATTTCTTATAGCTTCTTAGTATTACATTAAATCCATAAACCATAATTTGTTCAGCCATTCCTTAGTTGAAGATTTGTTTCCAGTTATTTGCTACAACAAAAAGATCTGCTGTATTTTGCACACGTGGGCTAATTTTCTTTATTTTTTTTTGGATTCCTATAGAGGTACAAGTCTAATAGTGATATTGCTAGATCAAAGGGTATGCTTTTTAACTTTGGGGACAAGGTTTCATATTGCTTTCTAGAATGGCTGGACCAATTCATATCTTCACCAACAAATACAAACCCTAATATACCTTCTCCCCCAACGTTGTCTCTTTCCTTTTTTGTCAACTTTGCCAATCTGATGGACATGAGATTGAACCTCAGAGTTGCTTTAATTTTCCTTTCTCTAATTATTTATTATTTGGAGCATTTTTTCCTGTGGATTTCTTTCTTTCTTTATTCCTTTTTGCTTTTTTTGGAGGGGAGAATGCAGGGCAATTGGGTTTAAGTGACTTGCCCAAGGTCACAGGGCTAGTAAGTGTTAAGTATCTGAGGCCAGATTTGAACTCAGGTCCTCCTGACTCCAGGGCCGCTGCTTTATTCACTGCACCACCTAGCTACCCCCGATTTATTTCTTTCACAACTTTCTGTTTATATCCTTTGACCGTTTATCAATTGGGGAATGGCTCTTATTTTAAATTTGAATCAGAGGACAAATATTTCTTTTAATGTTCTCCAATTTTAGCCAGGGTGACTAGGATCTTAATTGAATTTGACTGAACAGTATCCATAGCTCTGTCTGAACTATGGTTTTCCCTTGGTTGGAGTAGCAGTGGGGTAAAAAAGTAAAAAAAATGTCTCTGTGATTAGGTTCTGAATCATAGGCAAGTCAATCCACAGATCAGGAAACATCTCTTAATTACTTCCTACGCACTAGGCCCCATGCTTTGGGTCGGGGCTACTAATACAAAAGTAGAGCAGTCCTTGCTCTTAGGAGGCTGTTCTCTGTTTAGGGAAAGGGTATAATAAGTTCACAAACATAGTACAAGACTGAGTGATGAGTGGGCTGGTACTAACAAGTGGGAGAATAAAGGAAAAACTCTTGAAGGAGAAAGAGACTGAGCTGACAGGTCAAGAGCAAGTCCTGGAACAGAAAGGGCCAGAGGTAAGAGGTGGTGTTTGAAAAGGAAATGGTAAAACAAAAACAAAAAATGGGAAGATAATAGCATTTTTTGAGAGAGTACTAATCAAAGGCAAAGTCCAGGGTTCTGGATGCAGCAGTACAATAACTAACAGATATGCAAGGGAATATCCAGAGAAGGAGACCAGAATGACGGAAGATGTTGAGTTTATGCTACTCAAGGATCAGCTGAGGGAAGGGATGTTTAACTTGGAAAAGAGAAGCCTTGGAGAAATGCGGTGGTTGTGCCCAAGTACTCGGAAGGCTATCATGGGGGAAAGAGAGGAGTTTTACTTTACCTGGTCCAGGAAGGTAGAAGTAGGAATAACAGGAGAAAGTTAAAAAGAGGGTTTGGTGTAAAGAAAACTTTCCGACTGTTGGTTGTTGTTCAGTCATTTCAGTCACGTCTGACTCTTCATGTCCCCATTTGGAGTTTTCTTGGCAAAGATACTGGCGTGGTTTGCCATTTCCTTTTCCAGCTCAGACGAGGAAACTGAGGCAAATGAGGTTAAATGACTTAGGGTCACACAGCTAGTAGGTATCCGAGGCCAGATGTGAACTCAGGAAGATGAGTCTTAAGGTTGACCAAAAGTGGAATGTGCTGCCTCTGGCGATAAGAAGCTTTCCCTTCCATTATGGTCTTCAAATGAAGATGGGAGGATCACTAGCTGGGGATATTACAGAGAGAATTTTCATCAGGCATGGATTATATTCAGTATTTTAGGTCTCTTCCAACTCTGAGATTCTGTGATTCTGTTAGAGATAGCCAAGTCTACAGTGATGTCCAATGCTAGGTATTAATAATTTATTATTAGTAGTATTAGCTACTAATAATTATTAATATTAATGATTAATGATTAATTATTAATATTAAGTATTAATAGTAACATTCAAATTCTGAGCCAATAAAGATCCATCTGGGCCATATATTGACTTAGAAAATCACATAGTAGCATTATCCATGACCTATTGTATTCTTATTTTGTTAAATATTTCTCAATTACATTTCAATCTGGTTAGAGCCTTACTTGAGACTGTTGGTAGCAATGAGCTCACAGGCTCTGTGTTTGACACCTCTGGTGTATTGTATAGCTCTTGATTTGGAGTTAGGAAGACCTGGTCCAAATTCTCTCTCAGACATTTATCACCTGTGATTCTGGGGAGGTACTTTTATCACCTAAAAATGGACACTGTACTTCTAAAGTCCCTTTCAGCTAAATCTGTGTTTCTGTGAACATTGAGGTATACAAGAACTTATCTCAACATGTTGCCTTTCTTTGAAGCTAGGGAAACTGAGAGGGAAATGAGGAGGATGAACATTATAGGTATGGTGGATATCCAGTTCAAAGTTACAGTGATGAAAGATGGAAAAATTGGAAAGGCAGGGGGACAATTATGAAGAACTTCAGATGCTAAACAGAGAACTTTAGGTTTGACCCTAGAAATAATAGGATTCAACTAGAGGTTTTTAGTGGGGTAACACGGGCAGACCTATGTTTTAAGAAAACCACTTTGACAACTGAGTGGGGGATGTATCGAAGTGGGGAAACACTTGAGGCAGGGAGACCAGTGAAAAAGGTGGGCCAGTGAAGAAATGATGATGGCCTATACTAAGGTGCTGGCTGTGTAAGTAGAGAGATGAGATGTATACAAGAGATGCTGTGAAGATAAATGCATTTGCCAATAGATGGGATCTGTTGGATGTGGGAGAGTAAGTTTAGGAAGACACTGAGGTTGCAAGCCTGGGAGATTGGGAAGATGGGAGCCCCCTCACAGTACTAGGAAAGTTAGGAAGAGGGGAGAGTCTTGGAGGGAAGTTATTTTTTGAGCATGTTGTGTTTTAGATATTTTTGGGACTTCAAACACAAAATGTCCAAAAGGTAGTTAGTTTGTGATGCAGGAATATAGCTCAGGAGTGAGACAAGGGCTGGATCTGGGAATAATTTGCAGAGATGTGATAATTAAACCCATGGGACCTAATGAGATAACCCAACAAGAAAAAGAGAAGGGGCCCAAGCTAGACTCTTGGGAGACACCCACAGTTAGTGGACATGACATGGATGAACCACCGGCAAAGGAAATTGAGGAGTGGTCATATAGGCAGAAGAGAACAGTGTAATGAAAACCTAGAGAAGAGAAGGTAAGAGAGGATCCTTTCAAAGGATACAAGGAGCTCAGAAAGGATAAGGATTGAGAAAAAACCATTAGATTAAGATTAAGAGATTAAGAGATCAATGGTAATTTTTGAAAGAACAGTTTGCAAAGGGTTTAGAGAAGAATGAGAGGAGAGGAAATGGAAGCACTTAGTATAAACACCTCATGCTTTGACCTTGTATCTACCTCAACTTTCAATCTACCCTATCTCACTCAGTTAAAGTTAACATATTTGTTCCATTCCCTAAGGGTCAAAATTACACTTGCTTCTTAATAAATCAGTCAGAGCTAAGGTGCTAATGTTGAACAATGAATTACTGTATTCATGCTCAAAGGGCTTTTTTGTTTGTGGTTGTTCTTAACAGGAGACTCATAGAGCAATAATTCAACACAAATCGATGAAACTTGAATGGCAACATTTCCAACACTGCTTTATTGATGCAATGTGAGTAAGTATGTGTATGTGTGTGTGTGTGTGTCTGTCTGTCTTTCATTGACCCTTAAAATTTTAGCACTCCTACTCTCACCTGTTTAAAGTGTGCCCTGTACTTAATAAGATCTAAATCTGTCTCTAATCCTATTCCAAAGGAAGATTTAGATATACAGTTTAAAATCTATATGAAGTCAACCACATTTAAAATGAAAGGATTATTTAAAGTAGTGGTTTCCAAACATTTTTTGGTCACAAACTCTTATCAAAAATTTTTTGAGCGTGTATCCTGAATACTGTATATGTTTGTTTAATTATTACTCATACTTAAGTGTTTTATAAAGTACACAAAAATAGAAATTAAAAAGGATATAATATAGATATATGATCCTAGAATTAATAGAGAGGCATTGGAGTATATTGAATAGAAGAATGAAATCATAATACCGGTGCTTTAGGAAAATAGTTTTGGCTGATGAATAGAGGATGGGTTGGAATGGGGGAAGGCTTGAGGAAGGGACAATAAGTAGGAGGTTGTTGGAAAGGTCCTTGTGAGGGATGATGGAGTCTTAAACTGAGGTGTTGGCTATGGGAATGGAGAAAAGGGATGCAAGAGATGTGACTGTTTAAAAGATAAGATTTGATAATTTATTCAATATGTGGGTTCACATTAGGAATTGAAGATGATGTTGAGGTTGTGGACCTGGATGACTGGAAGGATAGTGGTTCTCTTAGAAACAGTGAAGTTTTGGAGAGGGATGGATTTTGGGGAAAAGATAATGCAGTAAGATTTGTAATGCACATTGCAACCTATCCATACTTGCTAATCCTGTGTGACTCACTGTATCTCACCCAAAACAAAAAGGGGAATTCAGGACTCTTACTCATTGATTGCTGTGAGAGCACTCCCAACACAGTCAAGAGGTGGCCTGGGGGACAGAGCGTGGGTATTCTGGACAGGTGGGAGTTGTAGATGTCTGGTAATTTGTAACAACTCTCAGGAGTTAACTTCTGCAGCAAAAGGTAGAAGGTCAAGAACCTACATTGTGGAGTGAGAGAGTAAAATTGAAAAGTAAAGGAGGAGACTAGGGTAGGTGTGATTATATTGTACACAAACTCCATGATTGGCTCTAGTGGGGAGAGAAGGTAAAACAGTCGTCAACCGGTGGGGTTGAGCAACCCCTTTTTTCCTACTCTGATTAGTTATTCACAGACCCTTTGGGCTAGTTTGGGGGAGTCCATCCCGGAATTTTTTGAGGCACTACTGCCACCCACTTTTACTTTGGAAACCACTAATTTAAAGGAGCAAGAGTTAAATGCAGTTCTGGGAGAGAATTCATTAGTTAAATTCAGTTTGGGGATAAAATATAAACAAAAATTTCACATTAAATCTTCCCATTTCATTTTCTCTGTTCCTTACTCCCTGCCTTCTCATGTCCTTATTACATTACCTTGAATATTCCTTCTCAATGCTTCCTTCATTCTTTAGGATTTCCAAGCAGCCTCTTCCTCTCTTAGACTCTGGCTTCCTCCCCAACCTTTTCCCATATCAGGATACAAGGCATTTATGTAGTGCTTTAAAATTTATGCTTTACATAGATTATCTTATTTTCTACATGGCTCCTCTTTCTTCTCAGACAATATCTTTCTCATACTTCAAAAAGTTGTAGTAAAAATATAGCTATGTCTTATAGCATATAGTTAGTCTATGACTTTCTCAATTTCACTTTACAGTTGCTGCAACAAAGGAAAAACATACATTTATTATGTATTTACTTGTGTTCAGAGAGCAGAATACAAGGTGATGGGGGAAATACAAAATTTACATAAGCCAAGTCATAAGAAAGACTGGATCCTGCCAAAGTATACACAATGGGGTTTCCATATTGTCAGGGGAGAACGCATAGATCTCTTTCAGCATCCTTATAGGATTCCAAACTGCAAATCCATCTGGGGATGTTATAGTAAATATGATATCTGATTTGGCCCTGATATGTTGAATCTAACTTCCTGGCAAAAATTGGATGCAGCAGATACTCTTATCTGAACTCTGTGTCACTTTTCATTTTACGTGTGGTATGGTTCCCAGAGAGCCCTCAACCTCTTGGTTAGAGCAGTGAAAATGAAAGGCAAGAGATGGATGTACCTCCCTCAAAGAAGCAGCATTGAATCCATCTACCTCTCCTATGAAATGGAGAGAGTAAGTTTGCTGTTGCTGGTTGTAGCAGTAAGTATTGAGGTGTATTAGCTTCCATGGACCTGGGGTTGGCTTTCTTACTGTTTCTTTGTAATATGGGGAGGAATAGAAAGAAGCATGACTCCAAAGACCTTGCCACTTATTTGAATGATCCTGTGGAGGAGTACTTTGGCAGCCAGCAAGGCTGACCCTATTAGGCCATCTTGGGCAAAAAGATTTTGTGGGGTCCCAGCTCTTTGATTAAATAGTCAATTTAACAATTTGATTAAAATATAATACAAAATTCATGAGCTCATGGGAGATATACTGAGTCATCATCACACTATAATATGAATTAAATATAAGAAATAAAAAGTCAAATTTTAATCTATTTTAAAAAAATGTTTCTTTTGAAAGTATTCAAAATTCTTACATCTTTGAGTGACATCATTAAATGAGGTCTAGGATAGTTTTAAAGGCCTGAATGTAAATGTATGTTTTGTTAATATCAAGACTTTACTTTTGATTATAACAATGAACTAAGCAAATTCAGTCTGTTTCAGAACTTTCGCCTAAATAAAACATGTTCATATGTACTCATATCAATACTTTTATCATTTCAGTGATGTGTAATAGCGAATAGTATACTCTTGAACAGACAAGAAAATCTATAAGGCAGTTCAGTATTATTATAGTTTTAGGTTACATTGCCATTGGAACCAGGGATTAGTATGTTCGATAGGGTTTTCCATATGAGCTTCAATAAAAAATTTACGGTATGGTTGTTTTTTTAAAAACTTTTTTGAAAAGTTCTGGAGTTTTGGGTTTTGTCAACAATGATATTCATATTTTCAGTGACTTCCTCTTGAAGTGGTGTTATGGAGTCATTTTTCAGTCATGTCCAACTTTCTATGACTCCATTTGGAGTTTCTGTGGCAAAGATACTGGAGTGGTTCTCCATTTCATTCTCAAGATGAGTGTCCCTGACAATGGGTCCTACTCTACCCACTGCACTGTCTGTCCTACCTGTCCTTTCTTGAGGTAATGTGGCACAAAACACAAAATTATGTTTTAAATAACTGTCTAATGTCATATTGTAGTGAGTAGTAAACATAAATACAATCCTAAATTTTTTATCTTTTTTTAAAAAGTACATTTCTCCACTGTTCAAATATGAGATCAAATTTCTGGTCTTTTTTGTACATTTGACACACAGACACCTTTAGCATACAGGACAATTGGATATCCAAGACAAGTTTTTTTCAACACAGTGGGGTACAATCTTGAAAAAGGGAATGATTTCACAAAGTATTGGAAATCTGTCAACTCTTTATCAGTGGGACAGATAGCTATGTAATCCACACTTCTTTATGTCGTTGCTCTAAAGAAAGTTTATGAAAATTTGTCTAGAGCTGCATGGTACTTTTCCTGGAAATCTTTCTTGTACAAAAATCAGTGAGTCAGTTATTAATCTATACCAGATGTACCAACCTGTAAGTGCTCAAATATGCATGGATTACAGCATTAACCTGTGTGATCCTTACTCTTAGAATTCTGTATAGCATGTGCAAACACTGACTGTGATTTCCCCCACCCATCCTTCTGGCTCTTTGAAATGTTGTTCATCAGATATTCTAGGAAAATAGTTTAGACCATGTGGGCTTACTTCACAATTGTGTGTGTGTGTGCGTGTGTGTGTGTGTGTTTGTGCCTATGAAGACTGAAGTCTTCCAAAATGCAAGATCCTCTGAGGCTTGGAGCTGGAATAGAGAGAGAATAAAATTGTATCAAAGACTTGGTCCCAATTGTGGGTAGCCTCTCGCAGGACTTCCACAAAGATTTAAATTTGATGAACTGGTGCTGAGTGAAGTGAGCAGAACCGGGAGAACATTGTACACAGCAATAGCAACACTGTGTGATGATTAAGTATGATAGCTCTTCTCAGCAATACAATGATCCAAGACAGTTCCAAAAGACTCCTTGAAAATGCTATCCATATCCAGAGAAAGAACTATGGAGTCTGAATTCAGATCAAAGCATACTGTTTTCACTTTTTTTTGTTCTTTGTTTTTTCTTTCTTGTGGTTTTCCCCCTTTGTTCTGATTCTTCTTTTACACTACAATATGAATTAAATATAAGAAATAAAAAGTCAAACTTTAATCTATTTTTAAAAAATGTTTCTTTGGAAGTATTCAAAATTCTTTGAATTTTGTAACATAACTAATGTGGAAATATGTTTAACATGATTGTACATGTATAACCTATATCAGATTGCTTGCTGTCTTGGAGAGGGGGGAGGAAAGTAGAGAGAAAAATTAGAAACTCAAAATTTTAGAAAAATGAAGGTTGAAAACTATCTTTACATATAATTGGAAAAAATACTAATATTATTTTAAAAAAAGATTTAAATTTGATGGAGGGCAGACACTGGAGAACATGGAATGTTTTAACTCTATGCCTTGAGGAAAGCATGTTGACTCCAGAGGAGATGGAGAGGTTTTTAAAATAAGAGGTTTGACAGTTTTATAAACAGTGAATATTTGACAAACCAGATCAGGATAAGGTGTGTATTCCATTCTCTCTATGGCCCTGGCCTTGATTTTTTTTGAAGGAGGGATCCTTTACCTAGTTTGAAGATTGGCTGTTGTATCTACAGAGAAAGGTTTAGATTATATTCCCTTGAATGGGACCAGGAGGTTTGACTCTGAAGATCAGCAAGGCTATTGGTGCGGGACACTGAATGAAATGTTCTGGTCATGTCCTCTGCCAGTGCCATCACCATAGAGCAGGGCTATTGCCTGATGTCATCTTAATGCCAAAGAGCACAATGGTTCAGGTAAATTGGACTATTTCTGGGTTTGACGAGCTGCTGGAAGACTAGAATACCTGAATTCAAATCCAGCCTTAGAAACTGTATGACCCTAGGCAAGTCACTTAACTTCTATCTGCCTCAGTTTTTTAATCTGTAAAATGGAGATAATGATAGCATTTTCCTCCCCAGGGCTGTTGTGAGGATAAAATGAAGGTAATATTGGTAAAGCACTTTGCAAACCTTGAAACAGTATATTAATACAAGTTATCATTTTTATTGATCCCAAGAACTTCACTGATACCATCATTGACATCACTGTGCCTTTTAAGAACAGATATTTGGTTTTCAAATCAGCCAGGGTTGGCAAAATTGCAAATGTCACATATTGTGCCAACATCTGGTCCAGGAAGGCTTAGAGTATATAGTAACATAGTGAGTGTGGGGGCTCTGGAAGGTTGGGATGTGACCAGTGGCTCTATATGATCCAAACCGAAAACTGGCCAGATGTATTGCAATCTCACAAGAAAACCAATGTCTGGAGATTCAGTCAGGTGGAGCACATGTAAATATATCTAGCGCAGGACTAGCATGAGAAAGTGCACAGAATAAATACAAGTAAAGAATGCTAACTCATTATTTTAGCAAGGCATAAATATTTAGATCTTATTTATTTAAAAAGTGAGTCGCTATTTTCCTTGTGCAGGTTTGTTGTAAGTATTGTTTTTCTTTTTAAAATATATACATATATGTGGATTTTAAGACTATTATGTTATTTAGCACGTTATAGTGTTGTTCCCTATTTATTAAATTGGAAAGAAAATTCTGATGGAATTCATGATGATGTGGTCATGCTTGTGTGTATCGGTTTTTTAAACATCGATTGTGCATAGGCAGGTCCTGCCTTCTCAGATTGTTTCAGTTCATACTTAATAAAATGAAAAATATTTATTATGTACTTATGGTGTTCAGAACAGAGAGAAAGGAGGTGGGGACAATAAAAAATTTTTATAAGGCAACTTATAAGGAAAGTAGGGATCCTTACAGTGGGAGGAAGATGAGAATAACGGCCAGAGAGTAGAAGTCAAAAGACCCAAATTCTAATCCTGGTTTTGTCCCTTATTACCTTCATGGACAATTCACTTAATTTATTTGAATCTTTTGGTTTCCTCATCTATAAAATGAGGAAATTGGTCTGTATGATCTCTAAGGTTCCTTTCTGCTCTAAATCCATGATCCAATGATGCAAAATATGGTTCCAGCCATTTTGAACCTTATACTCTAGATGAGAGTTTAATCAGCAAATCATGCCTATATGATTTTTGGAAGATACTTTGTGAACTCAGAAGTTTTTCCCTTGAATATGTTTCACTGATCCTTGGCTGCATTTCTGTTGGAGTGGCATTGTTCCACTTAAATAGCTCTTAGGGAAAATTAAGTCCAGTGTAGATAGAACTTGGTTGTTCCTAAACTTGTTTTGCTCATTCTCAATCTTCCTCTGATACCATCTGTGTACCAATCACCTTCTTTTTGTTACCTGCCTCCCCCCCCCCCCACTTTATTATCATCTAGGCTTAATTTGAGTAACTTCTTTCCCCTATGAAATTTGTGCTGCTTTAGTTCCGAGATAATTTACTATTGTTAGGGCCCAGATCTCTACATCATCACTTCCTTTCTGGCTTTTCGCCATGGCTTCTACTCTCTGGCCATTATCCTCCTCTTCCTCCCATTGTAAACCTGGACTCTGCCCCCTGTTTTTCCTGACTTTAATTGGTGAGGTTTTGCTTTCTATTCTTCTGGTTTGGGTTTTGTTGTCATTCTCTGGCCCTTCTCTTCGTCATGATATTGGGTGTCTCTCCTTGTCCTCCCTTTCACTATATCTTTCTGTGCTGCCTTCTGTTAATATGTATAAGCTCCTTGAGGGTAGGAGTGGTCCTGCTTGCTTATCTCTGTATCCACAATAAGTCAGCAAGTGCTAAATAAATGCTTTATCTTCTTTCCTTCCTTCCTGTCAATCTATCATCTCTCTCATATCTTATCGCTTTGGAGAATTATTCCTACTTTTCTTCAGAATAATAGAATGAATATAATGTGATTATTTGCATTTTCAGCCCAAATTTTCAAAGTTTTTTTGGTAGACATTCTATACTCTCAACGTCGCAAATTATTTTTCTAAAGCAACATTTTTGCAAAAGCATTAACTGGTTGGCCTCTCCTTAACTCTCCAGGATATTTGCCAAGAGTGCTCCTTTGAGTTAGGGTTGGATCTATGTACACATGTAGAAATTGGGGTCCAATAAAGTATTCAAGTGGTGTGTGATTTGATGGGTGCTGAAAGGCCTCAGGTCAACACTGTTCACCTAATGCGTGCACAAATAAGGTACTTTCTGTTGAAATGAATTGAATTATAGTTTCTTATTAAAGGAACATAGTGGGCACGTGGAAGCTGCTTAATAAATTTTTTATTGATTGATTGAAAGGAATTTCATGTAACAATGAGAAGGTGGAGAGAGAGAGACTTGTTTTTGGATTGGAGGCTAGCTGCCAACCCTTGAAATCTTATTCCTAAAACTGATTTTGCATTAGTTATTTTTAGGGTTCTTAGTGTGGTGTTGCTTTAGGAATATTAAAGTATTATAAAAATGTGAACTATTTATTTTTACTTAAAAATAACATTAACGTCCTTTGAGAATCACCTTCCCTTTGTTCTTCACTCTTTTCCTTATCCTCCTATTCCTCAGTTGGTAATAGATTTAGTGCTGGAAGAAATCTTCTGGTCCTTAGAAATCTTTTGGTGATTCCAAACCCCCCTCTTCCAGATGAAGAAACTGAGACCCAGAGAAGTTAGGTGATTTGCCCTACATCTCACTGGTTGGTCTTTTTTAAAAAAAAATTGTATTTAATTTTTTTAATCGGAAAAATATACACATCTCTCTCTCTTACCTTAATCCCCTCCCTCCCAGTTAAGAATGAAAGAGAAACAAAACCACTGTTAAAAACATGCATAGTCAGGAAAGACAATTTCTACATTGGCATATTCAAAAAATTGATGTCTCATTCTGTCCTCGGAATTCTCCACTTCCCTATTAGGAGGTGGGTAGCATGTTTTGTTGTTTGTTCTCTGGAATCTTGGTCCCATGGTTGGTCATTACACTGGTAAGAGTCCCTAATTCTTTCAAAGTTGCTTTTCTTTGCCATCTTGTTGTCATTGTATAAATAGTTCTTTGTTTCTGTGCACTTTATTCTGGATCCGTTCATACAAACCTTCCTAGGTTTCTCTGAAAC
>CM053584.1:235560565-235601806 GCA_028627135.1 Pseudochirops cupreus
CCAAAATAGAACTTGAAAGAATCCACCGATCACCTCCTGAAAAAGATCCCCAAAAGAAAGATACTACTTATAATTTTAAAGAAAACTCCATTTATTCCCATGCTTTCTAGTTTTTTTTTTAAAAAAATTAAACAAAACTAAGTACTTTGTCAAAATCTTTGTCTATATTTAAATTATAATGTTTTTTTTCTTTTTTTAAAATTTTATTTTAGACTCAAATGCCAGAACACAAATACAGAACAGAAAAAAGAAACAAAAATATATGATAAACTTAAATATTGGAACTTTAATACAAAGTTAGAAAGAAAAAAAAGCATGTTGTGTGCATCTCAGAACATAAGAGAAGTTTCAAAATATGTAGTAATAAATTTTCATTTCAAGAAAGCCTGTATGATAAATAATATGCATTGTACTGAGAATTGTCCATCTTTTCTTTGCTTCTTTGGGAGTTTTCTTTTTTTTTTTTACTTTAGTCTTTTTTTTTTTACCTCCCCCTTCCCCAGGTACCCCCCAGAAGGCTACAATTAAGTTTAGATATGTTTCTCTATAGCTATAGATATATACATATGCATATACATATATACATACATATATAGACATATACTTTCCCAAACCTATTCTACTCCTGATCTTTGTCTTTTATGTATGATTATATCTCTTGTTTCCTATCCCTCCTGCATCCTCTACTTTACTTCTACCCACTACCTTGTCCTCCTATAACTTGCCTACCCCCCTCCAAGGATCCCTCCCCTATCCTCCCATTCCTATAAATCTAAACACCCTTCTATACCCCCATTTTACCTATTCCCTCACCCTTCCCTCTAAAGATCTCTCCCTTGTCCTTCTCCCCTCTCTATGTCCCTACTTTTTTTTTATTTCTTCTGAATTTAGAAGATTTTTATACTCTTTTGAATACATATGTGTTGTTCCCTCTTAAACCCATTCCCGACGAAAGTAGGTTACCAGAACTACCAGTCCTCTTCCCCTATGTAATTCCTCTTTATCAATTCTTCCTTTTGTATCTCAAATAATTACTCTTTTAAGTTGTTCCTAAATGATTTTACTTTTTAAATTAATATCATTCTCAGGTTTACCCCAATCATTCTTTTAAACTACCCAATTATTAATAAGAATCTTAGACATCCAGTTTACATTTTACATATATAAAAAGTAAACAGTCTATCATTATGGATCCCTTGTAATTAGTCTTTGTTATATGCCTTATATTTCTCTTGGTTCTTATATGCTGAATTTTCTATTAAGTTCGAGATTCTTTTAAACAAGGTTTTGAAAGTTTGAGAGTTTATCAAATGTCCATTTTTTTTTCATTCAGGATAATACTTAACTTTGCAGGGTATGCTATTTTTTGGTCAGAGCCCCAGTTCTTTTGCTCTTTGATATGTTGTGTTCCAAGACCTGTGGCTCTTTAATGTCTCTGCTGCGAGGTCTTATGTAATTCTAATTGTGTCACCATCATATTCAAATTGTTTTAATTGTATTTTTTGTGTTATTAATAAGTTCAATTATACTTCTAGTTTTCCCAATATTGAACCAGCCCTGTATTGCTAGTATAAATCTAGCCTGGTGATAGTGATATGATGATATGGTGATATGATCTTTGTGATACATTGTTGTAGTCTCCCTGCTAAAATGTATTTACTTTTTTTCATTAATATTCGTTAGGAAAATTAGTTTATAGTTTTCTTTGTTTTGATTCTCTCTGGTTTATATATCAAGACCATATTTCTGTCATAAAAGAAATTTGGTAGGGTTTCTTTACTTATTTTTTCCCCCAAACAGCTGATACAGTATTGGACTTAGTAATTCTTTAAAAGTTCGGTAGCATTTACTTGTAAGTACACCTGGTCAGGGGGTTTTTTCCTTTTAAAATTCATTTATGGCCTGTTCAGTTTTTTTCTAAAGTAGGGTTATTTAAGTTATCTCATGTTTTGTTAATTGGGGCAATTTCTATTTCATTTAGTTTATCAATTTTATTGGCATATAGTTGGGTGAAAAGCCTCCCAATAGTTGCTTTTTATTTCTTCTTCATTGATTATGAATTCACCTCTTTCATTTTTGATACTGGTTAATTGATTTCTTCTTTCTTTTAAAAATCAAATTAGTTAATGGTTTATCTATTTTGTTATTACTTTTTCTAAAAACAAAAACCTGGCTCCAAGTTTTTTAGTTCAATAGACTTTTTTAACCGTTTACTTTTTAATCTCTTCTTTGACCTTCAGAATTTTTATTCTGGTATTTAATTAGGGGTTTACAATTTGATTGGTTTTTTTTGCTTTTTATTTGCATGCTTAGTTCATTGATTTGTTCTTTTTCTTGTTTATCAATGAAAGAGTTCAGAGACAGATATTTTCACTTAAGTACTTCTTTGGCTTTATTCCACAAATTAGGATATATTGTTCCAATGTTATCATAATTTTTAATTAAATTACTGTTTGTATAATTTTTAAAGATCTAGTTATTTAGTGTCCAATTAGTTTTTAATCTCTATTTTAAAAGCCCTTTACTGAATATAATTTTAATGTATTATGGTCAGTAAAATATATGTTTAATATTTCTGTTTTTCTGCATTTATTTATGAGGTTTTTAATACCCTAATATATGGTCAACTTTTTGTGAAGGTGCAATGCAAAGCTGAGATATATGCCTTTCTATTCCCATTCAATATTCTTTACAGGTCTATCATATTTAAATTTCCTAAAATAACTTTTTTCTAGTTTATTTTTTATTCAGATTTATCTAGGTCTGAGAAGGGTAAATTGAAGTCTTCCATTATTATAATTTTACCATCTAAATAGATAGTGTAACATTTAATTTCCTATAACTCATTCAACTTTCGTTTTAAGAATTTAAATGCCCTGCCATTTGGTGTGTGTGTGTATGTAATTAGGGTTGCTATTAATTTATTGTCTATGGCAGTTATTAGCAAACTGTAGTTTCTGTGTTTATTTTTTAATTAGATCTATTTTTTTAAACTTTGTATGAGATCATGATTATTACTCCCACTTTTTTCCTCCTTAGCTAAAGCACAATAGATCTAGTTAAGCCCTTATTTTAACTCTTGTGTGTCATTCTGTTTCAAGCATGTTTCTTGTCTACAACATATTGTTGGATTCTGAATTCTAATCCATTCTGCTATTCTGCTTCATTTTATGAAAAAAGTGATGTAATTCTTTTCATATTCACAATTATTATTGTTAACTACGTGTTTCCCTCCATCCTATTCTCTTATGCTTCTACCTCTCTCTTTCCTCTTTAAGAGTTTTTTTTTCCTGACTAGTGTCTCCCTTAGTGCACCTTCCCTTTTATTCCCCCTTATGTGTTTAATTCTTATGTCACTGACTATGATAAAAGAGGCTCTGATATGTGGGACATGCATCGGTATAGTGATGTTATTCAGTGCCAACCTCACTCTGAATGAACTGCAGTAAAATATGTCTCTGGCTCATGCTGGCTTATTAGCAATGACAAGTTGATAAATTCATCCAACAATTATGGCAACCACAAAAAGACTGACTAACTCAGAACTTCTAAGTTCCCAGTTTCAAAAAACTTTCCAATGTGTATTTTGGTGAATTAACAAATTCAGAGACTTCTAGAGAAGTTGAAATGGGAAGATTGACAATGCGGCAGTCTAGCACCTTTGTCCTCTAAATGGAGAGATATATAGAGGTTTTGTATTTTGTGTGTTCTTGTTTTGTATTGTCTATCTGTCATTCATAATTTAATATATTTTCGTAGTTGCCCTTTCTGCCTAAATTCCTAATGGTGATAAATCTGACATAAATCATAGTATAACTCTGAGCCGGATATTTCCCACCACCAAAAAAAAAAAAACACAGAAAAAACCAAAACCATGTACAGAGCTCAGACTTCTGTCCTCTTATGACCTTTTTCTGCTTTCATAGTTTGGTTTGGGGAGCCTACAACCTTTCAGTACTCACAAAGTGATCTGGGACAGGATCTGTTCACTGCCCTCCTGGTCTGAGCTCTGTAAGTTCTTGACCTGGGTTTAGATATGCCAGCTTGTTCTGAGTTTTGCCTGCTGGACTCAGGCATTATTAGCCCACCGGGTGGCTCTGCTGTTTCAGAGTGACTGAAATGTAGGCTCCCCTTTGGTCTAGAATTCCTATCCTGGTTATTCCACTATATGTTTATGTACTGGGCTAGATGCTGGAGGTGAGTTATTGCTCTGCTCCTGGGATCAGAGTCACTTATCTACTGTGGACTTTTGGAACTTGTTCCTTGCTCAGTACAAAGCTAGAGCCTACTTTTTCAATCATTCCTCTCTGTCCTGGATCTGTGACCTGGAGTTGAGTAGTGGGCCAAACTGTTGCTAGATGACACCTACTAGTATATTCAGATCTTACTGAGGGGTCTGCTGAGATTTCCTCCTAACCTGATGCTTACCACCCTGGTGTCCTGTCTTGGATCTTTTTCAGTCTTTAAGTATTGGAAAGGTCCCTGCTGCCACATGCTCCTGGCCAGACCCCCAATCCCAATATCTGTAGACCTTTCTGTCTATCTTTCTAAGTCACTTTGGGCTGGAAAAATGATTCGCTGACTTTTTCTTGACTTTCCCAATCAGTATTCAGTCTTAATTTTTCTTTATCTTTGTCCACAAGATATATTGGGTGAATGAGGCTAAAATGCTTCCTTTCATTTTTTCATCTTGACTTCACCCAAGTTTTAACAACTTTTAAATATCTGTTTTGGCTACTTTAGTTCTTTTTAATGGCCTTCATTCACTCTTTACTCTGACCTGTGCTGGTTTCTGTCATTTTTTTTTATTCTGGAGATTTAAAAACTTTTTAGTTTCATAGAAATTTTATTTTAAAAATCCTGTTAATCTTGATGAAGTGGCAAAACTATATTGTTCCCTTCCTGCCTGAGGCATTGGTGGCATTTTGGAAAAACTGTACTGCTACAGGGGGAAGATCAGAGTGTAAAATGGATTTAGGACTACTATTACTATGTAAATTTAAATATTAATGAACAAACAAATGATGCTGCATTTGTTAAGTATGAAGCACTGTGCTAAGCATTGAGGATAGAAATACAAAGACAAAGACAGTTCTTGTCCTCAAGAAGGTTTTGTTTTAACACACTGTGATGTTAATGGGATATAAGATCTTCCTGCCCATTAATAGGCCTCATGTGGAGCCCATTAAGGGAAGCTTGATTAGGGGAGGCTTGTTGTTCAGGAAGGCCCACAATTTTTGCTACTTTGTAATTAGGCAGTGAGTCACGAGGGTTGTGGTGCCCTCTGACCCTGAAGAAGGGTATGTATGTATGTATGCATACCTACCTACTTACATACATACATGCATACACACATACTCCAAGGTCAGCATTTTGCTTTGGGGTTTACTCAGTGGAAGAGTATTCTTGTGATTTGACCAGAAGAGACTCTGGGTAGCCATTAAGGAGACTCCAACTTTGAAAAACCCAGATGTTGGTGCTTCTCTCTCTGATAACTATGTATGTATTTCCTTGGTCAGACAGCTGGATATTTCTGTTGATTTGTATTAATTTCTCAGACAATTACAAGCCCTGTCTGTTGGTCTTTATTTCTCTGTTTGAATTTTCTCTATTTTCTTTGTTTGCATTTCCTCTGAAGTTCAGGGTGCTGACTTTTCCCCTGAAGTAATAAATGTAATTAAAAAGACTGTTGACCCCTTGAAGAGCTATCTTTCCTAGTAAAGCAGATCTAAGAACCTGTGCTAGCAGCCATCCTGGATATGCTAGTGTGGTTGCTGCTACACACACATAGGGGAATGATGACTAGAGAGGAACACTTTGGCTGGAAAAATTAAAGGGATGGTGAGTGGGACCAAAGGGAAATGGATTGAAATATTTCCTTTCAGGAATGATGGCAGAGTTGATTTGATTGTAACTCTACAACTAAAATGTAGAGAGGAGTGGGTGAGAGTAGCTAAAAAATGTGAAATAATTTTGTAGGAATACAGAAAACTGATTATAAAAAACCACACAGAGTCCTAGCATTCTTTGACAGAACTCTAGAGTCTGGAAGACCATGGGTTGAAAAATAATCTATTCCATTGTTTAGTGAGCACTAAAACATTTAGAGTCTAGTTAGTTTGGCTAAGACCACTGTTGTCAGCAAGAAAAAAGAAAAGAGTCATTCCTTTGCCTTTCCAATACACTTATAAATGCACACACGTTCAAATAATCCTTGTTTTACTCTGTCTTGAGCGTATAAGTTTTCTTGGCTTCCAATTCAGCTAATCTAACTTTAACTTTTTCTTTCTCTTCTTACAAGTCATCTTAATTGAGTAAAAAAAAAACACGAGTTATTATTTTCTCACTTTTGAGAAAGTCTGGAAATGAAATTTACACAGCACATCAATGTACCTCATTTTACCAAACACTGGAGCCACGTATGGCATCTATTACTTAACCATGTCCTCAACCACTTGGCACTGAATGAGATTATTTCTTTTTACCTCAAGGATTTGGGCTTTTGACATTGTGGAATGAAAGGAAATTGACCCAAGTAGTGACTTTTCTTGACAAAGATAGTAGAGCTGAAAGATAGTTGCTGATATCATATAGTCTCTTAATTTTCTCACTTACCATTGATTGGCATAGGGAAACTTGGATCCCATTATATCAGGATGATAAAGCACACTATAGAAATGTCAAAGTAAAAATGAATGATATTCATTTGGACAAATCATCTGCTCTAAAATCCTAGGAAAGGAGGCTTCCAAATTCTCTTATCATTATTCTTAGAAGGTGACTTAAACATTGATTTATACTGATGACTTGAACAAGAGCAATGTACTAAAATTCTAGAGACCAGAAAGAAGTTTATGTAGCATTGTAGTAGGGATAAGAAGTTTTAAACATTACAAAAAGTACTTAGGACATAACTTTTCTCCTACCTTTTCCCTACCCTACATCCCAAATGAAACAACAAAAATAAAAATCCTAACACCTAAAACAACCTCATTGCTATAAATATACTTAAATGTATAAAGTAAATAGATATCAGGTATATATATTTATTTCCTCCACCCCCAAAGACATATTTAATATACAAAAATCTCATAAATGACATAAATTAATAAACACTTAAAACATAAAACCATAACCATATAGGATTGCTGGATAGATTATTTAATTTTTTCTTTTGGCCTGTGTTGCCTTCAGGTTCACAAATCCAGATCTCCTGAAGCTGGGCATGGCTTAACTTTTCCTAATCTTTTCAGCTGCAAAATTCTTTCGTCCGTTTCTGCCCTGCTATTGCTCATATGTATTATCCTTTCTGAAGTAGTATAGCTGTAGGAGAGCAGCTAGATGGCTCAGTGGGTAGAATTTTGGACCTGGAGTCAGGAAGACCTGAGTTCAAATCTGGCCTCAAGATACTAGTTGTGTGACCCTGGGCAAGTCACTTAACCCCAACTATCCTGCCTTCCCCTCTCCAAAAAAAAAAAAACAAACCAAGATAGACTCCCCCTGACATGATCAGGAGACTGGATTCAATTACAGGAAGCTATGTGTGCCTCACAGTCTCTAAGATTCTTCTGTTTCATGTCATCACAACTCTCCTGGAAGCAGGCTCCTCAACTTTTCCAGGTAGGGAAATATCAGTGCACGTGCCAGATCTTCCCAACATACAGCTATGGAAATTGAGAGATGTTCAGTGACTTTCCTGAGATCATTCATCTAATAATTAGAGCTAAAATTCTAACCCAGCATTTCTTCCACCAAAACCCTGGACAAGAATTGAATGTGGTTAATCAGGTTTCTGTGAGGGGTTGGAGGTTTAAGGTTTAGGCGAGCTCAAGACTCCAAAAATATCAACTTGCCAAGTCCTCCTGAATAAATTAGATTCAAGTCTTCTCTCAGCCAAAGTAAAGCACAGTTTATTAAAGATTCACCATAATGGGTAGACTCTTATAAAGCCTACGTGTCTGTGACACTTGTATTGGACAAGCGACTAGAATAATCTGACACAGACTAAATCTGAGCTAGATTGAATTCTCTGCCCAGTCATGGAGGCAAAATGGATCTTAAATACAGAAAGAGTGTGGGAGGATTTAGGGGTGGTCTAGAGAAGGATTTTGGGGAGGGTCTTGAGGAGGAATCTAAGGAAGATCTTGAGGGGGCAGAGGTAATCAGTCCTTGAGGGCACTCCAGTAAAGACATTAAGGGTGGGAAATAGCTGAAGGCTACCTGGAGATGACAGACAATGGAGGGCTAGGCTAGTTTAAGGGTAACAAATTTGGGTATAGCTATTTTGATGGCCTCAAGGGTGGGAAGTAGCTAGACAGTGGAGGGCTAGACTAGGTTAAGAGTAACAGAGATTTGGGCCTAGGATAGTAAAAGCCTTATGGCTTCAGGCAAATGCCTCATCAAGTGGGAAGATTCAATCAGAGTTCAAGGGTTTCCCAGAGCCTGTACACCATCAAAACGATGATGAAAAATTTTGTATGCTCATTATAGTAACCTTGAGAAATTTCTAGGCTAGAGCCAAATGAACCATTTTTTAGATTGAGGAGTTTAAGCCTAAGGTGTGTTCTTTTACTCCATAGCAAGGCCTGAAACAATCCCCTAGTACTTAGTGAGGATTCTATAAATGACTACTTAGAGTTGAAAAAGATGAAGGAACTGAACCTAGTTAGTATCCAGGTTCTTGGCCTAGATTGAGGTCTACTCCCATCTTTCTAAGCATTAGAAAGTATGTGTATTTGTTTGTTTAAATCAAGATTTACTTGATTTAAATATCACAGGAGAGATATGAGAGGGCTTAGGTCTGTATTTTTTTTTTTCTTCTTGTAGACAGGACCTTTTGTTACTATTTTAATACCTGGCTAGGAGTCATAAAGTTGTCAAGCCTGGAAAGGACCTTGAGCGGGTCTTCTGCTCCAATCCCCGGCTTTCCTGCTGGACTCTAATATTTCTGGATTTTCTCCAGTCTGGACTATCTCCAGTTTCTGGTGAAGGCTGTTGAATTCTAGTTATTTGGATTCTGTGACTGATTTGAGCTGATTCTACCCCCTACTCAAGCTATCTAATTACAAGTCCTCCTTCCCTTTCCTTCCACTACTTAAATATAATTCTTAGTTCAGTAAAATCTTCTTCTCTTATGTTAGTCCTAGAATTGACAGATTAATAAGAATGGCTGTGTCCAAAGGATGCTGCAGTGATACCAGCAGAATCCAGTGCCAAATTCTGCTAAGTGGCTGACTGTATGTAGTCAAAGGGCTTTCATAATGGTAGAAAAGTCCAGAGACAGTTTGGAGCTAGAAAAGAATATGTCAGATTCCTTACTGTCCCTTCTGATTTAGCCAGACAACTCCTTTCCACCTCCCACCTTCTCCCAAGAGGAAGGTATTTGGACAAGTTACTAATGAGAATAGTTTCTTTCTTATTCTTTCAGTCACTGATGAATCACTTCATTTGCCGGAACTTCTATTTCTTTTTCAGAGGTGTGTTAGATTTTTTTCTAATATAGAAAACATAATAAAATGACACATGCCAAAGGGTCCTCTCATAACACCCCAACCCTTCCCCATGCTTTTACATGACTCTCAAGATGGAAATTCTTCCTCCGTCTCCTTCCCTAAAGCCTTTTTCACAATAACATGAATTCCACATCACTCAACTGATAAATTCTGAGAATTAATCTGCTCAGTTCCTTCCTAAGTCTCACACCTTTGGGCAATGCTTGTAGTGTGTAAACTACATTCTTACCTCAAAAGACCTATGTTTTTATTGGTGTGGTCATGCTCTTCAGTGATCCAGAACACTTTCTCTCCATGCTATAATATGGTCTTTGAGAATTGCCATGACCAAAAAATCACCCGCTGGTGCTGTGAATGCTAATGTGACCCTACATGACCATATGAGATGAGGATTTTGTGTGAAGGCTTTTCATTTTCTGTTTCTTGAGAGGATGCAATGGTTTCATATTTTCTTGGAACTGAACCCAAACACATGGCAACAGACTTTAGAAAGGAGGCATTTAAGAGAATCTGACTCCTCGGTATGTCCCCAATTTCCAGCTTGCCTCCCTATAGATTTATGGGAATTTTTCCTCGGGGGAAGTTGGTGCTTCTCTCTTGTTTGAGATCTCATCTCACTCCTATCTAACAAGCTCATTCACTCATATATTTTCTGGCAAATTCTGATCTATAGAACTCCAATAGCTTTTAGCTATCAGCTTGGACAAATGGATTTACTCTTATTCACTACTTGTGATGGTGTCTTGGAAGTATAAATCAAATTAGAGGGTATAAATTAACGGTTACCCTTCCTTCTTTATTAATAAAGACCAGGGAAGTGAGTGGCTGTTGAGTCTACAAATCATGTCCCTAGACTAGAGTTCCATCAATTACTGCTGGCTCTTATCATGTGATCAGCCTTATAGCTCTCTATAAATGAGTTGTTTTTAACTGCATCATAACATAACACAAATTTTTGGATCTGACTTCTAGCTTTGCAAAAATGGCCTCTTTTGGAGCACCTCAAAGGAAGGGAATGAAGAAACATGCTTATTAACTGCCAATTAGGGACTAGGCACTGTGCTAAGTGCTTTATGAATATTATCTCCTTTGATCCTCATAACAAACTTGGGAGGTATGTACTATTATTATCTCTGTTTTACAGGTGAAGAAACAATGGCTAGAGTGAAGTTTAAATGACTTGCTGGGGGTCATACAGCCAGTAGTGTCAGACACCAAAGTTAAGCTCAGTCCTTCCTTATTCTAGGCCTACTGCATTATCTACTGTGCCACCTACCTGTCAAATTCCCCCATTGAGAAGAATAATCCCTATCTTCCTTTGTCTACTAAGCAATTTATTTATTTATTGCAGATACAGTTCTTTTATCAAAAGAAATATTTGTAAGTATAGATGGTAGTTTGGGTTCAAAGTACAGGAATTAAGACACAAAGATAAATTCAAGCTAGACTGAGGACAGAAACTGACAGTGAAATAAATGTCTGGTGATTACTGTACCTGACAGGAGGTTTTTAGTGGTTGATGAGGAAATACATACTTTTAAGTTAATGTAGTTTTCAGTAAAGATAAGGAGTGGGATTCATTCCAAAATGGCCATCTGAAAACTGGGAACAACATTTTGTTGCTCTTTTCTCTGGTGTCCTGGACACACATTTTTCTCATATGTGATCCTTATTTGTGACCACTTTCTACACTGATGGGGATTTGAGGTAGGGTGTACACCAGATCTTTGGGGAGAATATTTTATTGTGACTTTTTTTTACCATGTTATTTAATTATATGCTTTTGCTTTCAACTAATGGTATTCCCTGGCTGATTAGGGGAAAAGTAATCACATTGATGAGAACCATGAGCTAAGATTTTGAGTGCATATGAATACTTTGAATCTGGGATAGCTATTCTTGATTCTCCATGTGTGATACAGAGATATCCTGGGTGTTGCATTTTGCTTGAGGGAAGGGTCTCCAAGGGAGAAGTATTTCATGAAATGACTGTGCTATTAAATGTAAAAAAATTCAGATTATATAAAGAAAACAGGATGGGTGTGGAGCTTGTAGCTAATGACTGTCAGTGAATTGTTTTGACATTTCATTTTTCTTTTTTCAAGGTCATTCAAAGACCAGTCTCTCAATATATCTGTGTTTAGAGAAGATAAAAATTAAATCTGTAAATTAGATTCTAGAGGACAAAGAGTTGGACTCCTTAACCAGAGGAGCTTCATCTCTTTATCATAAAAGGAGACTTAGGTCATTGGCATCATTTTGACTTTATTGGTTTGGATGGAAAGAGAATATGTGGACTATTGGAGGCCAAAATTACTGAAGAGAAAGTTTTACTTTAGAGGGAGCTGTACGACACGATGGACAAAGTGCTAGACCAGTAATTTGGAAGACCTAAATTCCAATCTGACTTCGGACATTTAATAGCTATATGACCTTAGGCTGGTAATTTAACCTGTCTCAGTTTCCTTATCTGTAAATTGAGGATCGTATTTGCTTAGGAGAGGCTAGCTTGTAGGAAGGCTTTTGCACCTTTTGCTAATTTCTAATTAGGTGCAGAGTCATGAGGGTTGTGATGACTTCTGGCTCTGAGAAGTGTATATATGCTCTGAGTTGGCACTTGGCATTGGGAGCTCACTTATTAAAAGGATCTTGTGATTCCCTGGTTGAGATTCTGAGTGGCCATATGTTCAGAACTCCCTGACTGCTCAGTTATAAAGGCTCTCTTGATCCAGGGATGTATTTAAAGTGTATAGTTGATTCAGGTAGTCAGAGCCCTGTCTGTTGGTTTTTATTTCTCTGCTTGTATTTTCTCTGAAGTTCAGGGTACTGACTTTTCCACTGAACTAGAGAATATAATTTAAAAAGATTGTTGACCCCTTAAACAATTATCTTTCTTAGTAAAGCAGATCTAAGAAACTGTGCTAGCAGCCATCCTGGATATGCCAGTGTGGTTGCTGCTACATTTACCCAGGATTATTGTGAGAATCTGATGGAATATTATTTTTAAAGCATTTTAAAAAATGTAGTATGCTATATAAATGCTAGCTATCATTATTGTCATTCTCACCTTCATCATCTTAGCAATTTTGCCTGGTGCTTCTGTTCTATCGGATATGAGAGAAATTTCATTTGAGGTTTTGGATTCTGCTAGGAAAGCCAGAATCTTGAATTTGAGGTTCAGAGATTCTGGGTCCTAATTTTTCAAACTGAGATTAATTGAATCAGATAGTTTACATTCCAGACAAGGAGACAGCTTTCCATTTTCTGCATGTGATTTAATGGAGGTAATAAGTTTAGAGAACAAAATAGTTCCATCCCTAAATGACAAATCAAAACTTTTTATTTAAATGCTCTAATGGATCAGTGATCTCATTGATGTCAATAGTCTCTCTAAAACGTAGATTGCAAGCCTTCTATACCTGTCCTTTCTGTGCAGATCTTGTGTGTGTTTGTGTGTGTGTGTGTGTGTGTGTGTGTGTGTGTTTATAAATTTGTGTTTTCATTGGTGTACAGACTCCTGGTGAAAACCCCCTCTACCAATCTATATGGATGTGTAGTTTGCAACTTAGAGTCTTATAAAGGTTCCCAGGGAACTGGGGGATGAAATGACTTGCCCAGGGTCACAATCTGGTATTTCCTAGGTCTTCCTGACTCCCAGATCAGCTTTCTATTTACTATATCACGCTGTCATCAATTTACTTCAGAGCACCACTTATAATGCCGAGGGTCTCCCTCAAGTTCTCTTGACATCAGAAGGATATCAATAGAGTAGACATTTAATCCCTCACTGTTACTTTTTGCCATCTCATCTTCTCTTTCAATCACGTCTTTCTTTAATGGTTAGTAATACTTAGTAATGACCGTTTTCATAATTTCTTGTAGTATTCTCTAACCCCCCGTGTGCCTCCACATCAAGAGGAGATTTCCTGTAGATGGAAAGGTTTTCCAGATACTCTTGTTTGTGTATGATGTTTTGCTGATTGCATTAAGCCCTTGAACATTACAGAACCTACTAAGTGAGATGCATTATCACTCATAAGAGTTTGGTCTAACTAACCACATGGGAAAAACTAAATAGATGAAAATGCTTATTACCCAGTCTATATAATTGTATTAGCGTCTTATAACAGGGCTCATTTTTCAGTTTATTTTGGAAAGACTCTGCAAATTGACAAATAATTGGGTCTAGAATTGAACAAAAGGAGGATGGAAGGCTGGATTGTTTTCTGGAAATTACCAAGTTTTGTTTTTAAGCAGCAGAATACAAAAGATACAAACAAAGATCAGGAGTAGACTATGTTTGGAAAAGTATATGTCTATATATGGATATGTGTATGTATATGTTTATTGCTATAGAGAAATGTATCTAAGCTTTATAGAAGCCTTCTGGGAATTGGAGCGAGGGGAAAAAAGAACAAAGTAAAAAAGTGCACAGCAGAGAACAAAAGAAAACTCACAAGGAAGCAAAGAAAAGAAGGACAATTCTCAACACGACTATTATTTATCATACAAGCTTTCTTGAAATGAAAATTTATTGTTACATATTTAGAATCCTCTCATGTTCTGCTATGAACACAACATCCTTTTTTTCTTTCATTTTGTATTTAAGTTCCAATGTTTAAGTTTATGATATGTTTTTGTTTCTTTTCTCTATACTATATTTGTGTTCTGGTATTTGAGTCTAAAATAAAAACAAAAAAAATAAAAATAGAAGAACAAAAAAGATACACAATTTAAACCAATTTCACATATTAACAAATTTTTTAAAAGTGTTGCAACACAATCACTATACAAAAGGAATTGACAGGATTAAGAATCCAAGTATCATTATTTTATTCCAAGTCAACCATCAAAAGACCTTAACAGTACCTTTCTGAATCTTTTTTTTAATGCATTTGTATGCTTTTGATACATTAAAATGTTAAATTGTTAAAACAAGACTTGTAAGAAGTGAACCTTTTGTACTTTGGTTTTGCAATTTTGATTTGGTAAGGACACTTTCCCCTCCCACTTTTTTTGTTTGTGACTATCATTTTATCTGTACTTCCATCAAAATTTTAGTCTTAGAGAATTACTTAGGGCACTAAGTCAAGTAATTTGCCCAGGGTCACTCAGCAACAGTGTGTCAGAGGTAATCCTTGAACACAGATATTCCTGATTCTCATTCCTTTATTCACTAAACCACATCACCTCTTAGTGAGTGATTCACAGAATCTAGTTAAGATGGTCCTTCACCCACCAAGCCAGACGTAGGGAACCTGTGGCCTTGAGGCTACATATATCCCTCTATATCCTTAAGTGTGGCTTTTTGACTGAATCCAAATTTTACAGAACAAAACAAGATAAAAAAAAAAAGGCCCCTTCTTAAACCAAGGTGTTTCTCAGTGAGAGATCCACAAGATTGAATCCTTGATGCAGACAACCCAGGACCCTAAATCAGAGGTTTTGGAATAGCAGTGTGTCCAGCCCAGTGCCTACAACCATTATCTTGGGAAGCAGTCCCTTTGGAAAGGTAGCCAGGCACCTGCTCATGCTGGTGCTATCACCACAATTACTTAAGACCCAGAAAAAAAAATTCTTGCTACCAGAGTCCTTGGCATTGTAAGATGGTTCAACATCATTATTTGATTTTGGTCAATGTAAATAACTTGAAAGAAGGGACATTACCATCTGTTTTACCACTGTTCTCTAAAGACAGTGAATGGTACCTTTCTGTCTCTTTTGCACCTAAAACTTTCCATATGTGTTGTTTCCCCCTTTAGAATGTGAGCTGCATTAGAACATACACTGTCTTACTTTTCTATTTGTATCCCTAGTACTTAGCATACTGCTTTGTACTTAGTAATAATGCCTTTTTCATTTATTCATTCACTCATTTAAGTGACATCAGCTTCTCTGCCCAGCATTGAATTCCCCCATGCCCTTGAGTCCAGGAAAGGATACACTTAGTCAAGGTTAAATCTGTTTTCCCCTTTTACATTCTGCTTTGGAATATGAGCAGTGTTGGGGAAAATTTTCTTAAAATGCACAGTATGTAAAGAATTTGTGATGTTGGCATTGAGGACTTCTCGTGTGGGATCAAATCATCACAGTCCAGTATCTGAATCCTGGGGACGGGCCATTCATTAGCCTACCATCCCATTATGCAACCAATCCACAATTTTTCTCTCTCTTTCAAAGTAAAACTCCTAAAAAAACCCTAATTATACTCATTGCCTCTGCTTTTTCACCTCTCAGTACCTTGATAAACACCCCAAATCTGATTTCTATCCCAACCACAGGATTAGAACTATATTTTCGAGGATCACCAATGATTTCTTTATTGCTTAACACTATGGCCTTTCTCAGTCTTTATTCTTCCTGTCTTCCCTGCAACATTTGGCATTGTTGACTTCTCTCTCATTCTAGAAACTCCATCTTCCCTGGAAGTTTTGTGACTATCTTCCATTACGATTCTCTTTCTGTTTGATTGTCTCTTCTCAATCTTCTTTGCTGTATCCAAAGCCTGCCCCACTAAGGACATATGTATTCAAGGACTCTGACCTAGATCCTCTCCTCTTTTCTCTCTACATTCTCTTGTTTATCTTGTCAAATCCCATGGATTTCACTATTAACTTTCTGAACATGACTCCCATATCTACATATCCAGCCCAAGGTGTTATGTTCAGGAGCTCAAGACAGTAGTATCAGCAGAATTTCTGGACCAAACCTCCTGAACCTAATAGAAGAGTGCTTGAATCAAGTGGGAGCTTGAGCCAAAAAGTGCGATGGACAAAAGCCCATGCGTGGTGTGAAGGAGCACTCAGTAAGTTAATGCACATTAATAAACATTTATGATAAATAAATGCTTGTTAATGTGCCAGACTTTTTAAAAATTGTATTTATTTTATTCTGAACAAAAGAAATAAAACATGCATTTCCATAACATAGTAGAATAGAAAAAAAGGATGAATTTATACAAAACTGCAAATGTATTATGTACAACTTGCTATTCCTTTTAAATATATAATAAAGTTATCATGTAACTTTTTGCCTTTTTTTCTTCCCTCCTCCCTCCCTCCTATCCCTATCCCAGAGATGGCTTCCTGGATTGTTAATGTATTTTTGCTTAATGGGAAGATCTTTCCCATCCATTAATAAGCAGGAAGGAGTGGAGCAGAAAGGGTGGAGAAGAGCTGAGAGGAAGTTGGTCAGAAGAGTCAGATCTGGGAGTGAGAGCATTTAAAGCTGAGGGAGAGAGAGAAAGCAGGCAGCAAGGTGAGTGTTCGTTTGTGGGAAGGCCCTAACAGGGGGAAAGCTAGGGGATGGCAGTGCCCCCTGCATTGTTATTGTGTATAGATTTCTCTGTGGCTATGATGGATTTGGCTTTCAGCTTTCTAGGTTTGAATAAATGCTTTGGTTCTGTCTTCCATGTGGAGAGTCTGTTACATTTTGTGATTCAGAGCTATACCAGCATATTCACAGCCACCGTAGGCACTGTGAATATCACGATGATGCTACACTACCATTAGATACGTGTGTGTGTGTGTGTGTGTGTGTGTGTGTGTGTGTGTAGTTATATGTAAAACCATTCTATATATACATCTATTCATCAGTTCTTTCTCTGGTTGCAGATAGCATCTTCCTCCATATGTCATTTGTAGTTAATTTGGTTTTGTGCCAGACGTTGTGCTAGTGCCAGGGATACAAAGAAAGACAAAAGATAGCTCCTCTCCTCAACTGAGCTGACAATCTAATGGAAGTATAAACCTGGATTTTCTACTTCACTAATAATGTTTAGTTCTATGCACAGGGGAGGTCCAAGGATAGGTATAAATTCTCTGGTGACCCCCAAATGTTTTTGCCTAGTAGTGAGGAAGGAGGAAACTTGACTTTAGTATGGTATTAAAAATTTAGAGGATTGTCTAGGTAGTTTGGAGGAGATATAAAGATGGTGTGTCTCATTGAAGCTTTCTCCCCACTGTAAAGAAATAAAGAGAAAAAGAAAAACAAAATTCTTCTAACAAATAGAAGAGAGTCAAACAAAACAAGTGCCTTTTTACTTTTTTGTGGATACCTAGACTTGAGTCAAATTCTTAAGTTTACAGGAGAAACCCTGATATGGAGCATGAATTGAAAAGAGATGTTTAGAGTGAGTGTTCCTAAGATTGATGCTGATCCACATAAATCCAAAGCTTCCATCCTGGGTCTTGGGTGATCTTCGGTATTCCTTGCTTGAATCTCTACTGACGTCCTACTCAGAAGCTTTGTTGCATTACAGAGGTGACCTAGGACTCTCAAAGTCTCTACAAGGGGAATATAAGCTCTGGAAGGTCCCACCATAATGATGCAAGCAGAAAGTCTACCATTTTATCAGCTGCTTTCCTTACTACAATTCTGTGACGTCAGTACTGCAAGTGTTGTTGTTATTACTTATATTATTATGATTACATTTTAAAGTTGAATAATAAATCTATAAAGGCAAGGGTTTTTAACTGCTTTGTGTGTCATGGATATCTTAGTCTGGTGAAGCTTATCAATCCCTTCTCAGAATAATGTCATGTTACCTTCCGAAGAAAATATTAAATTTGAGTCATGTTAGTGAAAATAAAGATGTATTTTTTTTCCTCCTGTATACATTTATTGACCTCCTTGTCCATATACCTTTATACCTCTAGACCATATATACTTCTATAGACCTGGGGTTTCTGGGAAGAACTCCCATACTGTGGAATGGATGAGCTGTCATCATCAATGAAGGGAATACCTATACTAATGAAATTAAAATCTTTTGAAATATACTTTGTTTACAAAAGTGGGGAAGTACATAGTATATCTTTGAAAAAACTCTATAAAAACAGTTAAAATACTTTGGCTTTTTAAAAAAAAGAGTTAATCTCTAATTATTTGGAATATCCCATCATCTGAAACATCTTACCCACCCCTAATATCTGTATACCTAAGGAATTATTTTACCTTTTCTACATTGAACCACTTCTCCCTTGCCTTCTAAGATCTCTTAACCCAACCTGTAATTGTTAGCTCCCTCTCTTGTTTTCAACATTTGTGGACAGATTGTAAAATGAATTGATGTCTGATATTTTCATATTGTTCCCGGAAAAACCATAATGTCTTGTGATTCACTAGCATAAAATTCTTCCTCAATTAAGATTTAGTTGAATTCCCATAATGTGGCAACTATTTTCATCTCCCTGTTGTCTACCTTTTAGCTTGTTTAAAAAAAAAACAGGACAAAATTCAGCAGCTCTTCAGTATCATCATTGCTGGAAAAGAAAAGGATCCATCATTAGATCATCTGATTTTATTCTCTTAAGTGCCTGCCAGAGTATTCCCTGGGGCTCATTCCCCAGGGCTAACCCAGTCTCATTTTAAAAAGATTCAAGCATTAGGGTTTTCACCACTTCCTTTGGGAACTTGATTCACAGATTAATAGAACTCAGGGAATTTTCCCCCCCTCTGTAGATACATTTAATCCTCATCCTTTCCTCTCACACCACGCTTTAAGAATAGACACACATGACTAATATTTTGACTTGGTTCCTATTTTAAAAATTCTAATATTCCAGGGCACTACATTGAGCAAATTATCTTCTATTATTCTCTCAAGGCATAACTTTTTCCCCTTTGTGTAAAACTGTCTAGTTTTTTCTTTTCCTTAGCTTTTAAAATTTAACCCCATAACAATAAAGTCCTATAGGATGTCATATGTATCTGAAACTTTCTCAAATGTGCTTTGAGTTTTTGTGTGAGAAATATTTTTCCTAAAATAATGTTGAAGGATCTGAGATAACATCAGTATCTCCAGCTCTTCTTCTTTGGGCTCAGTGGCCTTCTAAAATGAACCCAACCCTTTGCATCCTTTAAGATCTAGCTTAAGTCCTACATCCTTAGTGAAATCTTCTCTAGACTCTCTAATCTACCTGAGACACTCCTTTCTCTGGACTCTTGCTATTTTATCAATAATTCTGCAAGTTAACTCTGTCATGTGTCTATTACTATTCTTTTAGTAGTTAAAGTGGAAATATTGTATCCCCAGATGGAACCACCAGAAGCTAAGAGGCAGGAAATGTATCTTATCTTTGCTCTGTATCCTCTTCAGGATCTGTTGTACACTTCTGTCCACATGATTTCTGATGTTGTTGTTGTGGTTCAGTCCTTGTGGTTGTGTCTGATTCTTTGTGACCGTGTTTGGGGTTTTCTTGGCAAAGATACAGCAGTGTTTGTGATTTGACATTTCCTTCTCCAGTTCACTTGACAGGTGAGGAAACTGAGTTACTTGCCCCAGGTTACACAGTCACACAATTATCTGATGGTTAAAATTAGTCTTTCTGACTCCAGGTCTGGAGCTCTATACACGGTACCGCCTAACTGTCCATTTTGCTTGAACACCTGAGTGCATAAAGGGGAGTAATGCGAAACAAGGTTGAAAAGGGAGGGTGGTGCTCGATCCTTTAGGGAGAATATTAGGTGGAGGAGACTGAAACTAACTTGGTAGACAATAAGGAGGTAGTAGATATTATTGAACTGAGGAGGGATTTGACCATGTCTGTGCACAAGAGACTATTCTATTACTGCTACTGTAGTGAAGGCTGTCCCTCATATGTAGCATTGGGGTTTAGATTTGGAGGCAGAGTAGTCATTTCTAACCTCTTCTTGCCCCATCCTTCTTCAAGGAGACTTTAATTCTTTATAGGAGGGGAAGTAGGAGGCTGGAGCCAGAAGTTTGGCCTCTGTTTCCCTCAGAGAGAGAGAGTACGGGGCTAGGACTGTATCTGTCTGCTCCCTTAGATCTTGTTAGTCTACAGGATGTGATTTTCAGGTTCAAGTTAAGCCTCTGATTGTTGTTCATTAATTGTGGAAAAGGAGGACCCAAGCTATCATGATTCAGATTCCAGGCATGGGGGACAGCCAGGGCAAAGGCACAGAGACAAGAGATAGAGCATCGTGTTTGCAGACTAGCAAGCAGGCTAGTATGACCTTGTTTTCATGTCAAGGTCACACAGATAAGAAGTGGCAGTAGTGTGGTGGATAGAGCATTGGACCTGATGTCAGGAAGATCTGCATTCAAATTTGACCTCAAACACTGATTGTAAGACCCTGGGCAAGTAATTTAATCTCTGCCTCAGTTTTCTCATCTGCAAAATGGAGATAACAATAACATCTCCCACCCAGGGTTCTTGTGAGCATCAAATGAGATATTTGTAAAATGTATTGCAAAGCTTAAAATGCTATACAAATACTAGTTATTATTGCTTATTGTTTATTATGAACATGTTTGAACCCAGCTCCTCTGACCAAGATTTATTCTAAAATACCCCTCTACCCTCCTTTGTCCAATTATCTGGTGTTCTTTTGTTGATCTTCTTCTATATCCCTCTGGCATTGTGGGTAATTAACAAACCATTTATGTCACATAAACTATTCTACCACAGTTTACAGAATCTTGGTGCATAAATAATATGCAGGTAGGCAAATTAAAGAGCCATACACAGCATCATTACATCTAAACTTAACCCAAGACTCTAATTTGAATCCAGAGATTCGTCCTACTTTATAAAGCAAGGCTTCATCTCTTGTAGACTCTAATAATTGGAGAATTCCCTTTATGATAAGATTCCAGTTACAATTTTTTTTTCTTTTTGGAGGGGGAAAGCAGGGCAATTGCAGTTAAGTGACTTGCCCAAAGTCACAGGGCTAGGACGTGTTAAGTGTCTGAGGTCTTATTTGAACTCAGGTCCTCCTGACTCCAGGGCCAGTGCTCTATTCACCGTGCCACCTAGCTGCCCCTAGTTAAAGCTTTTAACATAAGTCTGAAGATATTCTCTTTGTGTATATTTTATCCAGGAGTCAATTCAATCAATAAACATTTATTAAGCCTGTACTAAATGCTAGGCACTGTGCTGAGTGCTGAGGATACAAAAAGAGAAAAAAAAAACAGAACTTGCCCTCAGGGAGCTGACAATCTAATCATTAGTTGTTTAATCCATTCTCATTATTGTTGTTAGATCAAAGGATTTACTATTCTAAGGGATATTTTAGTTCTAGTCTGACCCATTCATTTTACATGTGGCACCTGGGGCCTTATGCCCCTAGGAAAGCTGTTCTGTGGGTGAATTCTCACTCAAAACCAAAACCTCACCAAGGTGAAAAAATACACGCAGACTGCATGTGACAAGTGACTACTAATAACAACTATGACAGTACTTACACAGCGCCTGTTATGTACCAGGCCCTGTGTTAAGCACTTTACAAACATTATCTCATCTGAGCCTCACAACATCCTTGGGAGGCAGGTGCTGTTATTATCCTCATTTTGCAGTTGAAGAAACTGAGGAAAACAGAGGTTTAGTGATTTGCTCAAGGTCATGTAACTAGTAAGTGTCTGAGTCAAAATTTGAACTCAGGTCTTCCTAACTCTAGGACCAGTTTTCCAACCACTGAGCCATTTTGCTGTCCCCAGTAAACTGTCAAGGTATAAATATCAGGAATGTGGATAAAATGTCAGCGTTGCAGGTGGACAAGGCACAAATGCCCGGGGCAAGTTGTGCCTCTAAAGCTGTAGGACTGCTGACTTGATTTGGTCATGCCGTGGTCCTGCTCACAGTTGAATATGTTATCACTGCTGGACATGTCTTCTCTATTCTGTGCATCATGTCTCTACCTTCCACCTCATCATCTATGCTGGGTACTTCTACTGGTCCCAGAGTCTCTCTACTATTGCGGTATCTGCTGGACTTCGTCTGGCTAGAGTCTTCAGGGCTGGCTGCCCTTTTTTGTTTTTATTTCTTAACGATTGTTGGCTGGGGTATAGTGACAAGGAATTTCTTTATAATGAGAGGAGCTACATCTTTTAAAATGTATGACCGAGGGATATGGGCTACTACATCCCAGGAAACAACTAACTGAAAATAGTGAAAGGGCCCAGTTTAAGGTTGTCTATTAAAAAAAAGACAACCAAACAAAACCTCTCTGTCTTTGTTGCTGATCTGAAGTTCAAGACTCCATATAGCTATCTAATAATTTATTAGGACATTTATTTTGAATTCTATTGAATCCCTGATTGGTATCCTGTCTTTACCAAACCCATTCCATAGACTTCAGCAAAAACAAAAAACACAAAAAACACAATTCAAAGGATCTATGAAGTGGTGCTATGTAGTCCACTCTCCACCCACGATCTTTGATTGGCAAACAAATAATGCTGAGTAAGAACAAAAGACTAGGTGGTGCAGTAGTTAGAGTGGCAGGCCTGAAGTCAAGAAGACTCATCTTCCTGAGTTCAAATCTGGCCCCAGATACTTACTAACTGTGTCACCCTAGGAAAGTCACTTAACCCTGTTTGCCTCAGTTTCCTCATCTATAAAATGACCCGAGGAAGGAAGTGGCAAATCACTCCAATATCTCTGCCAAGAATTTCCATATGGGATCATGAAGAGTGGGACATGACAGAAAAACAACTGGACAAGGGAAAAAGTCAAGGCCATTGTTCTCCACTCAGAAACTGATGACCTAAAGAAGAAACTGAGGAAACTGAGACCCAAAGAGGTAGAGTGACTTGTTTAAGGTTATATAGTAGCATAGCTGAGATTCAAACCCAGGTTTTCTAGCTCCAGATTTAAAACCCTTTCTAATGTTCCAGTAGTAGTCCCTTAATCTTTTCCAAGATTTTTGCCTCAAGTGGAGTTTCCCAAGCTCTTGAACACCATTTATTCCTTCTCAGTTTCACTTTTTCACCCACATCCTTGTAGCCCAAGCACTAGACACTTCAATCTCATTCCCTCCATCATCTTCTGATTTTGTTCACCCTGCCTTGCTTCCAAGACATGTTTAGGGCCATGTGCTCTAATTCATTGCTTTCATTCTTTTCAGTTGGTTTCTGGCTCATTGTAACATTCCCCCGTTAATGCTGATGTCAACATATATAAGATAACTTTTGACCAGAACTAAAAGCTCCAACACACATCAGTGAAGAGGGAGTTATTAATCACAGATTTCATAATGAAACAAAGACTATACAGCAACATGAGGCCAATGAGCAAAGTACAGTTTTAATGATCATGTTGAGAAATGAGTTAATAGCTAAGAGAAGTCCAGATGAAAACTTTGGAATACTATTAAGAGCTTTCATCTAAGAAGCTGGATTAGTGAGAAGAGATGCAATGGACAGAATGACCCTTACTCATTTTAGAATTATGCATCTTGGCCTTAATTGTTAGAGTATCTTTGTTAGTGATCATGTTGTCAGTAGTAGTTCTACTACTAAGGAATAGAAGTTATAACAGTTCATGCAAAAGAATAAATTTCAAGTAGGATTGAAAAAAACGATCAAATTCAACAGTGAGCAAGCATAAGTCTATGGGAGAAAGAAGCTATCACGTATGGGTTTGTGTGTTTGTTCTTAAGAAAGACAGACAAGAAGACAGACAAACATACTGATGTGGAATGAATGATTCCTTTCCTGACATATGAGTAAGAGTTACTTTGAGTGGCTACTTTGTTCATGGTCTCTTCATCGCACATGTAATCCTGTTAATTAATGGTCATAGCCAAGGCTGAACATCATTCATGCTTCTAACATTTTTCCTGGGTTTTACCAGGGGTTCCACAGTCATAGAATAAGAGAAAGTCATCAAGTTCCATCCATACCTGGCTAGAAATCTCCTTTACAATGTCTCTGTTAAATGGTCATTCAAATTCCATTTGAAGATTTCCAAAAATAGAGGTGATACATTACCTTCTGAGATAGCCCATTCTACCATTGGGATGCTCAAATTGTGAGGAAGTTGCCTAAATATCAGAAAAAAAATTTACCCCTTTGTAATTTTGACTTACTTCTCCGAGCCTTTTCTAGGGTGAAACAAAACTATCTGTTCTCCACTTGACAAGCCTTCAAATATATAAAGGCAACTGTCATATTCCTCCCAAGTATTTTTTTTTCTTCAGGCTAAATTACTACAGTTCTTTTAATAAAGCTATATATGGCATTATTTTAAGTGACTCTCCTCTGCATGCATTACAGTTTGCCATTATTCTTCATAAAATGTTGTACTTAGAACCAAACACAATGTCCCAGATGCAATCTGACTGGGGCAGAGTATAAGAGGTACTATAACCGCTCCTGTGTTCAACATCCTGTTTCTGTTAATGTATCTTAAGATTGCATGTATTTTTTTGGCTGCCATAATACATTTGACTCATCTTGAGAATGCAATTCACTAACCCCCCAGGTCTTTTTTATATGAACTGCTGTCTAGTCACATCTCCCTCATACTTGTATAGTTGATTTTTTGAAACCTAACATAAGTCTTTACATTTGAATTTTATTTTACAATTACACTTCATTTTATCAGATTAAGTTCATCATTCTATTCTATAAAAGATCTTTGAATCCTGATTCTCTCTTCTAATATTTTGACTATCCCTTTTAATTTGTGTCATTGGCAGACTTGATAACCATGTTAATCATGCCTTTATCCAAATTATTGAGAGGAATAGGGTCAAAGACAGATTACTGTAGTGCCCCATTAGAGACCTCTCTCAAAGATGATATTGATTGATTAATCAACACTTTTGGTTTAGGCACCCAATTAGTTCCAAATTCTCTTAATTATGTTGTTATCTAGCTGCTGCTGCTGCTGCTACTACTACCACCACTACCACTTCTAACACCAGCACCACCATCACCTCTACCACCTCTACCACTACCACTACCACTACCACTACCACTACCACTACTACTACTACACTAATTATCTACCTAGCATGTATATAGTGCTTTAAGATTTTCAAGGCCTATTACAAATATTTCTCTGTTTTGTTCACTAGGATATTATGAAAGCTTTCTCTTCAAGATATTGTGAATATCTTTGTTTTGCTTTGATGAAATTCAGGTAAAAAATGACTAGAGTATTTCCTTGATTTTAAAATTTATGACCCTGTCAAAAGAATTAGATTAGGTTTGTTTTGGCATAATCCCTATGTCTCATTGACCGTAATTTTTCTTCCAAAGTGCTCACTTTGATAATGTAATATAGAATTTTAGCAGGAATTGAAATTGACTCATTGGTTTATAGGATTAAAGACTCTACTGTCTTTCCCTTTTTGAAAAGCTAAGACTATTTTTGCCATCTTTAATCCTGTATTACCTCTCTTTCAAGATTTTTCAAATATTTTATTGACAACAGGTCATTGCTACCCTCTGCCACTTCATGTCCACGGTCTTGAACTCATCAAAAACTTCAGGATGTTCTTTCACCATCTCTTCATTCATTCTCAGTTCTTGTTCAGAGACTTTAGAGAAGTATAAGAAAAAATCTGGGGCATTATGACACCTACATTTTGAGCTCAGTTCTGTCACCAATCGTCAATGAAATGTGATTGCTATTGTCGAAAGTGCAGTCATACATATTTTTGATGGTGGGATCAAAGTTTTAGAATGATTCTGGAAACAATTATTCTATTTTAAATGAACTCAAAAAGCTCATGAAGAAGTTAGGTGATGGAGGTAGTTGGCACAAAGGGGAGAGTGCTTGATCTGGAGTCAGACGGGAAAGTGGGGCCCCTTGCTCAGTGATGGACAGAAATCCAATTGTCAGAACATGATCAGGTGAGCTCCAAAAGAGCCCCATTTCTGGCATGATACAAAATAAATCCAGTTATCACGTGCAGAACCACAAAGAATACATAAATTGTCAAGTGTGGACTTCGGTTGCAGAAGCAATGAAAATAATTCTAATGTGGTGAAAACACCCTCTTCAATCCTGAAACTGTAATTTTTAAAAGTCAACCAATGCTAATGCTTGAGGCTGGTGATTACACTTAGTTGCATCTTTGTATTGTGGGACATCAGGTTACAAGCTTGTAAGTTCTTTGAGGACAGGAATTGGGTCAGTTTTTCATCTTTGTATCTCCAGTAACCAGAGCATGACTTGCATATGTTAGGTAAATAATGAATATTTTTTAATTGACTTGCCCTGGTGATCTCCTTGAGAAAAATGCTTACAGGACTAGTGAACCAGGGAGCAGGCAGTGAAGAGGAAAGTGAGATAGGAAGAAGATTTTGTAGACTTTCTTCTAATGACCAAATAGCTTTTCTATTTTTAGGAAGGTGGTGGTAGAGGGGATGATTTTACTATATCTGAAATGCTGTCAGTTCTCAGAATGCAGGGGAGCTGTCATTCATCTCTTATAGTACCATCTCTCTGTTTTAAAATTTGTTACAGTATAACCTTTGAGTGTTCTACAGAATACAAATTTCCCCTTTTTCCACTTTAACACAGGGTTTACAGTTAGTGAAGTAATGGGAAGCCTTCTAATAGAATGTAAGTAGCTTTCTTCAGTGAAAGAATTATTCATACTTTTAAAGATAGTTTAAATAAATGTGATTCCTAATAATGATATTGTTCAAACCAAGGCCATAAGACATTTTTCTTGAATGAGTAAGGGTCACTTAGCCCATCGCAGCTTGTCCCACATACTCTATTTCTTAGATGATAGCGTTCAATTGCTTCCTGAATCATTTCAAAGCTTTCATTTGGATTCTTCATATTTATAAAGTTAAAAATGTGTCACATAGATCTCTCTCATGCTGATGCACATCTTTTCTTCATATATTTGAGATGTTTTTGTGTTCTTAGAAGTGAGTCCAGCATTCTTGACACACAGAAAAAAAATCACCATTGAAAAGGGTTTAAACTTATTTTAGCCTGTACAACTATCCTGAGGGTGGGGTCATATTGTCGTTACTATTTTACTGATGATATAACAGGTTCAAGCAGATTGTCAGTGGGGAAGAGTAAGATTAGGGTTTAAAGAGCTCTAAAAGTTCCAAAATTTTTAGAGGGCAGCAGCTAGCTGGTAATGGGACGGGATGGGAGAGTGCTGGACTTAGAGTCTGAGAAGACCTGAGTTTAAATCTTGCCTTAGATACTTATCAGTTTTGCAATCTCTGGCAACTCATTCTGGCTTCAATTTCCTCTGGAGTTCCTTCTAGCACCAAATCTATGATGCTATGATCTCGTGACCCTCAAAAGTAATCTGATGAAACCTATATCTGGACAAACATTCTCTCTACAACATACCCGACAAATGTTCATCCAGTGTTTGCTTGAGTGTCTGTCATGAGGGGGAAATCCACCATTTCTCAAGGCAGCTCAATCCACTTTTGGTTGATTATCATCATTAAGAAGTTTTCCTTGCATCTAAACCTAAATTTGCTTCTTTGCAACTCCCCACCTATACCATTGTTTCTGGTTCTTTCAAAGAGCCTTCTATATAGAATGATGCTATGGTCCTTGACCCTCTTGGTCTCCCTCTTACTGATGCTCTCCACTGTGTGAATTACCATGTCATAATAAAGCTGAAGATGACTCTCTTAATTCCACCTAAGATTGTGTTGGTTTTGTGGTTGCCATATCATCCCTTTTGGTTCAAATTAAGCTTTCAGTCCGCTAAAATCCTCAGCTTTTTCCCCACAAACAAACATGTCACATGGCTAATCACTCTCATCTCTTTTTTGTCCCAATGAAGTAGATTTTTATCTACAATGACATTAATGTAATACTCTAGTGCTATTAAAAATGACCTTTGAATATTTCCTTAAGAGTCTTTTGCTCTGCTGCTTAGTACTAAGTACTAGTTGAAATTATTATGCACTTTTCTTATATAAACAATTTTATGTCCTAAATTGATCATGAACTTACCTTTAAGCAAAAAACCCAAATAACTATGTATATTAAACTACTTATTTATAACTATGTATATTAAAATTAATTTTTATGTAATATATGCACAATATCTTTTAAGTTTACTGCTACTATATCCATTTTCACTTCTGGTTATCTGTATATACTTTTCTTATCTTTTTTTTTTTTCTTTTTTACTTTGGGTTGCTTCATATAAGTCTTTCCATAAGTCTTAATGATAGCCAATCATGGGTTTTGTCTCCAGGATAACCACACCTACTCTTTACCTAACCCATCTCCTAACACTTTCCCACCCTGTTTTCTCCTCCTATTATACCAGCTCACAATCTCCTCCTTAAGGCAACCATTACCTAACCTTGACAGGTACCCACAGCAATAGATGATATTCAGGCGCAACAGGGGAAAATTTGCCACTGGCCTCATCTCCACCTCTGCCTTTGTCTCCATAACCCACCATCCCAGAGCACCTTGTGGCTACAGAAGTGACCTCCTAATTGCTCCTCACTCTTATCCCTCTTCCTGCCCCCTCCAATATCTAGTGACACCTTATTGACTATTGGGTCACACATAAAATCCTCTGTTTGATATTTAAAGCACTTGACCTCCTATTCATTGTTCCTATTAACTAACACTCCCCTTCATGTGCTCTATAGCATACCCAAATGGATTTTCTTCTTGTAGTTCCTCATATTCATACAAAAACAAATAAAATATTAATAGGAAATCAAAGTATGATGCCACCCATTAATCAGAAAGCTATAGAGAAAGAGGAATAGAATTATACTGAAAACATTCTGCTGACTTGAAATCAGAGACAATTCACTTTGGCTTGTTTGTGCATTGTGCATCCTCACATAGAAACACAACTCTGGTTGAAAAGCTGTAGTATTCCTTACATAACTTTATTCTATTGTTGCATTGCCCCTTTCGACAAAATATATATGTAGCTCTGTGTGTGTGTGTGTGTGTGTGTGTGTGTGTGTGTGTGTGTGTGTGTGTATACACGTGAAATTTGCTGGCTTGGCTAGCTATGTTTAAAAATATTAACTGAGCAATTAATTATTAACAAAATTATTATTGACAAGTCCATCTTATTTTCCCAGGACATATGAGAGAGTTAAAAAATGAAGCCTATTCAATCACATGTTCTTATTAAAATGCTATTCACAATAACTATCTTATATATAATTATTATAATAAATAACAGCAATATTTAAGTAAAAGAAGAAAGGGTTTTGTTTCGTCAACAAGATAAAAATCTTAAACTATTTTTTATTTCATCTTTATTTCATTCTTTTAAAATTTCTATTTCTCTACAGGTATGGTGATATACCTTTAAAATTGATAGCGGGAAACTCAATCAATCAATCAATATTTGTCAAACACCTACTATGTGCCAGGCACTACTGTAGTAAGGGCTGAATTCCCTTGATGAACTCTTTCTTTCTCACATTTTAAAGTTGTTTCCTTTTTGTTTGTACATGATTTTTATGATTCTGTGATTCTCTTTAAAGATGTTATTAGTAATCTGAAAATCTGCATTTTTGTTCTATGTTTTTGGCCAATTTCATTCTGTCTCCCCCTCCCTGTTCCCTTGTTCTCCTTTCTCTCTTTTCTCCTTTCTCCCTCCTTTTCTTTCTTTCCTCTATTCTAACTCCTATACCATGTCTAACTTTTCTTGGAATTGTGTGTATACATATGCATACACACACCCACACACACACACATATTTGGAGGGATGCTGGGTAGCTAATTCTTTAATATCTGGTAGTCCATCTTTTCAGAAGTTTTCTAGTAACATTTTGAATTTAATATGAAGTATTCCTATGTCAGGATCCTCCACTTAAACTGTCCCAGCCTCCATATGTAAGAGTGCTTCTATCTTGGCGTACATTGGCTTTATTATTTCCTGTCAAAAGAACACTACTTCCCCACACTATTCAGCTACTCCTCCCTAGGAGGTTTTTTGCACGTAACTTTCCCCATGTTGGGAAGATGTTCCTTCTTTCTTTTCAGCAAACAATCTCTTGGTTCTCTTTCAAACATACCTTCATAAAACTCTTTCAAACTAATGCCATCTGGTTACAGGTCTTCCAACTCTTGTAGCAATCCCTCAGGACACTCCTCTAAGGCTCCTTCCCACTGAAGATCCATGATCCTTTGTGTCTTCATTTAAAGCTTCAACTGGCTGTGTGGAAATCAGAGTTTTTGTCATATGTTATCCTGTAGTTATTCTTTTTTTTAATGTGCTTTTTCCCTCAGTAGAATGTTATCTTCCTGGGGGCAGGGACTATTTGCATGTTTGTCTTACTATCTCCAGTGCCTACTTCAGTGTCAGGCACATAGGAAGAACTTAATAAATGCTTGTTGAATTGGATTGCATGGGAAACAGAACGCACACACATGAAAAGCACATAATTCAATTTAATCATACAAATTAAATGCACAATTATGACAGGGATTGAGAAAGAATGCTAACAAATGGGGTTTGTCTGTGCCAGGATGGGCTGTATGTAGAAGGTGGTATTTGACCTGAGTCCTGAAGAGAGGTAGTGATTACAAGATACGAATGGAAAATTCCAGGCATAGGGTACAGATTGTGCAAAACCACAGAGGTGGAAGCGAGTTGGTGATAGGCAGGTGTGTAAGGTAGTGTAATGAGAATGGGAATTTGAACATCTTCCCTGCCTCTTAATAGACCTGGGGGAGTTTGAAGACCTCCCCTGCTTTGAAAGTAAACTCTGCCCCCTAATAGGCTGAACATAATCACATGGAGCCTGTCATGGAGGGAATTTGCTAAAGGGTGGATCAGAGCCCACTGGAAGCTTCCCTGCATAAACTCTGCCCCCTGACAGGCTGAATGTAGTCACATGGAACCTGTGGTGGGAGGACTTTGCTGAAGGGAAGCAGAGCCCACAGGAAGCTGGTCAGAGCTAGTGAGACGGTGGGGGAAAGAGGTGCTCAGGTAAGGAGATAGAGAGGTTTGTGAGTAAATATTGATCTTGTATTGGTTTGTGGAAAGGCTGAAGAATGCTGTGGCTCTCAGTGTTATTATGGCTTCTGAATATCTTTGGTGCTATGATGGAATCAGCTTACTGGTTTTGGAATTTGGTTTTCTATGTCTAAATAAATGCTTCAGTTCTGCCTTCTATATGGAGAGTTTGGTATATTTTGAGATCAAACATCATGCGATACTTATAGTCACAGTCTTTATTGTGATTGTGGGCATTGTAAATATTTCATTGGCACTACAGATAGTGTGTCTTTAAGGCACTGCCCTTTCATATGGAGAAATTTGGTAATGAAAAGGGCAAAAAATTACTTTAGCATAAAGGAAAAATAATTAAAAATCAATGGATAAAGGCTGTGAGTTATTGCCTTTTTTAGTAGGGTGAATAGTTTGGTGCCTAAAGTGAGTTGGTTCAGTAAGAATTGATGCCCTTGAGGCCCTTCCCTCTAATTGGAGGGTGGAGGTTTCCCCTTAAAGCCTCCATTGACGGAGGGCATCAAGACCAGACACCTCTTTGTTTCCTACTAGGCTGCATGCCTCCGGAGATGTCCATTTTCAGTATCATTTTATGTGATGTCTTCTCCATTTAAACAGAAGATCCTTGAGGGCAGGGGCTGTATTTGTATCACACAGTGCCTGGGACATATTAAGGACTTAATAAATGTTTATTGAATGACTGAAAACCAAGTTAAAAAACACAATTTTCAGATTAGCTGCGAGTAGTTTAGTTGTAAAGACAGAAAATGTCCTGTGGTTCAAGCACAGATGTTTAACCTATCTCTACTAAAGGATTTAGGGTGATGCCTCTTTTGTATGTGACTAGTTTGGTTTAAAGGATCAGAGGGAATTTTTTTTTTAATTAAAAGCTGAAAATATTAGAACACAAAGGGACACATCTGAGGCACAGATTTAAATTGGACCTTGTTGAAACTGAACTGATGATTGGATATTTGGGGTACTGTAGTCCGTCAGCTTATTTTCATGTAACATTTAAAAATTAAGAGGGAAAAATGGGATGATAAAATAAAGACTGTTGATTTCATAGGGGAGACTTGGTGAGTGCTTAACCTTATAAGTGAAGTGAGTCATTGAATATCAGGAGGCTCTTATTGAAACCACTGAAAGTACTGGGTGGTTATTGAAGAACTTTGCAAGTGAAGGCAGAAAAAAATAGCTCTGGGTAAAATGGTCAGGTGTATTGGAAGTATGTGAAGAAGGCAGTTAGCAGACAGAAGCCTTCAGATATCAGATTCCTGATTGGTTGGAGAGAGATTGAACTCCATTGATCAAGGGCTTCACCATCAGCTGTTGCTCTTCGTCCCTACCTAGAGTTCAAAAAAGATAAAGCATATATTGCAATACTTGTTCCTTTCTGCAGCTATTTTCTTGTTGAAGAGGGGAAAGTAGAAGAGAAATACAGGCATTGTTACTGCTTTTCTGAGATCTCTGTTTGCTACAAGATGATTGACTAAAACATTATCTTGGTAATGAAGAACTGCCTAGGCTTGTTTACTTTGCCCAGAGAGTCAGTGTGCTGTTTTGCTGTGAGCTCTATTTGGTATAATCTGACTGCTCAATCTGGGCTTATCTCCATTGCCCAGAGAGAACAGCTTGTTGAGCTTTGTAGTTCTCAGGTTCAGGAACGACCAGTTAAATTAAAAGCATAACACTTTCTTAATGCCTTTTTAAGAATAATTTTAAGTTGAAAGGCCTTCTAAAATGCTTCATTGGCCTGAAAATAGAAGAGTGGAGGATTTTTCCTCTTGGAGCTTGGCAACATACAAAAGGAGAATAGTTATAAGAGAAGCAGTTTTGTAAGGTGCTGTTCTTCCTAAAGGGAAAAATGACATCAAAGCCTGCTGGTCTAAGTAGTGAGTTAACCTAGAGCTTATGGGTTTTCCTCACTTATATTTCCCTTCAGGTTCCCAAAAGTGTATGCTTATTCTATATCACAGATACTCATGGTAGAAGAGTGTGTCCCAAGTTTATGTAGCATTTGCTTTCATATATAAGTACTTGTGATTTTAGAATTTTTTGTCTTATTGTTAAGCAAATGGTTATATTAAGGAAATAATGTATCATCATTGTAATTTACTGGGTTTGTGTAAATGGAAGCACACTGCAGGTGGCTTGAGAACTTGGTGAACTTGGGTAATAGGAAGACTCTTAGAGTTGGGGTACAGCTTCATGATGGTGGTTCTACAGGCTGCAGTGAGTGAACAGGCCAGAGAGGTAGAGATGTCCATATGCCCCTGTGAGAGGTATGAGACATTATAATATGAACAGCCACACTGCTCATGCATTAAAAAGGGAAGAAAAAATTAGGCAACTTGGCTAGAATAGAGAGTGTATGAATGGAAGTCACAAGATTTATCTTCACTATAGAAGCAAGAAAAGACTAAAGCTCACGTCAGTTTTATGATAGGAATTACAAATTGTAAAAGGCTAAAAAAATAGTTACTAATTTTGATGCTGCAAAAGATAAGTGTACTTTTTATACCAAAAAGTTTTAGAAAAGTTAAAATTACAGAATGTTAAAGCTAGAGATTTAGACAATCTCTACTCTAATCCTCTCATTTCATAGATAAGAAAATCAGGGCTCTGAGTTATTAAGTAACTTGTCCAAAGTCACAGAGCCAATTAATGATGATGGTACCAGGGCTAGCGCCCTTTTCTCTTGGTGAGATCTGGTTTAGCTTGGGTATTTATTAACGTTTATGGACATATTATTAATGTGTGATCATGGACAAGTCACTTAATGTGCCGTAATGGAAAGAACTGGAGTCAGAGGACCTGGGTTAAAATCCTGACTCTGACATGTCAGCTTCACCTCTCTGCAGATGATTCTCATTTATCCAGTCCTATTCACTCTCTTGACCTCTAGTCTCCCATTATGAACTGTCTTAATGGTATCTCAAATTGGACGTCCCATATTTTAAGCTCAACTTGTCCAAAATTATCTTTCTCCTTAAACCCTCCCCTCTTCCAAAATTTCCCTTTACTGTAGAAGGATTCACTGTCATCCCAATCAAACAAGCTCATAACCTCGCTGTTCTTTACTCCTCATTTAGACTTACCCAATTTGTTCCCAAATATTGTTGTTTCTGACTGCAAAATATCTGTCATGTACGTCGTCCCCTTCTCTCCACATCCTGGTGACACCTGCTGACACCCTGACGGGCCCTCCAATTCAGTTCAGTTCAATAAATCACAAAAGTCTATTGGTCAATCTCCTTGTCTCAAATCTTTTCCTTATTTTAGTTCATTCTCTACTCAGTGGCCAACATGATCTTCCGAAAGTGCAGGCCTGACTATGTCACCCCCTTCTCAATAAACTCCAGTGGCTCTCTATTACCTCAAGTCCATTTGGCTTTTCAAACCTTTCACTACCTGAGCTTTTCTTACCTTTCCAGGTTTCTTGTATTTTTCTCTTCCTCAGTATACTTTGTGATAAAGTGACACTGATCCTTCTTGTTAATTCCTTGCACAAGAAACCCCATCTCCCAACTGTGCCAGGGCACTATCTCCCATACCTAGAATATTTTCCTACCTTACCTCTATCTTTGGGCTTCCCTAGATTCCTTCAAGACTTACCTCAAATCCTGCCTTCTTCAAGTGATCTTTGAAATTCAGGTCAGCGAGGGAGATAGTAGTACCTGTCAAAACCATTCCTTTTGCTTACCTCCAGTGAAAGCAAAAAACAAACAAACAACAACAACAAAACCCCAGTATGGGAAATGTGGGTGTAAGATGACAAGAAGCTTACAGGCAGAATCTTGGAATCATAGATCTAAAGGAAACAAGAGTCTCAAAGGCCATGTAGTCATACCCCCTCATTTTACAGATGAATAAATTAAACTTGGGGTCACAGAAGGAAGCATCCACTTGTGTGTGTGTGTTGTGTATAATTTATTTATACACACAATGTATATAAAAATAATTTCAATTATAGGAATGTAAATATACATATATGTATAAATTATATGTATATATTTATATATGTGTATATATATGCATATGTATAAATTATATACATGCATGTATACATGTATACATACATATATAAACTTTATATTAAGTGAAAGGCGGCATGGCATAGTGGTCACAGAACTTAGAGAACTAGGTTTGAAACCAGCCTCTGACACATACTGTCTAATGCTGGGCAAACTATTAAACCTCTCAATTCTCTAGGCAATATTCTATTACTACCATTGCAGAGAGGAGGTGCTGACCTCTATTGGTAGAGGAAATGTTTTTTTTATGCCAATGAAATAGGGCCAATTCCTAAGCCTATCTTTTATTAAGAAGCAGAATAACCACTTTTATGCATTATATAGCCCTTTTACCTTTAAAGAGGACACTCCCAAGAGCTGTTTGTCATGTACTTTCTCTCCTTCCAACACATAGCATAGGTTTCAAGTTATAAAAGATCACAGAAGTCATCTAATGCAATTTCATTTTTCAGATGAAGAAACTGAGTCCCAATGAAATTAAGTAAATTGCCCAAGGTCATACAGGTTATAAATTCATACAACTTGTGAGTGATAGAGTTGGAATTTGAACACAGGATCTGTGACTCCCACACAAGTGCTTTTCTCTTAATTGTCAGCAAGCTGCTTGCATAGCCATTCTTTCCAGTGTATATTCCCAGAAGGACATGCAGTAGTTCAACAATAAATTTTACATAATCATCTGTAATGTGACTGGTTTATGTGTTTAGGTAATTAATAATTATATCATTTATCTAGTGCTTTAAAGTTTAGAAAGCACTTTACAAATCTTAATTCAATTTATTCTCACAACAGCCCTGGGTGGTGTTGGTACTGTTATTATCCCCATTTTACAGATTAGGAAAATGAAGAAGACAAAAGTTAACAACTTGCTCAGGCCATGCAGTAGATATCTGAGGCTGGATTTGAAATCAGTCCTGATCTTCTACTTCTGGTGCCACCCAACTGCTTCTGATTACTGTAGTGATAAGGAAAGAAGTTTGATAGTAGGTGGCCAAAAAGCTACGGCAGGTCAGAAAAATGTATGAAATGCAGTAGATTTAGTGTTTTCCTGGAAACAGAAAATGTACATGCTGATCTGATTGTGAAATTCTGGAAACCTCGTCAAGCTTTTTGCTCACCTGCCATACCAGACATTCCATGAGCACTTAGAGAATCATCATCTGGATTTTCTTCCAGGCTTGGAACAGTAGGAGGCATATTTGGTGACTTTAAAGGACAGATTTTTCTCTGCTATTTGGAATGAGCAAATTTAGCAATGAAGAATATTCCTGCAGACAGAAGGCAATAATAACTTAAAAACTGCTTGGTCTTGCCTTGGGAAGACTGACTGGGGTTAGATGAGAATAATATAGGTATTCATGCAGATGTACACACATGTATGTGCATTTATATGTATGTGTATATCACATGTATATAATATACACATATTCATATTTATATATATGTATGTGTATCCTAACACACACATATACATATACTAAACCCAAAAGAAAACAAAGCCCTAGTTGGTAAATAACTTCATGAATAATATATGTAACCTTTCTAAGAATTTTTTCATAAGATAATTTAATAATTCTACTCATTTTCAGATGTGTAGGTATTAAAAAATCCTTAATTAACCAACCCAACTTCAAAATAAGATGAGGAAGATGGCTAGAATATTGGATGATAGGTTCCTAAAATATTCTGACATTGGGTCAAATTTATTATGATGAATTTATTAGGAAAAAATATAAAATTTACCCTTGGGTTCTAAATGTTACCTTCACAAGTACAAGATAGGGCAGCTAGATAGTGCAGTGAATAGAGCACTGGCCCTGGAGTCAGGAGGACCTGAATTCAAATCCAGCGTCAGAGACTTAACACAACACTAGCCATGTGACCTTGGGCAAGTCACTTAACCCCAATTGTCCTACCTTCCCCCCTCCAAAAAAAGCCAAAAAAAAAAGAAATGAAGAATTGTGTTGCATAAAAAGTATAAATGAATTGTATTTGGCTCCTGTGACACCACATTTTAAGGAAGAAGAGTGATAAACTAGAGAGCTTCCAAAAAGGGGAGCTGTGGTCATAGAAAGTTTGAAGAAGACAGAATGGATTCAGTAGGCTTGGCTGAGGTTGTTAGAGGGCTATTCCAGGGATCTTGTCCTTGGTTATCATCAGCTTCTTTCAAAATCCAGAATTCACTCTGACCTACTTGAGGTGTTTAGTTTAGATGAAAACGACTAGAGGTTCTCCCCTTCCAAACTCTCCTTTCACTTCCTTTCCTACCTGACTACCCCTTCTCTTCTCCTTCTGCCTCAAGACACCACAATTCATACTTTATATTTCACAGTATAGCTGGCATTTTAATAAATTTATATGTAAATGTATTTTCTTTCATATTTCCATATTCTGTACAAAAAAACCCCATGAAAAATAGTATGCTTCCCTCTGCATTTAGACTCTATCAATTCTTTCTCTGGAGGTAGATAACATTTTTCACCATGAATGTTTTGGAATTGTCTTGGATCATTGTATTGCTGAAAACAGCTGGGTCATTCATAATCGATCATCATACAATGTTGCTTTTAGGGTGTACAATGTTCTCCTGGTTCTGCTTACTTCATTTTGGATCAGTTCATGAAAGTCTTTTCAGGTTTTTCTGAAATCATCCTGCTCAACATTTCTTTCTTTCTTTCTTTTTTTTTTTTGGCAGGGGGAAGCAGGGCAATTAGTGTTAAGTAACTTGCCCAAGGTCACACAACTAGTAAGTGTTAAGTGTCTGAGGCTGGATTTGAACTCAGGTCCTACTGACTCCAGGACTGGTGCTCTATTCACTGTGCCACCTAGCTGCCCCCAGGGCTCGATAATTCTTATGGCACAATAGTATTTCATCACAGTTATATACCACAATTTGTTCAGTCATTCCTCAATTGATGGGCATCCCCTTCTCTTCTAATTCTTTGCCACCACAAAAAGAGCTGCTATAAATAATTGAATTGTATTTTTACATAAGACCCTTCCTTCATGTATGATGTCTTGTTATTGAAATGTCTGGCAAAGAACTGTACCTTTGGAGTGTAGAGCCCTAGGTAATATGGGTAATAATACTTATTATTAATGTTTGCAAGATACCTTACATATATCATTTCATTTGCTCCTTCCAATAATCCTATGAGGTAAATGGTATAGAAATCACCCCCTTTTTACAGATGGGGAAACTAAAACTGGGGAAAGAAAAGTCCAGCAAGTGAGTATGCTTGGTGGGATTTAAGTTCAAGGTCTATCCAATTCTGAATCTAACTACTATCTTTGCTTTGTTCTGAAGCCAAAAGATGAGTTAAAACTGACATGGCAAAATAAATGAGCTTTCCTTATCTTCTGTGCGTGACCAAACTTGCAAGAAAACCTGGGGTGCTTCCTCGGGAGTGTCAAATCCTGGAGTTTAATAAATCTTCTGGTTTGACCCAGATCCAGTTGTTGAAACATCTCACTGTAGAAATTTTTGGTAGAATTTGCCTCACTCACACAGCAAGCTATAGAGAGCTCATAGGAACATTTTAATTTATGCTTTTAATGGTTGAAACATGAAAAATGAATTTAGACCAGCTTTATATCAAATGCAACTGGCCTAAATTTAGATTGGTGTTTTAATGATCCCTTTGCAGGGAGGGGAGGGTGAGGGTGATGGGGCTCTCAGCGGTGGTTCCAGAGTGCTTAAGTTCTGTACTTCAGTCTCATATTATCTCTGAAACCCATAACCCCAGTAAGGCTCCCATCTGTTGCATAAAAATGCCGAGAGATTTAATTACCAGTCATAAAAATCTTTGACTTCAAGGCACTCAAATACAGAGATGTTGCTCTTTTTTTATTTTTTTGACAACTGCAGTTTTCAATTTAGATTCCTTCCTGTCCATAATGTGTTTTTGTTTTCTTTCAAGAATGTCTAGGATGCATTCTTGTTTGCAGTAAGAAGTCGCTATATAGGTTGTCTAGATCACTTCCATGCAAGTTTCAAGTTCATCCAGCAAAAGGATGAAAATGTAAAAAAATATTTTCTGTTTGAAAATAAATCACATTTATTTACATATTTAGGAATCAGGCCTCATCTTGAACTCTTATCATTCATTCTTCCTCTTTCTGAAAATATATTAATTTATATTCTTGTTGGAGACAGTGTGGCAGAGTAGATAGAGGGTGGGGTCTTGGATTCATAGAAAACTGGAATCGCATCTCACCCCTGACAAATACTGGCTGTGTGATCACAGGTAAAGCACTTAAACTCTCAGGGCCCCCAGGCAACTCTGAGACTGTAAACTATAGTGGAGAGTCCAGTTGGCATTTATTGGTAGAAGGAACTTCCACACTAGAAGCTCCTTACACAATAAAATCACTGATCTGCTACAACTTTCTTCTTCACCAAAAAATGAGACCTCGAAAAACTGCCTTTTAGCTTTCTCATCTTTCCTTAAATGAACATGGGGCTTTACCTAATCAGTCTTACAACTTTTCATCTTTTCTTGGTAAAGCAGGTTACATTTGAAATAAAAAAAAAAGAGTGCCAAAATAATTTATTGGAAAAAAGGCACTTTGATATGTGAGTCTGATAGATAAGAGAATGGTTCAGATTCAACTGTCTCTGAATATAGGGCATCCCCAAAATATTAGTGCAGTTTATTGTACTAAGACCTTTGGGACACTCTACATTAATTTCATTAGTGAAACAGAAGAGCAAGTATATGAAAACAGCAATCTGGTGAATGAATCTATGAACTATAAAACAGACCAAGGTTGTGTGTACAACTCAGTCATTAAGAGTTTCTGTGAATATTTCTAAGTTTAGTACTGTGAAATAGCAATGACCATTTTTGCCATGGAAACAGTAGTAATAATTGAGAGAATAGTCAGTTCTTTATGAATTATGTGTGTGTGTGAGTATGTGTTTATGTAATTCCACCCATATCTGCTTTAAATTCCAAGTGCCAGGTTTTCTTTCTCTTGATGACCTGTGTTACTAGGATCATGGCATTGTTAGGTACCATACCTTTAGTATGTGAATGTTTTATTTGCTGAAAAAGGCAGAAAAGAGACATTTGTATAAAAGATATTCAGAGAATAGCAACCCCTAAAAAAATCTGCTTGAGAAGATCAGACTAAGAAGACCTGAATGAAAGTAGCTCAAGGGTCAAAGTACTGACTGAGATAGTTTGAGTGAATTGTTTCCCAGCGGCTAATTTGAATATATTTTTATTTTGAAATTTGGAGTTTATTGTTAAGAAACTCTGGAAATAAAGAACTGATTGGGGATTGCCAGAAATTGTATCTTAATTATCTGTTTGTTTCATATATATCAGAAAATGTAAGGTGTAGGTGAATCATCACACATGAAGAGGCCCAGATTTTAGGTGGAAGAGCAATGAAAAAAAGGATTATCAGGGGAATGAGAAGATGCAACTTGAGAAGCCAGTAGAAAAAGTTTCTAGCAAAGAGAACACAGAAGATGAAACTGAGAAGGCTGAGAAACCAACACTGAGCACAGCTGATAGGCAGGTCCTGAATCTGATCCGACTATAGGAAGAGCTATAATTCTGGGACTAATTGGAGAAGGCAGTATATTTGGTGTGTGTAGAGTTGACTGAGGAAGGGCTAACTTTCTCTCTAAACTCATCTATAGAGAGGGGAAACCCTTTTTCTACATTGCCTTTTACTGTCTTCTGTTACACTGAAGGGAAAACCCTCAAAGCAAGTCACCTAATCTCTTGGTAGGGATACCTCTTGGTACTCTAAGAAACTCCCTGAGAGTTGAGCAGTTTGAGGATCTGGGACATTAGGACATATGAGGGAATGTCAGCTTGCATGTCAAAGTCCCCTCGCTGGAGGCAGTTGAAGTAGAGAGGGAAGCCTCTTTGTGCTCTGGAAAGCTCTCTAAGACTATAAATTGCAAATTGGAATCAAAGGCAATCTTCTTGGTTTATAGTACATTCATTAAAAAAAAATACACACACACACACACACACACACAC
>CM053584.1:235602306-235643688 GCA_028627135.1 Pseudochirops cupreus
ATCCCATTCACTTTTCTTCACTCATATGGCAATTACCCTAGTCCAGTCCCTTAGCACCTCTTGCTGGTCCTGTTGCCATTGCCTCCTAATTGATCTCTCTTTTTTTTCTGCTTCCACCCTTTCCAATTCCCCACCTCCCCCCATGCAACTATGTAGATAATTTTCCTAAAGCATAGGTCTGACCATGTCACTCCTCAAGATTCTTCAGGAGTTCCCTATGGCTTCTTGGATAAAGCACAGAGTCCTCAATTTGGCATTTAAAGTCCTTTATGATACGCCTCCTATCTACAACTCCCTACTTATTTTACATTATTACCATTCACATGTTATTTTCCAACCAAACTATACTATTTGCTTTTCCTTGAACTTTGTATTCTGTCTCCCATCTACATGCTTTTGCATAAGCTGTCCCTAAGCTGTCCCCCCATATTTGTTCTTTTCTTCTTTTAAATAGTATTTTATTTTTTTCCAATTACATGTAAAGAGAATTGGTTTTTTTTTGGAGGGCGATTGAGGTTAAGTGACTTGCCCAAGGTGTCTGAGATTGGATTTGAACTCAGGTCCTCCTGACTCCAGGGCTGGTGCTCTATTCACTGTGCCACCTAGTCGCCCCAAGACAATCTTTAGTGTTCATTTTTTGGTAAAATTTCGAGTTCTAAATTTTCTTTCTTCCTTTCTCACTCTCCAACCTCTTCCTTAAGACGGTAAACAATTTCATATAGGTTATTTGTGTGTGATCATGTAAAATATTTCCATATTAGTCATGTGATGAAAGAAGAAACAGAAAGAACAAAAAGAAAAAAATATGAGAAAAATAAAGTGAAAATCGATCTGCGTTCAGACTTCATAAGTTCTTTCTCTGGATGTGGGTAACATTTTCATCATGAGTCTTTTGGAATTGTCTTGGATCATTATATAGCTGAGAATAGCTAAGTCAGTCATAGCTGATCATCACACAATGTTGCCGCTAATGTGTACTATGTTCTCCTGGTTCTGTTCGTTTCACTTTGCATCAGTTCATGTAAGTCTTTCCAGGTTTTTCTGAAATCCTCCTGTTCTTCATTTCTTATAGCACAGTGGTATTCCATTACATTCATACACCACAACTTGTTCAGCCATTCCCCAGTTAATGGGCATCCCTTCAATTTCCAATTCTTTGCCATCATGAAAAGAGCTGGTACGAATATTTTTGTACATGTGGGTCCTTTTCCCTCTTTGATGATCTCTTTGAGATACAGACCTAGCAGTGGTATTGCTGGATCATTGAGTAAAGAATGCAGGGAATATTCGTAAAAGCACTTAGCATAGTGCCAAGCACACAGTGTCAGCTGTTATTATTGTGATTGGATCTTCCTGATTCCAGGCCCTAAGTGTCCATTTCTTATCATTATTATCATCTGCAGTCCTTCAGAAGCATCAAAACTTAGCTTAAATTTAAAACCTTTTAGCAAGATTAGTTGAAATAGTGAGTAAACAGATACTCTCCTTCCCAATTTCATAACCCAGGAGAAAGCAGAACAGCTTCATTACCCTTCTTTCTACCTACCCCCTTGTAGCCTTGTGACCTACATAGATCACTGTCACTCCTCAAAATAATTGAACTTTAAAATTTTATTTGAGTGTTGTGGTTAGGGCAATATCTCCTAAGATCCATGCCACATATGCTAAGCTATTTTTCCCCCTAGAAGTCAATGAAACTATCTTTAGGACTTTCTTGGACCAAAGAACTAAGGCTCAGACTGGTGACATGACATTCTTGGTCACCCATACAGAAGCCCAGGCCACAAAGATTTAAGGACACCTCAGGACTGACATGTGTTTCTGGCCAGGTGTGGCAACATGACAAATGTAGAAGCAGGGAAACTCTATCCAACTGCATCAATACTGTATCCTTATTGGAAGTCCTTTTCATGCTATTGTTAATTCAACTTCTTTCTGTTAAATGTTAGTTTATTGGTGTCAGTCAGCCAATAAACATTTATTAACTGCCTACTATGTGCCGGACTATGCTGAGTTCTGGAGATACAAATGTGGGAAAAAAAGACAGTCCTGTCCTCAGGGAGAATACAACCTAACGGTAGAGAACAACATACAAAAGGAACTGAAGCAAAGGTTGTGAACCAGGCAAGGTACCTCACTGGGGGCACGATGGAAAAGTCAGAAAAGTCCCAAAGTGGTGCGGCCAGGTGAAAAATTCCAACTTAAACCTAAACCACTGGACTTGTCTAGGCCAATTCTGGCACACAAAAAGGACTTGGCTTATGACAAATGTCATAAGTGCAAACATTGTTAATTATGGCTCTGATTCTCTTCCAAGCAATTTGAGTACACATCTCAAAAGCTGGTGTTCTTAAAAGTTGAACTTCAAGTGGAGAATACAACAAAGGAGGGAATAACTTATTTAGTCATTTCAGTTGTGTTCAGCTCTTTGTGATATCATTTGGAGTTTTCTCAGCAAAGTTACTGGAGTGCTTTACCATTTCCTTCTCCAGCTCATTTTACAGATGAGAAAACCGAGGCAAACAAGGTCAAGTAACTTGCCCAGGGTCACAAAGCTAGTAAGTGTCTGAGGCCAGATTTGAACTCACAAAGTTGAGTCTTCCTGATTCCAGGCCTGTACTCTCTGCCATGCCACCTAATTACCCAGAAGCAACTGTGCCTCTACCTAATCTTTGGTTACCTCATGAACACTTCATTCAAAAGACTCATACCTAGGTATCAGGAACCTTCACAAAAGAGGGGTTATTTCTTCCTTTTAAAATTTACATATCATACCTAGAAGAATCTGGAGACTCCTGGCACTCCTATTAAGGTTTTTATGTTACATAATAATTTTCAAACAATGCAACTTTACTAACACTATGTATGGTAGCATTACCAGAAGAAACACCTTCTTCTTCTAACATTCACTAGATCCCATTATGACTGTTTGGATCCACATTCCTACCTAGTCTCAGTGCCATTGCAATTCTATCTGAATAGCCTGTTACCTGGGAAACTCCTGGACTGCTTCAAACTTTTAGAGATGTGATAGGATCTAACTGGGCTCAGGTGGTAGATATGGGGATGTTTCAATATTAATGCAACATTCCTAGCAAAATGGTTCTACAATCCAGTGATAATAATTCCCATTTATAGTGTGTCTTAATAGTAAACACTTAACAAACATTATTTACTTAAAACAGGTCATAGAAATATTTCTTCTTGACTTATTTTCCTCAACTGTAAAATGGAGATAATAATAGTACCTACCTTCAAATGTTGTTGTGAGGTTAAAATGAGATAATGTTTGTAAATCCCTTAGCATAGGGCCTGGCACATAGTAGGCACTAACTACAATGCTGCTGCTAATTTTACAGATGTTGAACCTGAGATTCAATAGTTTATGTGAGGCCATACAGTTATTAGGTGGCAAAGCCAGGATTTGAATCCATGATAAATATTGCAATTGCTTAGGTTGATTTGAGCGGAAATCCCTTCTCTGACAAGCCACCACCCTGGTTCAGGCCCTCATCACCTTGTGCGTAGACTATTGCAATAACCCTCTGCCTTGAGTCTCCCCCTACTCCACTCTAACATCCATGGAGCTTTCAAAGTGATCTTAAAGTACAGGTCTGACCATGTCACTTTTGATTTCAATAAACTTCAGTGGTTCTGTATATCCTCTAGGATCGAATGTAAAATCCACTGGCTTTTAAAATCTTTCTTAATCTGTCTCCTTTCTACTTGTCCAGTCTTCTTATGTTATGCTAATCTCCACATATCCTTATGATCCAGGAACAAGGGACTCCTTGCTGTTCCTTAGTACATTTTCACTGGCCACTCTCCGGGTTGCAAATTCTCCTCTCCCTCACATCCACCTCCACCTCCTAGCTTTCCTGATTTTGTTTGTCTCAATTAAAATCCCACCTTTTGTGAGGAGCCTTTCTCAGTCTTCCTAAATGGTTTCTCTCTGGGAATATTTCCAATTCATCTTGTGTATATTTTGTCTGTACGTAGTTGTTTGCATGTGTCTCCCCCTTTAGACTTTGAACTCCTTAAGGACACGGACCTAGTGCTTAGCCATGGGCCTAGTACAGAGTAGGTGTTTAAGAAATGCTTATTAACTTGACTTTATGAAGTGTTTCTTCTTGATATATTCATCAGTTCATCAAATTTACTTTTGACTTTTAAAGCTATATCTTCAGTGACTTCTTCTTTTAAACCGTTTTCTAAGAAAATCACAAATAAAAGATTTATAAAGTGTTCTTATAGTCATTAAAAATAAATAGATATTATTATTATTATCATGTACATGCAACTAGGAAATAAGATATACAGGTACTGGGGCAGGGAGATCCATCTTGCCCTAACAGAAAGTCAGAGGGGTGATGGGGGAGGATATAGGAAAGAGCAGATTGGGGGAGGGATATACAGTGGGATCGCTGTTTTGGGGTGATGGGTAGGGGAAAGACGGGGAGAAAATTTGTAACTCAAAATCTCATGGAAATGAATGATGTAAACTAAAAATAAACAAAAGTTAATTACAAAAAAAAGAAATAGATATATTCATTCTAAGAATCTTTCTGACAGAAGACCAGACATTGAGAATATATATCATTATCTTCACTTTTTTGCCCAATGAATTTTACTTAGGAAAATGCAACAGGTGGCTCCAAAGTCTATATGCTCCAGCTCCATTCTTAAAGTAGAATTGCCATCTGGATAATCCCCAATTTCTGATGTGATCTGGTTTATTATATGTCTCTATTTACATAATATAACTACATTAGGAATCAACCTTGCTATGCTTGGACTCTGTATCACAGCTATGAAAATGTTGATGTTAAGTAAAGGACTTTAAACTGGTCTAAGCAATGGCTTCCAGAAATAAATGCTTGTAGAGGTTATCAAACGTAGAAAGATGGCAGATAAAGAAAACGCTGAACATCCATTCCAGAGAAATAAGAGCTCTTTCAAATTCATTTCTAGATGGTATTTTGTATGTGTAGACATATTTCCAACACTATATAGGAATCAGAATCCATTAGGAAACTTTGTGAACAATTTGCTGGTTTCATTAAATGCAGAAAAATAGATTTAGAAGTGATTGTAGAGGTCATAAAGTCTAACCCTCTCATTTTACAGATAAGGAAACTGAGATATAGATAGGTAGAATGACTTTCCCAGGGTCACACAGTTACTGTATGAGGTAGGCTGAAATCGAGAGACGTAGTGAGTACATGGGACTGGGGAGGTGATATCTTGCTACTCCCTGCACTGGCCAGATTATATCTAGTTCAATTCAGGGTGCCGTATTTTAAAGAGGCCATAATAAGCTGGACAGCATCCAGTGCAGTCCAAAGAGTGAGTGGATACAGCCTGATTATCCTCAGTGAGGATGGTACTGGGCATTAGATTTACATAATATAAGGATCCCTTAAAGGATCTGGAGATATTTAGCCAGGAGAAGAGAAAATGGGGAAATGTGATGGCTGCCTTTAAATATATGAAAGGCTGAGGGATTAGGCTTATTTTCTCTCGCTCTAAATCATAAGAAATAGGAACAGTGGGTAAAAAAATGCAAAGAAGCAAATTTAGGCTGGAAGTAAGGAAAGCTTCCTAAGAATTAGAGCTATTCAAAGGTAGAAGACTGCTTCTTTGGGTTCAGGTCTTAGTTGGACTAGATGGCCTACAAAGTTTCTTCCAGCTCCTAAATTTCTGTGATTATAGGAAAATTCCAGATTTAAAAATCTCTCCCCCTCTCCTCCTCTCCTTCCCTACCTCTCTCTTCCCTCATACCCCTCTCTCCTCCCCACTTCTTTCTTCCCCTGCCCCAGCCATATATCTGAACTAGAATTGGAGGTGGTAGAAATCAATGACCTAAGAGTAAGGCAAATCACAACTTCTATTACACTGATATCTAATCTATAAAATGCACATAATGATATTTAAACTACTTGTCTCATACAATGGCCATAGAAGAAGGGTTTTGTAAGTGTTAATGCACAACACAAAAGTGAACTATTATTGCAAACTGTGAAGTGTTTTACATTACTTTATGAATGACTACATCATAAATACAAAAGGATTTTGTCCGATTTGATGGGTCAATATCAAGGCAGGATTTGGGCAGATCAAAATTCCCTGAAACCTCCCATCTCTTCTTTTTCTCTTTTTCTTGTAGCTATGCCCATTCAACAGAATACTTTTGTGGGGCATGGAGGCTCACTCAAAAATCACAGAAGTTCCGCGTCTAGTTGCAACCGTGGCTACCTCGAAAATTACCTAGATCTACTTTCTTTAAACTACAAAGAGTCTATGTGTGATTTGTTAGGGTTGTTGAATTGAACTGGAAACTGTTCTAATCTAAGAGTCTAAAAGGACAGCTACCTTTCCAAATCACTGGATTATTCCACAGCCACAGCTTCTTATTTATTAGGTTATCATCTCCTTTGCCACCAGAGGCTTCTAGGTGATGCAATGGATGGAGCATTGAGCCTCAGATCAGGCATACCTGAATTCATATCTGGTCTCAGCCACTTACTAGCTGCGTGACTCTGGACAAGTCATTTTTTATGTTTACCTCAGTTTTCTTAACTCTGAAATGGGGATAATAATATTTACTTAATAGGGATGTTATGGGGATAAAATGAGATAATATTTGTAAAAAGCACTTAACAAAGGGCTAGGCCATGGTAGGTGCTATATAAATACTTATTCCTCCTACATTCACCACTTTTACAGTGTAGAATGAGCCTTTGGTGACATTTAGAATGTATAATCTGACTGAACTTTAGCTATTTTTTTCTTAAGCCTGGATTTGAAAGCTCAACTTGCTGAAAAAAATTATCAGATTCATCTCTTTAAGGCCTGCCAATACAAAGTTGCCTACCTTCTGTCATTCATCTGGTCTGATCAATATTTGGGCACTAGGTAGCACAGTGGATAGAATGCTGGACCTGGAGCCAGGAAGACTCATCTTTGTGAGTTCAAATCTGACCTCTGATACTTACTAGCATATGAGCCTGGTCAGGTCACTTAACCCTGTTTGCCTCAGTTTCCTAATCTGTAAAATGAGCTGGAGAAGGAAATGGTAAACCACTCAGTATCTTTGCTATGAAAAATCCCAAATGAAGTCATGAAGACTCAGACATGATTGTAAAACGACTGAATGACCAATAGTTAACATGTAAGCTCATGTTTACATTTGGAATAAGGCAGTGCTATTTGGAAATTTTTTGTCCTTTCTAATTAGTCATAGCTCGAGTGGACTTGAGCCCCATCCGGATCTATTTTGCCAGGAACATTAAAAATGAATGACAAATTGGATCTGTTTGTGCTTGACTTCACAAAGGTAGGGACTTTTTTTGACTTTTGTTTTTAAAGACATGACTCACTCTACCTTCTAGCCAACACATTTACTTATTGTTCCTCTCACACAACATTGCATCTCTTATCTCTGGTTCTTTGTACAGACTGCTCTGCATGGCTAGAATGTCCTCTCTCTACCTCTATATTTTTGAGTCCCCACCCTTGCCCTAGTTTCTTTTCACAACTCAGTCCATGCACCATCTACCCCTCTGTTAATGCCTGCACCAAATTACTGTCTATTCATTTTGTATTTCATATTTACTTATACATATGCATGTTGATAGATTTTAAGCTCATTGATGGAAAAAACTTTTTTTTCATTTTTGTCTTTGTATTCCTCAGTTACCAGTGCACTGCCTATCACGTGTTTAATAAGTGCTTGTTAATTAATTGATTGGTCCATTCCAGTATCTTTAGTATATTATTTCTATTCATTTGGGGACTTTAATGGAAACTTTGAAGAATGCAGAGAGTATAGGAACAATGGAGGAAAAGAGAGAGGAGAAAGGAATATAGTTTACCTAAGATACTAAGAAGATGGCTGGGAAAAAAAGAGAGAAAGGTAAAAAGTCTGTCAGGATTCTAGACTTGTAGGGTTTCAGTACCCCAACCAAATCAGGAGAAGAAATGTTGGTGGTCCAGTGGATGGCAGCTGTGCTCACTATTTTGTAGCATTTTTTTTTGCTCATATCATAGCTGACATTTATGTGGCCTTTTAAAATTTGCAAAGAGCTTTACCTATATTATCACCAATTTAATTATTGAAATACAGGTCCAGTTAAAAAGAAATCAGTGATAGTATCCCAAAATATCAGAGTAGGAAGGGATCTCAGAGGTCATTTAGTATACCCTGCTTGACAAGTGGTCTTTGCTTAAGGACCTCTAAATGAACAGGAACTGTGCCAACCCAACCATTTTGGCTAACAGTTAATTGTTTAAGTTGAAAAAAATTTGGATTATTAACCAGCATAGTGGCTGAATCAGTTGCAAATGTAGACAGAGCCACAGACATAAAATGTTTAATCAGACTGAGAAAAGGAACAGAAATTGCGTAAGAAGATTTGATCACAATAAACCTGCTTGAGGCTACATGCAGAGGAAGATGTTTTCTTGGCTTGTCAACGTTCTCAGATAAGATCATACTTCTGTGAAAAAAATGATCCTTATCAACTTAGCCCTGGAATATTGCTGTAGCCTTATTATTTTCTGTGTCTCCAGCCTCTCCCCTTCCAATCTATCTCACATTCTATTGCATGATTAATCTCTTTCAAAAACCTTTAATGAATCTTGATTGCAGAATAAAGATCAAACTCCTAAACATTTTATACAAAGCCTTTAACAATATGGTCCCAATCTATTGTTTCAATGTGTTACTTGCTCCAACTTCATTATGGAATCCTTTAATTTTAGTTAGACTAGTGTACTTGCTGTCCTTAAATGGGTTTTACGCTTTGTTAACAACCTTTCTCTTTGCTGGGAGCTTTTCAGTTCTCAGTGCAATGTTTTAGAAAGGACCTTGATAAGCCAGAGTGCATCTCAAGGAGGGCTGATGGTGAAGGTATTGGAGATAATGACCAATAATTATTTGTTTGAAGGAGCTTCTCTACCATAGTAGAAATCCACTTAGGAGCGATAGGTTAACCATCAAACTTTTTGAAAGGCTTTCATATGGGAAGGATATTAGGCTTGTTTTGCTTGGCTCCGGAGGCCAGAATGAAGAACAGTGGGTGTAAATTGTAGAGAGGAAAACGTTGACTTCTGAATAGAGCAGTCCAAAAGTAGAAAGGTTGGCAGTTGGGAGGAAATCAATTTTTTCACTAGAGGTTTCCAGTAGAGTCTGGATGACCAATTTCTATAAGGATATTGAAGGAGGGATACTTTTTAGGTGCAGCTTCCTTCCAACTACAAGATTCTTTGATTCACTTCTCTTTACCTGCCCATTGTCTAAAGTTCAGCTCAGGTTCTTCCTCCTTAATGGAGGATTTTTTTCGCCTTCCTGAAACAGTCCACAATTAGAAGTTTTTTTTTCCCCTTCCTCTGAATGCTTATTATCCTCATGTCTGGGCCACTCAATTTGGACTTATGAATGCCTTTGAATTCTTAAAAAAATTCGTGTATGTAATTATCTACCCAGCTAGATTTCAAGCCCCAAGTGCAAAGACAAGTCTAATCAATCAATCAATCACTAAGCATCTATTAAGTGCTTGTTGCCACTGTCTTAAATGCTGAGAATAAAAAGACAAAAATAAAACAGTCCCTTTCTTTTGGTTTATATTCTAATGGGGAAGACTCTGTTGTTATATAGGTATGTGCAGAATATAAACACAAATAATTACAAGATAGTTTTGGGAGAGAGTGTGATGGCTGTTGGGGTAATGGGATCAGAAAAATCTTCAAGCAGAAAATGGCTCTTAAATTGTGTCTTGAAAGAAAACAGGGAATCTGAGTGACAGAAATAAAGATGGAGACCATTTAAGGAGAGGGGACAGGCAGATGCAAAGGTAGGGAGATGAGAAATGGAGGGTCATATATTCAGAATGGTGAGTGAGTCCATACAAAGACCTCAGCTATGAATATATTATCTTTGTGCACTCCTACACAGAGTATTCTCAGTAAATGATTGATTGAATGAATTTTGGCTTGTCATATAGATGTAGCATTAAATAAAAAAAATTATTTTAGGGCTGTGTCTACAGGAACAAATTGGTTTAAGTGGGAGAAAAGACACCTTGTACTACATTTATATTCATACACATTGGTTATCAACTATTTGTTTTAGAGATAATGAATGTTCATCAGAATTCAACTATAAATGTTCCTTCCCCTAATCAGTTTACAGGCACAGGCACAAAATTACATATCTCCAGAAAGTGACACAGATACTTCTTAAGTCAAGAAAATAGTTGCAGAGACAATTATATTATTACCTGCATATTTGTTTGGCTAGGTCCATCATTTCATCAGTGTGGATATTTTTTTCTACCCTTCAAGCCTTTCTAAATTGTGCCAGTATCCTCTTTGTTGTCCCTTTGTAAATCTTCCACAGTAGGGCCATCGTTCTTTTTATTGTTATAATGTTTTAAAAGTGGATTAAATGACAGTTCTCTATCTACTACACCACACTTTTCAAAGGTCATTTCCAAAGGTAAGCCTGTGAAATTCCTGCCATTTGGTTCTTCCATCTAGCTTCAGGGCTGATGAATATTGTTGAAGAAGTTCAAGAATTTGTATGGATTGCATCTCTTTTAAATGTCCCAAAACTGAACATACTATCTTTTCCCTATATCCTGATTTCCCTTCTGACTTCTTTATTTCTGTCACTGACACCTTTTTTTAAGTTAGAGCAATGTTTGCAATTCTACTTTTGGGCAAAAACGAAAAAAGTTAGAATCTTTTAATTGACATTGAGGGTCCTCCAAATTCTTGTGTCATTCTATCTTTCAAGGTTTATTCTTAAGCCTCACCTCAATGTACTCTGCTTTCCAGGACAACTTGAGTACTCACCGTTCTTGGTAAAAATTTGATGCTTTTGTGCCTTTGCTCACATTGTAGCTTGTGCTTGGAATATTCTCCCCTCCATATTCCTCCTTCATAAAGTCTATCCGTCTGTCAAGATTTAGCTCAGATGCTTCCATTTATATTACTTTGTTCTCCTTAGCAATTAATGGGATTTTCTTTCCTCAAAATTCACTTTGCACTTGCCTAAACCTCTCTTACCCACTTATAATTTCTCATTTTGTAATTGCATGTATATGTGTTTACATTTCCTTTCTTTATCATTAGCTTTATAAGGGAAGGGCCACTTCTTATAGAAATGTTAGATTGCTCCTCACCCCCCAGTACTTAGCACAATACCCCCAAAGGATTCGTTTTTCTCTCTATTTAATTAGATTGATTTGAAGAATCAGTTTGAACCAATGGATTCAGACATAGTGTCCCACGTGTCCAAATAACATTGACACCAGGTCAGGAGCTGGACCTGTGACCCAAAGACTTAACAGTGTGTGGCATCTAAAACCAGAGGAAATTTTCTAAGGATTCTATTGGGACATCATGGAAACTAATTACTTAAATGTGGGAATTCACAGAAAAGTACCCAATCAATGAATAGTTCCGATATTCAGTACAGGTTGTATGGTGGTCTATTACAAAAGCAAAAAAAAAAAGTTTTTTTCTAATATTTTTAGATTAATCTTTTTGGTTTTTAAGTTAGATATTTGTTTAATTGAAGGGTCATACATATAGAGAATAAACACAGAATTTGAAATAAACTTTTCATTATTCTGCTGCATATTCATCATAACATGAACCATACTTGGAGCCTGAATTTTTCTACTTTTTTTCCCCTCCTTTGCCTTCTGTTCTTTCCTCTCTTTAATTCCATATCTTACATCAATTTTCTGCATTTCTTCATCCATTTTTTTCATTCCTCTTTTGACTGGCTACTTGTTTTCTGTCATGTCCAAAGAGAATAAGTAAAAAGAAATTATATGTGTGTGTGTGTGTGTGTGTATACATATATATATTTACAAATGATTTTACTTCTTTGCCTCTTATGGTATTTATAAGTGGCTTTTAAAAGCTTGTATCATTTTAAAGTGTCTGAGAAGGGCAAGAGCAAACTCTTCTTTTTTCCTGTGGAGACTGATAGGGTTATTATGCCATGAACCAAATCTGGTCTTTTCCCTCTTTCTTTGATTTTCAGTGGTGGTGGTGGTGGTGAGTGGGAATGAGCTGCCTCTAGGGGCTCCAGTTTTTTCCCAGCTAGATATTTGCTTGGGCAGTGTCTATGTGGAAATTCCTACTAACATCCCTTCCCTGACCTTCCTCAGCCACTGGGAAGATACATGCTGTTATAGCTCAGAGTTCATTCCCTCCCCAGAGACTCAGGCAAGGAAACTGCAATAGAGGTATTCTGGAAAAAAAAACCCCAAAACCTCAAACTTTTTACTTTACTGTTTTTCTTTGTTAATGGGAATTTCTAGGGAAAATGTTAATGGAATCTGGGATGGTATATAGGGAAGTAACTGTAGCATGAAAAACAGAAAAGCGTCAATAGGTGTTAAAAACAGGGAAATACTGGATTGAGAATTAAGAGAACATATTTCTAGTTTTTGTGATGCCACTAACTTGTTTATGGGATCCTAAGTAAATCATCTCCTTTCTCTGGGCCTTAGTTTCTTGATCTGTGAAGTGAGAAGTTTGGACCAGATGATTTCAGAGGTTCCTTCCAACTAATCAGTAATTTTAAGATTCATCCTTATTAGCTCCTTTTGCAACTATTTACTTTAAAATAAATAAAGATCAATACATAAAATGGCATAAAAACTTTTCAATGACCATTTTTGAGTCTTCATAAGGATTTTTGCTCATTCATTCCTGTTATTATTATTCTTTATGTTGCAGAGGACTGGCCAATGAGCACAGTTCTTGTGAATGTGCATGGAATGCTCAGCTGATGTAATTCCCACATGAACCTTGGAGTAGACCTAGACATTGTAAAAATACATTTTATTGGTGTGTTTTGTTCATAAAGTACAGTTGTCGAGGTCTAGGGGTGCTGGGACCCCAAAATTCAAGGGCAAACAACATGAGTCCTGCCTTGAATGAATTCAACCCACACCTTCTTTGATCCAGAGACAAGGTTTGTTAGAACACCAGTTGGGGTGGGTGAGATTTAAGAATCCATGCTTTTGGCCAGATTTTAAGAATCTGAGCATTTGTATCACTACTAGAAGCAAGCCAGATTCTTAAGGAATTTGAGTACTTTAAAGGAGGTAAGATGGACCTTTTATACAGTAGACTGTGGGGAAGATCTGGATGTGATCTAGGAGTTGCCAAGTAGTCTTAGAACAGAATGACTGTCTATGGTGAGGCCAGGTGCAGACCATGAAGGCTGCAATGAAAGGATTAACTGTGAAGGGTTGGGTGCCCCAGGTGAATACCAGGAACCTAGGCCATGTGGGAAAGTCAGGGGCTTTTCCTTTTAGGGGTTCAGATTCCATCCCTATTACAGTCACTTCTGCATATATTGTATCTTCTCCCCCTTCCACAGTTGGAACCCTTGTCTTTTAAGTAAAAATGCCTCATTATTCTGCCTGACAATGCAGACCACATTCTGCCAGAGTAGGCCCTCATCCCTCTGTCCAAGAGAAGGAGGTATGCTTTACTGGCCAATCTCTAGGACCATTACTGGCTATTTACTTACTCTGAATTTAGCTTCTTTTAGTGATCATTTAACTTGCATTATTGCAATTACTGTGTCCATTTATCTTTTCTTCTTATAAGGTTAGAGCTCTATGATGGACTGTTTTCTGGAATCTGCTTTATTAGCTTGGAATTATATCATTAAGTTCTTTGCTAAGGTTGTCATAAGGAGTGACCTGCTAACATCCCAATCTTTTTTTAAAATTAAATTAATTAATTAATTAATTAACTTTTTGTTTATAACATTCCAATCTTATTGTGCCATTAGGAAAAGAGTCTCTCTTTTCCTTGAGTGTCATAAATAGGAATAGAAAAAAAAAGGTAGGGAAGTGAAAAAGCCTAGTATACAGTTTAGATTTGTAGGATCTGAGGGTATTCACTCCTTAAAGCCTAGGAAGCCTAGAAAGGCTTATGTAACAGCCTTCTTACCATTTCCTTTACTCTGTAGTTCTACCTGAGGAATCAGTATTCAAATCAAGTCAACAAGCATTTTTCCTTGTTTTTGTTGTTGTTACTCAGTTTTGTCTGACTCTTTGTGACCTCATTCGGAATTTTCTTGGCTACAGCTGTTTGCCATTTCCTTCTCCAGTTCATTTTATAGATGAGGAAACTGAGGCAAAAAGGGCTAAGTGGCTTGCCCAGGGTCACACAGCTAATCAGTATCTGAGACTGGATTTGAACCTACGTCTTCCTGCCTCCAAGTTCCTCTATCCACAGTACCAAAAAGCATGTACTAAGTGCTTACTGGCTATTTAAATAAAAGCAGAAAGACAAATAGTCCCCGCCTTCAGGGAGCTTACAATCTAATGGGAAAAGACAATTTACAAAAGGAAGCTGAAAAACCTGGGGAGCAATGAAGACTTGGATGGCTTGGCTGTCATCCCTAAAAATGGAATCTGTTGTAGGAGGGAGCAAATCAGAGAAGGAGGCCACAGGGGAAGCTGGAACTTCAGTATGAGAAGTTCAAAGGAACTTTCAGGGTGAAGAATTTTGTGTGGTAGGGTAGAGAAAGTCTGTCATTCTCCATGCAAATTCCCACTTCTTTGGCAAATGACTCAACTCTTCAGGTCAATGCAATTAAATCCAATAGCTAATTATGTGCTTATATAAGCACTGTGGAACACATTGGGGGTGGAGGGTGAGTAGCGGAATACAAAGTTTATATATGATGTGGTTTTTCCCTCGTGAAACTTTTGATCTAGAAGGGAAATATGATACAGACATATACAATGATAATATAAGAATTCATGATGACTGAAAAAGATATGTAAACAAGTGCTAAGTGAGTTCTGAAGAAGGAAATCCTATTACCTCCTAGGGAGATCAAAGCAATCTCAATACAAGATGTATTTGAGATAGTCTTACAGGATGGGTAGACTTAAGAGTAAAAATGTGAAGGAGACATTCCAAGAATAAGGAACGATGCAAGCAAAGGCATAAAAGTATAGCATTTTTTTTTAATAGGGAATGATGAGCTCATACTCTAATTGCCTTGGAGAATAAAAAACATGGAGGGAGAGTGTCAGTATCTCTAGGATTTGCAGAACAAACAAAAGTGGGAATACCCTCAGATCCTTCAAGTCCCCTTTGAATATTAACCTTTTAGCCTCTTTTAGCAGGTAGATAGCTGGGCCTGGAGTCAGGAAGATCTGAGTTCAAATCTAGATTTAGACAATAACTGTGATCGTGGGCAAATCAGTCAACATCTGTTTGCCTCAGTTTCCTCATCTGTGAAATGGGGATAATAATAGCACCCACCTCTAATGGCGGTTGTGAATCTCAAATGAGATAATATTTGTCAAGCATTTAGCATAGTTCCTGGAACATAATAAACACTACGTAAACATTATTGTTAGAACGATCTTTGTCTTTCCCCCTGGTTCTTGCACTTTAAAACTCTTTCCCCAGTGTGTTCAGATGAGGGCATTTTGCCTACACAGCACAGATCCTAAACCTTGTCCTTTGCATGCTTTCCTGTAGACAGAAAGAATGTTTTTATTTGACACTATAAACCACTCTCTGTTAGCTAGGGTCACAGGGACAGGATTTCAAGTTTCCACACAAGTGTTAGTTAATACTTTGTGTCGCAGCAGTCAGCCCGGATCAGCCATGACTGTCTTTCTTCCAAGACCTCTGGGGGGAGGACGGGAGTAGAATGGTACAACCTCTATGTCCTTTGTTCTGTCCCTGTCAAGAGGAGGCAATTAACCAGAAATCTTTGGTGCTAAATTAATTGAGGGCAGGACAATTACAAGCCATTCTGACTTTAGCCTTTGAACACCATGCCTTGTAAACTCCTTATTGCCCCAAAGCTACTGGGAAGGAAATATTTAAATTCTGTATACCACAAAGTTGTTGTACAAATGTGGATTACTGTTATCATTTAGCCTGATCTAAACTCAAGCTGATGATAATCAATGTTATACAGAATTTAACCTCCTTACAATTGGCCATTACTATAAAATCCCGAGTGGTATGTAAGGCAGGGTAGTGCTGATAATATTGAGGGTATGCCCCCTGGAATTCAGCAGATGAGTTGAAATTTCAGCTCTGCCACTACCTAGATGCCAGATCTCAAGTTAGTTACTTTCTTCGTCTTTGAAGTGAGAGCCAACTCCAGCATTGTGTGATTCAGTTAAATAATGAGGAAGGTGGGGGAGAAATGATGATGGAAATCAATAGACATGTTTTGGGGAAATGAACAGCAGATCTGCACTAATGAATGGCAGGTCATCCAGAGAATAGACATAGGGAGTGGGTACAATTTATTCATCCAGTGCTTACACCGATATTTTGCTTTTAAGCTACACAGCTAGTTCAGGTGCCCACTATTAAAGGTATAAGTGTGTGTATTTATAGATATGTGGCTTTTATAGTGTTTTGCATGTGTTTTACATAAGAGAGACAGCTTCTTATTCTTGTTTAGTAGTTTCTGACTCTTCTGATCCCATTTGGGATTTTCTTGGCAAAGATTCTAGAGTAGTTTGCTATTTCCTTCTCCAGCTCATACACCCTGGGCTATGGCCAGTTGTCTTGACTTTTGTCCTGCTACTGGACTTTGATGACTCAGGAAGAGAGAGTGAGGTTGAAGACTTTGGGCAACTCTGCCTCACTTAAATCCAATTTACCCACAGGTCAAAAAGCTGAGGAAACTGGAAAAAAAAAACAGGGTAAAGTGACTTGCCCAGGGTCACACAGTTCATACATGTCTGAGGCCAGATTTGAACTTAGGAAGATGAGTCTTCCTGACTCTGGGCCTGAACTCTATTCATTGTGCCATTTAGCTACCCAAGAAAGGTAGAATAGCATAGTTAATACAGTAAGAGACTTGGAATAAAAAAAAATCTATGAACCCCTTTTCAGAAATTTACTAGCATTGTGAGCCTGTGTAAGATATATAACCTCTCTGCCTGAGTTTGGTCCTTTATAAAAAGGTGATAATATCACTTATTTCACCTCTTAGTGAGGATCAGATGACTTACTCTATATAAAATAGGTCTTACAAGGTCTTAAAACATGCCAGGGTTATGTTGGTGCATGCCTGTAATCTGGCTATCAGGGAACTTGATGCTGGTAGATCTCTTGAGCTAAGGAGTTCTGAGCTGTACTAGAGCAGACAGCTAAACCAGGTTGAAGGTACCTACAGACCTAAAACCAGTTTGGTGAGTTGGGGTATGTCTATTCTAAGCACATGAAGACTTTCCCTAGCGGATGAGAACAATTTGTTTCAACAGCCATGAAGGCAGCTGAAGTAGGCTCTGTAGAATGCTTAGAGCTTGATCAGACATCAGAGAGGCCAAGGTCATCCACTATATCCCAGGCCATTGCTGGTCATCTTGACTTTGTCTTGCTCCTGGACTTTGATGACTTATGAATAGAGAGTGAGGTTGACAACTTTGTTCAGTTCTGCCTCACTTAAGTCTAATTCACATGCAAGTCAAGGACTCTGTGTGATGTCATTGGTCCTCTTCAAAAACAAAGGATGAGCAGCAACAACAACTAGGGCTAAAGACAATTGTATGTCCACACTAAATATGGCACCAACATAATGCACTACCAGGTGTGTGTAGGGGCACTAGGAGGTTGGAAACTAACCAGATCAAAGCTCCCATGCCCATTAGTGGTACACTCAGTCCTATGAAAGGCTACTACTCTCCTAACCCGGGCAAAATAAAGGGACACAGTCTCAATACCTGCCCCACTCCCCCCCCCCCCAAAAAAACCCAAAATCTCAAACAACGAAGCCACAAAAACCCAAAACATTAACTTAGAGCATCATACAAATATAACCTATTTTCCTTCTTCTTTTTCTCCTCCTCCTTCTCCTCTTCCTCCTCCTCCTTCCTCTCCTTGCCTTAAATTTTTTTACTTTTTCTCTCTGGGCCTCAGTTTCTTCATCTGGACAAAATGATCTCTAAGGGGTTTATTTTATACTAAATCATCTCTGAAGTCTTTTTTCAGTTCTAAATCTATGATCTTATGTTATCTCATTTGCTATGATAGACCTAATAGATGGAGATGCTAGCACACAATCTAAAAACATTATCTGCCTAGTTTTGGAATGTCTGACTTCAAGAAATAAAATGCAAGGTTTTGTCTTGAATTTTCAAAAGATGCCAGATTTCCTGAATATACACTTGTTGGTAATAATAATAATAATACTGGTTTCCTTCCAGTTCATGCACTACCTCTCTGCTCAAGTGATACTCCTAAAGCACAAACCTGACCAAGTCTCTCCTCTGCTCAAAAAGTTCCGCTATTTCCCCGTTGCCTCCAGGATAAAATACGAAAGCACTATTTTGCTTTCAAAGTCTCTGATATCTTCCCAGATTTATGACGTGTTTCTCCTCTTCATGTACTCTGTGTTCTATCCAAACTGTCCTACTGGCTATTCTTCATAAGACAATCCATTTCCCCATCCATGCTTGGAATACACTCCCTCTTGCCCTCTGTCTTTTAGAATTCTTGGCTTTCTCCAGCATTCAGTTCAATTGCTACTTCTCACATGCAACATTTCCTTTTCTCCCCTGTGACTAATGCCCACCTCAAATTACTTTTTATTTAATGAGTAGATATTTTGCATTTATTTAAATGTTCACTAGTAGGTTTTAAAAGAATAGAAATGTTAGCTCCTTGAAGGAAGATGATTGTGTTTTTGTCTTTGTATCTCTGGCGCCTAGCATAGTGTATGGCACATAGGTTTAAGTTCAGTCATTTTTCAGTTGTGTCTGTTTCTCCGTGACCTCATTTGGGGTTTTCTTGGGAAAGATACTGGAGTGGTTTGCCATTTCCTTCTCCAGCTCATTTTACAGATGAGGAAACTGAGGCAAACAGGGTTAAGTGACTTATCTAGGGCTCCACAGCTAATAAGCATCTGAGGCTGGGTTTGAACTCAGGAAGAGGAGCATAAACATGAGCACACAAACGCAATTTAAATGGATTTGATTACATGTTGTACTTCATGACTATAAGGTACCATTATTAGATGTGATGTTTGAAAGAATGCTGTGAAGTAGATTAATCAATCAGCAAGAACTTAATTAAGTCTCCATCATGTGTGAGACTTACCAAGACAAAAATGAAACAGTCCCCGCCCTCCAAGAACTTACATTTCATTGGAGGAGAAACTAGGTACATATATAAACATATACAAAATAGAGAAAAGGTGTTAGGTAGATGAAATATCATTACCTCTCTGTTAGAGGTTATACTTCTAATGCTTTGTGAGCAAAAGAGCTTAATTTTTATTTATTTAATTGAATTGAGCTGAGAAAACCAAAGCTCAGACAGGTTAATTCATTAGCCAAGGTCACCTGGCTAGGTGTCAATGTTTCTGGGGTCTTTCAGTCTTGATTCAACCAGGTAGCTTGGAAAAGCAGACAGTTCCCAGCAATCTCAGGCAGTTGGAATGTATTTTATAATCCAGTCATTCAAAAAAAAATAATTAATTTATTTACTTTTAGTAAATAACATTCAATTCCACAATCTCTTGAGTTTCAAATTTTCTCCTCCTCCTGCTCCTCCTTCCCCCATATCCCCCATGGCAGCATTTGATCAAATATAGGATCTAGAAATATCTTCACATTAAACCTTAGTCAGGTTGTAAAGGATTATCACCAATGGAATGAACAATGGGAAAGAGGAAACACAACAAAACAAGAAAAAGAAAGAGAGCAAGTAATTTGCTTCAATCTGCATTCAGACTCCACATCTCTTTCTCTAGAAGTGGAAATCTCTTTCCACCATGAGTCCTTTGGAATTGTCTTATAACCTTACATTGCTGAGAGGAGCCAAGTCTATCAAAATTTGTTGTCACACAAACATTGTGTCTGTAATTCGGCACAAATTTCTCGTGGTTCTGCTCTCCTCACTCAACATCAGTTTATATAAGTCTCTCCAGGTTATTATGAAGTCTGTCTGGCTTCTCATTTCTTACAGCACAATAGTATTCCATTCCATTCCATTACCACAACTTGTTCAGCCATTCCCCAATTGATGGTCATCCCCTTGATTTCCAATTCTTTGCCACCACAAAATGAGCTGCTACAAATATTTTTGTATAATCCAGTCATTTTTGATGACCGTAGATGATGTGACCATACACTAATGAGTTTGAATTCTCAAGCCTTTCACCAATTGGTCTCATTACTTTTTGGAGGATTCAGTCTCTCTAGTTGTGTAACTGTTCAGTTTTAAAAAGACCACAGGGCATTTTTCTTATTCTCTTGCTTTTAGAATGGAATTTTCGTGTGGAGAAAGCAATATTTGAATGGAATCCCTTGGACCTTTCTGACTTCAAACTAGTTTCCTAAGTGATGGATTATGGATCATTGACAGATCTAACATAATTCCATGGCCTCTAATGGATGGAATCATTCCCTTTGTGAGTGGCAAATGACAAAGAACTTAAAAAATACTTACCCCAAGTGAACAAAGCAAAATGTCTTTTGGTAGTTGCCTCAGAAGTTGGCCTTTCTTCAGTAGTCTAGATGTATTTTCAAGATTTTCTCTAGGTTGGTGATAGTCCTTATTGAATACACTAATGGGCTGAGCTAAAAAAAAAAAGTCTGACCAACTAGAGTCCTCTGAGGATCTTCATTTTACTTCAGTTAAGGGGATTTTTTTTAAATAAATAAAGCAAACGTTAAATTTGAAGGGATGCAGTTATAATGGTTTAACTTGTGTTTTAGGATCTTGGGTTTGAGCAATCTGCTTGCTTTCTCAGTGGGCAAGGGAGGGGCTAGAAGGATTTGGTTACAAATTGAAATAAAAAAGATGAATGTTAGAGAAAGAGGCTTAATAATATTGAGGCTTAATAATATTACTAACAACAATCAAGCAAACCAACCAAAAAACTATAACAGAGTATATTGATTCATGTGTGGGATGGGGCTTGTGAGGTTTAATCCATGGTGTTTCAGACCTGTTTCTCCACTGCTAACTTCTCTTTATATTCTGCTTTCATCTTTATCCCCTTTTAGAAAGGAATTTTAGAAAGGAATTTCTTAATGGAAGATATTTAATAATGTCTTTAGGCACCACCTCCTATGGAAAGCTTTTCTTGGTCTCTCTAGTTGGTAACGAAGTCTCTCTGTCTCTCCCTCCCCCCCCCCCCCAATCTGTCTCCCTTCGCCCCTCAAATAGATGATTGACTGAATGGGAATAAACAATCCATTCAATCTGAAGAACTACACTTCTTTCAGAGGCAACTAGATGACACAGTGGATAGAGTGCTGGGCCTAGATTCAGGAAGATCTGAATTCAAATCAAGCTTCAAATACTTATTAACCGTGTGACTCCAGGTAAGTAATTTTACCTCTGTCTGCCTCAATTTCCACAATTGTAAAATGAGAGTAATAATAGCGCCTGCTTTGCAGGGTTGTTGTGAGTATCAAACGAGATAATATTTCTAAGGCACTTTGCATACCGACTAGCATATAATAGATGTTTTATACGTTGCTCATTTCCTTCCTTTTTTTTTTTTGTGAAATTGTTCTGGTTTACATGGCATTTGCCAGAAAGTGGTCTTTTAGCTTAGCCCTACTCTGCTCTCCCATGGCTAAAAGCTGCACACAAGACTTAAGTCATGTAAGGTGAGAGAATGAGGGTGTGTGAGTATAAATTATATGCTAGTTTGGATCATTGGTGCTTCCACTCCCTTTCTTGGGCATGGAAAATTAATGGTTGGCTTACAAGAATTACGTTCTGAATGTGACTTTTATGAAGATAGTGGAAAGAAATGAAATTCACATACAGTTCTGGAACGTTGACTTAAAAAATCTCTAAACACTTGCATATCATTCACTGAGTTGTACTAGAAAGTGGGAGAATCTTAACAACCTTGGTGGGCTGAGCCCTACCAATAAATAAAGCTGAAACAGAGCAGATCTGAGGAGCTGAATTTCAAGGGGAATGTCAGAAGACAATTCCCTGAGGGTTTATAAATTTATTTTATGAGTTGAAAGATTAATGCTGATGTATGGAAGAAGAGACATAGTTGAAAATTTTCTTATCATGAGAAATTAAAAAAAAACGAGTCAATACCAGTGACATTTACAGAAGAAAGCCTCTTAATGTCTCTGAGCCTTAGTTTTGACATCTGTAAAATAGGGATAATGATAAAAGTAGTAAGAGATATATAAATTTGTTATGAGGATCCAGTGAGATAATTTGTTGAGCACCTTTTAAGTGTTAAAGCACTATATGAATATTGGTTATTATTTACACCATGACATGAATACTAAGTATATCTTCAATTTTATTTAATCAGCCTTGATGTAGTTTCACCATTGTCTCCCTATTGATGTTTCCCTATTTGATTCCTCAATTATTCATTTTTCATTCAAATAAATATATTCTCTCAACAATTTTAAATTCATTTGAAAATGTAAATTCCAGAGATTATGTTGGATATTTTAGTAAGGGCAATTTCACTGCTATTAAACTGGTGATCTACTTAAATGAGAATTGGATTATGGGAGCATGCCAAGAAATTTTCCAGAACGGTATGATTATGAATTCTGGACCCAAAATTATGAAAGCACTCCTAATTGTTCTCTAATTGCTAATACCAATGGATTCAAGGCAACAATCATAATTTGAAGGAGAGTTTAGACTTTTTCTATTTGACATTAGAAGGTAGAATTAGAGAAATGAATAAAAGTTGCAAACAGGCCAATTTAGGCTGAAAGTAAGGAAGAGGTTTCTAACTTAAGGTCCATAAATTTGTTTTAAAAATATTTTGATAGCTATTTCAACATAAGTGGTTTTCTTTGTAACCATTTAAAAATGTTATTGTTTGTAACTATTTTATTTTAGGCCTTAAGAAATATTGCTCTTAGAAGGTTTCACCAGACTGCCAAAGTAGTCCAAGACCCCCCAAAAGGCTAAAAACCCGAGAAAGCAAAAACAATCTTCTAATAATTAGAACTTATCCCAAAGAAGAATGAGTTGCCTTGAGTTGGGGAGGGAATGGGAATGGGTTCTTTCTCACTGGAAGTCCTTAAGGCTGGATAATGACGTATTAGGTGTGTCATAGAGGGAGTTCTTGTTTGGATGTGGGTAGGACAAGATTGTTTCTTGTGGCACCTTCTAACTTGGAGATCCTATGATTCTGAAATTTATCACTGATGTGTAAGAATCCAATACAAGTAGGAGCCAGCATTAAGGGCAAGAGCTAGGGGAGTGGTTTGCTGTGGTCAAGAGCAAGTTGAAGGTTTGGGGGCAGGAAATCAGCAAGGTGATGAAAAATGATCCGGCCTCAGAGGTCAAGGAAGGCAAAGATCAGGACTATAGAAGAACAGGTCATTCTTAGTACAACACTAGTAAATAAAATACCTAAGTGAGGTTCTTTGCCTTCTTTTTTTTTTTCTTTTTTAATACATCCTATATAAGTAGAAAGTTTTCAGAGTCTATCTGGGTTTATAGATTGTGATTTTGTTTAGGTTGTATGTCTTGGCAGATGGGTTAGAGCAGACTGAGGGTAACCAATTGGCTTCAAGCCCAAAATGAGTTAGGGAGATGTCTATCCCAGACATGTGAAGATTTTCCTTGGTGGAATGGGTGGATGAGAACAATTTGTTCCAACAGCTATGAAGGCAGCTGATGCAGGAATTGTGGAGCTCTTAGAGCTATGTCAGACATCAAAGATGCCAAGGTCATACACTGTATCCTAGGCCATCTTCAGTCCTAGGCCATTGCCACTAGACCTTGATTCCACTGGAAGAGAGAGTGAGGTTGATGACTTTGTGCAACTCTGTCTTACTTAAATCCAATTTACACGAAAGTTAAGACTTCATCCTGTGATGTCTTTGATCCTCTTTGAAAACAGGGAAGGAGCAACAGTCAATATCTAATGAAAAGTGAAAATCAGTCAATTAATTAATTTGAACAAATGATTTACAATGGATCAAACTTCTAGAAATGATTTTGTGGTCTTTTTCAAAAGAACACTGGGCCTGAGAGCCAAGAGGCCTGGGTTGGGTTCTAGTCCTCTTTCACTCTTCTATGGATTATCTATGGGGCCTTATGAAATGTAGTGAAAAGGGCTTTGGAGCTCTGAAACCAGGAGACCTGAGTTTGAATCCTGCCTCTGCCACTTAAATATCCCAGTAATCTTGGGCAAATTACTCACATTCTTTGAGCCATAATCTCCTCATCTATGAAATGAGAGGATTGAACTAGATGATTTTTAAAATCCTTTCTTTTTCTAAGATACTAAAATTCTACAGCTACTTGTGTAATTGATTTAAATTCTTTCATCTATGACTTAGAAAAATATGTATACACACATGTTTCTTCATTAAATTATAGTGAAAATAAAATAAGAGATTAGGAAAGAAAACCAGTTTCCAAATTTTTTATTTCCTTGGCAGTGATATGTCATATATAAAATCAAATTTTATGTACAGAAATCTTGGCTGTACCAAATTTGTTGGAATATTATCTATCAGAAGCTTTTGAAAATTAATGGATTATTTAATGGAAAATACATTGGGAATTTACAGGAAGTCGTTGCTGAAAGGAAGCCACTATTTAATACTGAAGTAGCTGTTAGGAGTGAGCTTATGCTTAGCAATTACAGAATTTATTGAATTATTATAAATGGACACTTCTTACTGTTTAGAATGGGAGGGGCAAAGTATTGGCTCCATCCAACACTTGATTTCAGCCAGAAGAATAGACCTTGGAAAAGGGAGCCCAGTGGGTCATCTTAATAGATTGAAGCTAGAAGCTAGATTTAGAGCTAGAATGAGCCTTAGAAGTCTCTCATTTTACAGATGAGGAAACTGAGGCACAGAAATGTTAAGTGACTTGCCCTTAATAGGGGGAGCATGCCTCCCCCAAAATGTCCACAAATCTAGAGTGTGAAGAGGTACTGTTTTCCTTTAACTTTTAAAGGGAAGTAAGGAGCAGGCTAGAGACAGTGTTGCAAGAAAGAAAGTTATTATATCTGATCTGACTAGAAAGGAAGTAGTGGGAAAGATATTTATAAACATTTAAGGACTTTCACCTCCCCCCTCCACCTCTTCTCTGGTTGCTGTATTATAAGAAGGGAGTGTAGTGGCTAAGTGGAGAGAGTATCAGCCCTAGAGTCTGGAGGACCTGAGTTAAAATCCAGCCTCAGCCACTTAACACTTACTAGCTGTGTGACTTTGGGCAATTCACTTAACCCCAATTGTCCTGTATTCCCCCCTCCAAAAAGAAAAAAAAAAGAAGGGAGAGGAGAGAATAAGCATTTATTAAGCACCTACTACGTGTCAGGCACTGTCCTAAGCAACTTACAAATATTATTTCAACTTTGTTCATCTTCTCTAACGGAAAAAACAGCAAGCTCCAGGTTTCCTTGCATTCTCTTTTTTTTAGTTGTTTCCTTAGGGGTGGTGGAGCCTCAGTAAGCTCACGCCAATGTCCCAATGTCCCATTGGGGTTTACAAAAGGTATTGAGTTGTAATCTAATTCCATCCTGTTACACGAATGTGTCTTTGCCTTCATATTTAGGGATTATTGTTAAGAAATATGTTTTCAAGTTGTAGAAATAGTTTTTGATCAATTTGCATGTTTGTGATGACCTAGATCAAGGGTGGGGAACTTGCAGCCTTGAGGCCACATGTGGCCCTCTAGGTCCTCAAATGTGACCCTCTGAGTGAATCCAAAATTCACAAATCCCCTTAATAAAAGAATTTGTTCCCCACTCTTGACCTAAACAATTTCCTGAAATATACTTGTCAATCCTGATTGAATATCACATTCTCATCCTCTTTTTAAAAGTTGAGTGTCTTTCTTGATGAGGATTTAGCCTATCACAGTTCCATCAACAATGCATTAGCGTGCCTGTCTTCCTTTCCACAGTACCTCTAGCACTGACTATTTCCATCTTTTTTCATTGTTGCCAATTTGCTGGTTCCCTGTTTCATTTCATTTGCTTTATAATTGCTTCTTCTTCTTCTTTTTTTTTCTTTTTTTTAGCATAAACACATTCAGGGGTGGTGGCTGAAGGAAATGACAAGGCTGCATACCCTTCTGAATTGTAGCCTCTGTGATCCTCAAAGATACCAGACTTCATACGCTTCCCAACAGTTTATCAGGGTTGGGAGAGGAGTAGCAATGACCATGATTAGTTTGTGAGAATAAGAAGTATGTAAAACATTGTTTATAGAGAGCTTACATACAACTCTGCCTTACAGACAGAATTTTCTGTGGAATAATAATTCTTTAGCAAAACCATAATCATATAAACTATATGATAACTGTCTTAAGGGTCAGCTAGGTAGTGCAGTGAATAGAGTGCTGGGTCTGGAGTCAGAAAGACCTGAGTTCAAATCTGGATTCAGACACTTACTAGTTGGGTAAGTCGCTTAACCCTATTTGCCTCAGTTTCCTCATTTGTAAAATGAGCTGGATCACAAGTGAGATCATGAAGAGTTGAATAGTACTGAACAATGATTGAACAATAACTATTTTAAAATGTTTAGGGACTGCCTCGTCGAGGAGAAGTTAAACCTGTTCTGCTTGATCACAGAAGGAAGAACTTATACTAATAGGCAGAAGTTATAAGGAGACAGATTTTTGCCTCAATACGAAGGAAACATTTTCTAATGATAAGAGCTACTTAAAAGAGAAAACAACTTCTTTAAAAGCATCACAAGTTTCTTATAGCTGGTGTTTTAGAGTGGGAGCTGGGAGACCATTGCCCTTTTTAGAAGGGATTCATGCTTTAGGTAGGCATCTGACTGTCCCTTCTAACACTGAGAGCCATAACAGTTACTTCAGTATTAAATGAAATGCCTCAAGTACAGCCAGAAAGGGTCAGAGAGATGAAAGTTACTTCATAAAGCAAAGCACAATATTTCTGTTTTCCTGCTGGATCTGTATTTGATTAGCTGTAGTGAACACTCACGGGTACAGTTGCTGTTTCTTTCTTTTGTTTCTCTCCATTTTTCATGTTCTTATCTTTATTTTTCTAAACATTCATTTAAAAATTTTTTAAGTTGTATATTCTTTCCCCCCCTTTAACCCTTCTCCCACCTATTGAGAAGGCAAGCAATATGTGACTTATGCATATGAAGCCGTGTAAAACATATTTTTGTATTAGCCATGTTGCTAAAAGAAAAATAAAATAAGAAAAACAAAGAAATTGAAAAACAATATGCTTCAGTGTGCATTCAGAGTTTATCAGATCTGTCTCTGAAGGTGGAGAACATTTTTTTCATCATGAACCTCTATTACTGTTTGAAAGGTACATATCATCCATTTTGACTTTCTACAAAATACAGAAGTTTAACAGGGAAAGTAGCCCCATTACATTAAAAGTCTGAAATGTCACCCCCACCTATGTTACTAGAGACACATGTTTCCTGGTGCTACTTTCCCCCTACCTCTCACATGGGCAGGGTATGTCGGTCATTCAGTGCCTATTTCCCATCCCTTTCCTCTCAGGGCTCTCTTAGGATAATGCTAAGTCACTAGGAACTTTGTGGATAATGAGTTCCTTCCACTGGACAATGTTGTTTATATGGTCCTCAGGCATAGTTCTATCTGATGGTGTTTATAGAAAGAAAAATAAAAAGCAGGGAATCATTTAGTTAAATAGATCAGAGAGATCGCCAAGGATCTAATCTGGTTTTCTGTACATCTTTACCCAGAACCATGCTTTATGTACTGTTCTGATTACTGCCATTTTCATGGCATCAATGTGATTTGACCAGATACTTTCAGAATGTTTTTTTTTTCACAGATTGAAATGGAATCTTTTCCACTTGCTCTCTCAATCAATAACAATTTATCTTGATTTAATTTGCAGCCAACTTTAGAACATACATTTGGTGGATTATCCACCAACAGAGACTATTTTCTTCTTGTCTCTTCACTCATTATAATTGAAGGCTGGACATGTAACTAGGACCATCAGTTTGGCTTTCTGCACTATTGCCATTTCCAAGACAGGCCTAAGTATTTTCTAGGATTGTTTGTCATTTTGTATAATCTATGGGAATACTCTTTTCTCTTTACATAATCAAATGATCGACTCCATTTGCGGTGAGTTGCTTCATCTATTAGCTCAAGCAGGAAAACATCTCTCTCTCAACTATATCTATGTCTGTCTGTCTGTCTATCTATCTATCTATCTATCTATCTATCTATCTATATCAGAATTTGAAGAGGTCTTTACCCTACACTCCTAACACATGTAAAATTTGGTAAGAAATACCCAAGAAGACCTGATTTCAGGCCCTGCCTTTGACACTGACTCTATGACTCCCAGAAAGCATCCAGAGAAAGAACTAAGTAGAAGTATGTAAAGAATAATTTTATGTATATGTGTGTTATTTACATGATAAGTTTATTACATATTTAAAAGGAATAGCGAGTTGTATATACATATACCAGTTATGGAAATGCTTATTTTATTCCATAAATTAAAAGTAAGATAAATTTAAAAGTTTAAATTAAAAAAATTTAAATAAAAAAAAGAAAACCACATAAACTTCTCAATGCCCTAAGTAGTTCTCTAAGAATATATATTAGAGAGAAGGTGATGATCAGTATTGGTAGCATTTTCCTTACCTTAGAGTTTCATATGGCAATAAGAGCACATATTTTGCTCTTTTCCCTTTTCATTTCTTATCTTCACTTGTGATAGGAATAATATCTATCAGCTTTTCTGTACAACATGGGTCAGACCCACTCCTTTTCCTTCCCTCCTGCCATAGGGATTAGTTCTCTCTAAAAGGAGATAAAATGGTCCTTGTACTTGATTGGCCTTTGTTTTCCTGATCTACTTCCTGCTCATCCAAGGGCATTAAAAATCCCCTTCATGTGCAATTGGGATCACTCTGACATGGTAGTTTTCTGAAGACCATATGAGTCACCATGTCCTGCACCATATCCTACCCTCATGACTAGTTATGCTTTCATATAGAGATGAGGAAGACTGTTTCCAGAGATGCTCAATGTCACTGTGTTATTATTCAGTCATGTCTGACTCTTTATGACCCCATTTGGAAATTTCTTGGGAAAGATATGGGATTGGTTTGTCATTTACTTCTCCTGGGCCCTCATTTTACAGATGAGGAAATTGAGGCAAACGGGGTTAAGAGACTTGCCTAGGGTCACACAGCTAGTAAGTGTCTGAAGTTGGATCTAAACTCAGATCTTTGTGACTCCAGGCCTGGTGTTTTATCCACTGTGCCACCTCGCTGTCAAATGTCACTGTATTCTTGCTCTATTAGGCAAAGGTTAATAAACTCCTTTTTATGAACTATTCTTACTCGTCAGTGAATCATTTTGTCCTAATATGGAGCAGGTACTAAGGGAACATTGATGTTAGAGCTTCTTCCAACACCAGTACGTTTCTTTTCTTCGGCCTCCCTGAAAAATAGAGTTGTGCTGTTGGGTTTCCAAGGCTATGGACAGTGGATTGTAAACACTGGTAGGTGTTAGCAAAGCAAACATGCTTCACATTCTTTTCTAAGCTCCTTCTACAACAGTAGAAAAAGCCTAGTTAATTGAATAGGACAAGAACTTATCACTGAGTTGGCAATAAGGCAATGAATTTTGTGTTCTTTATAACTCTAATTAAGTTGTAGAGGAGTTTTTGTGTAAGTAGTATCCAGACCAAAGAAATCACAGATCCTAGAAAGTTTTAAAGTATTTTTTTGGTTGTTGTTCAGTTTATTTTTTTTAAGTTGTATCCAACTCATTGTGACCCCATTTGGGGTTTTCTTGGCAAAGATAGTGGTTTGCCATTTCCTTCTCTAATTCATTTTACAGATGAGGAAACTGAGGCAAACAGAATTCAGTGACTTACTTGGCTGGAATATGCAGCTAATATGTGTCTGAGGCTGGATTTGAACTCAAGTACTTTATCCACTGTGCTGACCCTATTAAGCTATTTACTTCATAGTTAATTCTATCATACCAGAATGGTATTGGGGAGAAGAGAGAAAGGGGAAAGTTCTTGCTACTTTAAGAAGAAATCAATATGTATAGAAGGCCAAAAAAGCAGTCTTGCAAAGGAATATTAAAACTCCCAAGATACAAGTAAAGAATGGGGGAGTTGAATTAAAAAAAAAAAAAGAAAACCAACTAATAGAATTAGAGAATGGAAAACTCAGCTCTGCTGTTCTGAGACTGTGGGGGTGTATGGATTTTAAAGATAGCATCTATGAATGATTTTGGCTGCTGGCTCAAGTATGTGCTCTTTATTAGAAGAATGAACGTTTCAAAACTCTGCCAGAATGATGGACTTTGGTATCATTTTTGAACTCAATTTTATTTATTTTTTGTGGGTGTTTTCTGGCCATGGGTCGGAAAGTTTGTGTGTGAAAAAATGCTTGAAATCATCTTGTTTCGGTGAGATCCAGCTTAGAGTGCTATTGATATAATGGCTTCTTCTCATTAATGTCTCTGCCAGACTGAAACAACCTGACTTCTTCTTGGAGCATGTAGCCAAATCATATTCATGCCAAAATGAAAGATAAGACATTTAAGTAAGATAAACACATTAGTGGTCATTGAAAAAACACAATGAAGAAGTGATTTCTTCAGCCAGATAAACAGTGACTCTGTAAACCAGGAAAGTTACTCCTTGCTTAATAGAAATGCATTTAAGACTACAGGAATAATGAAGCAGATTTATAGATTCTTTTGTTCTTTCTTGAATAAAATACTCCATCTCCTGGCTTTGGGCATTTTCACTAGCTATCCCCCATGCCTGGAATGTGTTCCCTCCTTAGAGCTTCCTTGGTTTCCTTCAAGTCCCATCTAAAATCTCACTGTTTACAGGAAGGCTTTCTGGTCTTTCTCAATTCTGGTGCCTTTCCTCTGTGGATTATTTCCTATTTTTCTTGTATATAGCTTGTTTGTACAAATTTGTTTGCATGTTATCTGCTTGTCTTTGCCTTTCTTTGTGTTCCTAGCACTTAGCAGAGTGTCTGGTACAGAGTAAGCACTTAATAAATGTTTATTGACTGTGTAGTAGCTCACTAGGAAGGTATTGAACGACTTATTTTGGTTTTAGGCAAAATCACTTGAAAGTTGCCCTTTTCAGACCTTGAATACCTATTTGGAGTGGTTAAAGAATGTGAAATGTTCAATGGTTATATTTATATATGAAATGGTCAAGAAAGCAGTCTTAGCAGTTTGTAGAGACATTCAACTTGCCTGTCCTCACTCTCCCCCACCCCGTTACCTATGTGCTTTTTCTCTACCCAAGTCTGAGAAGATTTGGGCTTAAAGATGTAGGCAAGTAGCCCGTTCAGAATACAAAGGGTTGATCTTGAAAAAAATTAGATACCAAAGAAGCCCAGGACAGAAAGAAAATTGTTCTAGTTTTTGAAAAATAGCATGAAGAGATCAATGCACTACATGTGTATTTCTCTACTTATGATCTCTTTGCATCCATTGTCCCTACTGATATTTAGATGTATGTATAGGGGATTGCATGCCAGATTGATAGGGATGATATTCTGTTACTACTTTTCTTATTATACCATATAAGTAAATGCCTTTGCTTTGAGATAAATGTGTCCTCTGATTGCTACTTAAATATAAACACGTTGATGGGGGTTTATGAGCTATAGTTTTGAGTGTGAGGATTCACAAAATACTTTGAACCTGAGATAATCATTCTTTCTTTTGTTTTCAGACAGTGATTAGGTAGTTTTCATTTACATGTCAAGACTAGTTGCTTAGACATAATTTTTGTATGGTTAAATGCTTAATTACTGATATTGGTTTAATTTCTGTATCGATTATGAGCAATATAGATACTGTGCCCTAGAACAGTGATGGCTAGCAATACACCTAAAGATGTACAGGGTACTATTGATTAAAGGAATACTGTACTAGATAACTGATTCCATACATTGGACCAGAAATCCCCATTGGTGCTGCCCCATGCATTTTGCTCAATAACCATGAAAGTATTATGGGATGATTTGGACACTTAGGTTAATAAAGAACTCTTAGACTAATGAGAAACATTTTCCTGGTCTGCTGTGGTGGTGGATGTCTATAAGAAGTATGCAATTTTTGCTCCATGTACCTCAAGAAAAGCACTACAAATTTGTGTGTGTTTATTTGGAGAGTCCCAGCAAGTTTTTGGAGTTCCTGTGCATTGATTTTTTTTTTTTGTTTCTGGAGGACATGAACCATCTTATTAGTATCTATTTCATCATAAATCTGTATATCTATCTATATCTATATCCACATATATGTCTATATCTACATATCTCTATCTCTATCTATCTCTATCTCTATCCATCTATCCATCTATCTATCTATCTATCTATCTATCTATCTATGAATGCCCAATGGGGAACTAGAAAAGTATTATAGTTGCTAAAGTGTTAGGAGAAAAGTATTTTCCTGTTGATGGATTCCCAGCCAAAATATTATATGACCAAAGTAAAGACTGAAAGAAAACTACTTAAAAAGATAGCCTCAGTAGCAATCAAGAAAGATGTAAAGATTCAGAAGATTACCTTCTGCCAGATGCAAATGAGATATTCAAGATCTAAAAAAGGACAAAGACTGTATGGAGTTTTGTACCATACCTGTACATGTGTGTGTGTACACACACACACACACACACACACACGCACACATTTGGTTACTATAAACATTTATAGTCAAGCAAAACAAATTTCCATGTTGACCATGTCCAAAAATATCTATCTATCCATCCATCTATCTATCTATCTATCTATCTCATTCTGCCCTCTGAGTCCTTCGCCTCTCTGTCAGAGGGTGGGCAGCATGTTTTGCTGTTAGTCTGAAACCATAGTTGGTTACTATGCCTATGAGAGCCCCACATTCTTTTGAAATTGTTTGTCTTTATCATGTTATCATTGTATCAATGTTTGTGCTGGTTTTATTCACTTCACTATTCTTCAATACAAATAAGTCTTCCTAGATTTCTTTGAAATCATTTCATTCATAATTTCTTATGGCACAAAGTTATTCTATCACATTTATGTATTATTATAGCTTGTCTAGCCATTCTCAATTTATAGTCACTCCCTCAGATTATCATTCTTTACCACCTAAAAAAGTAGCTCCAAGTATTTTATACACGCTTAGAGTTTGTTTTGCTGAGGAATAATCCTTCCCTTAGTCTACAACAGGGGTGGGGACCCTGCAGCCTTGAGGCCACACGTGGCTGTCTATGTCTTCAAGTGAGGTCCAATGCCAAAGAACCTCACTTGAGAACCTAGAGGGCCACATGTGGTTTCAAGGCCATAGGTTCCCCATCTGTAGTCTACATTCTGCATAATTACCCTTTCTCTCTTCTTCCCTTTCTCTCCTATTTTCCCAGCTGAGTGTATTGTATTTCTGTGTCTGTCTGTCTGTCTCTCCCCATTCCTCCCTCTTTCCCTTCTTTCTTTCTTTGACTAGTACAGATAACATTGAGGTTCAAATGTCAGCCATTCCCTCTCACCCCCTTCTCCTTACATGCATAGACATCTACTTGCCTACCTTGATTATGTGGAATGATTTTTCTTAATCTTCCTTTCCTTTCTCTCTCCAACTCTATTCCTCTTCTCTCAATTCTTCTCTTAAAGTCATCAAATACACAACAGAACCACTCTCAGGGCTTGACTCAGTACCATCCTAGATGATGATGGAATTTAGAGGAAATACATGTATCATCTCACCATATTTGAATGTAAGCAGTTCATCTTTCTTTAGTCCATTATGATTGCTTATTCACATGTATCTTTTTATGTTTTTCTTAACTTCTGTATTTGAGCCTCATTGTTTCTATGCAGCCACGGTCTTTCCATCAGGAAGGCTTAGAAATCCTCTATTTCATCAAAGGTTTTTTTTTTTTTAAACCCTGTAGGATTATTCAGTTTTGTTAGGTAAACTCTTCTTGGCTGTGTAAGCCTATGTTCTTTGCTTTCCAGATTAACTTTCCAAGTCTTCTCCTCTTATAGAGTGGTGGCTGCTCAATTGTGTGCAATCCTGACTGTGGCTCTGGTACATGAATTCTTTCTTTTTGGCTGCTGACAATATATTTTTTTTTGACCTGGAGGTTCTAGATTTTGGCTTTAATGTTCCTGCGAGTTTTCATTTGGAGAGTTCTTTCAGGGAATGACTGGTAGATTCTTTCTGTATTCACTTTGTCCTCTGGTTCTAAGAGTTCTGGGAAGTTTCCCTCTAAGATTTCTTGATATATGTTATCTAGAATATTTCATAATGTCATTCATGTAGTACAATGATGCTTGAATTTGCTCTCAATGTTTTTGCCATGAGATATCTTAGGTTTTCTTCTATTTTAGTATTTTTTGTTTTTCATGGAATCATTGACTTCTTTTCAATCCATTCTAATTTTCGTGGAGTTTGGTTTTATACCTCTTATGCCTAGCTGTTAATTTCCTTTTTCAATTCTTTCTTCCATAACTCTCATTTATTTTCCATTTTTTTTCTTCTAGTCCCTTAACTTCATTTATGAAAGCATTTTTAACTCCTTTTCTGGGGGATCCAACACAACATGCATTTATTGAGTCCTGACCAAGAATGACTATTGAGGCAACATTGAGAGTAGCAATGGCTTTTTCCCAATCAATTTGAATCCTAAGGCCCAAAGTGATTAAATTGGCCTGTTGCAGTGGCTTCCTTGGTGAAGTAATGTGTGAGCCATCCCCTACCCCCAACTTCCTCCCCAGGCTACTTGGATCAGGCAGAGTAATGATAGTGAAGGTGTCTCCAATATTGCAGAGTGTCTCTTCCTGAAGAGTTCAAAACCCTCTGCTGGCATTATCCAATTTGGGCTCCGAACTATGTTGAAAGGCAGGCAGGAGTGGCAGGCATTATTATCAACCCCCATTTCACAGAATCAGGCCCAGGAAGAAACAGAGACAGGTTAAGTGACTTGCAAAAGGTCACAAAGTGACTCAGTTGCAGGGACAGAAATAGAATCTCTTGCTCTCTGTCTCTCCCTTTTTTTCCCTTCCTCTCCTTCTCTCCCCCCTCCCCTTTTTGTCTCCCTTTCTTCCATTCTCTCTCTTTCACTTTCCCCCTTCTTCATGAACTATCTACTAGCCAAGGAGCCAGGTTTCTTCCAGGATGACATAGTTGAAGGGCTTCCTCATCATGTAGAGAACTGTCCCATCATCCACCAGCTTCAGCAGCTTATTGGGTATGGTCACAGTATGGGCCACAGACTTGACAGTGGAAGAAGGTATTTGGGGTCTAGATTTTACTGGCCAGGAGATTATTGAGTGGGAGGATCTTCATGGGCCCATCAAATTTGAGACACTCATGTCAGGTCTGCCGGAAGTACACGTCAATGGTATACTCCATGTCTGTGTCAGAGACAGGGCCAAAGCTGGTCACTGTCATCTGTCTAGGCTGGATGATCTCTTGAGATCCCATCAGATCTATTATTTGTGACATTTCTACTTGCAGATATATAGCTATGAGGAGAAAGAGGAGAGGGAGGAAAGAGAGGGAAGAAAGGGAGAGGGAGGAGAGAAAGAGGGAAGAGGAAGAGGAAGAAGAGAGGAAGAGGAACATTTTTAACTCTTAAAAAAAAACCCTCTTGCTTTATTTCTTCCAGGAATTCTTGTTGAATCTGTGCCCAACTTTTAAAAAAAAAATTCTTATTATTTTTAGGGTTTGCTTGTAGATGTTTTGGAGTTATTTTTTTCTTCTGGGTTTGTGACTTGAACTTCCTTGCCATCATATTAGCTCTTTGGGGTGGCATTCTTTTTTTGCTTACTCGTTCTTGACTACTTTCTGACTTCAGACTTGGTATTAGGGCTGGATTCATTGTACTTCTAGGGGGAAAGTGTGCTTCTGGTACTGTTGCTGCTTTCTTAGAATACTGAATGTTGTGTTATTCCAGGATCTCAAGGACAGTTCAGACTGAGTATCTGCAAGCTAACAGTGCTCCCAAAGTGGTCTGCTCCAGGGCAAAGTATGACTGCTGTGCCTCCCGCCTCTACCCCCACCCCTCTGGGAAGAGATAAGGGAATGAATTTATTAAATGCCTACTATGTGTCAACACTCTGCCAAGCATTTGACATATATCTCATTTGATCCTCACAACACTCCTGTGAGATAGGTGCTATTATTATCTCCATTACAGTTGAGAAAACTCAGACATATCCAAAAGTTAAGGTTGCCTTGGATCATACAGCTACTATCCAGGACTGGATTTGAATTCAGGTCTTCCTGGACAGGAGTCAAGTACTTTCTATTTACTATGCCACTTCACTGCAAGTTCCTGATGTGTCTGAGTAATAGTAGCAATAGTAGTACAGTAGCAGCTGGACTTGGCCAATATCAGCTATCTGGGAAGTGCAGCAGGTTTAGAACCGCAAGACTCCAGACTGTCCTTTGGCCTGGGATTACTGCCCTGGTTATTGTTTAAACTGGGCTAGAAGCTAGAATGGAGACCCTGTTCTGTGGTCTGAGCCACAGTGTTGTTTGCTTGCTTTTTTACTTGCTCCTTTCTCCTTATATCACTTAGGGCCCGCAGCTGTTACTTCTCCATTCCTGGCCACAGATCTAACCAGGATCTGTGACCTGGGCCTGGGTAGTAGGTTACAAAGCTGCCAGAAGACACCTGTTCCCATTGTGGTGGCTATGTTGGTAGAGGATATGTTGGTAGAGGTTTGGGGCTTCCTTTTGCCTACTGCATAGTCATTCTTTGCATACTGAAGTCTCCTTGTTCAAAGTTCCTGGCCAGACCCCATCCCCAGCATCCATAGACCTGTCTGTCTGTCTCCTTATGCTGACCTGGGCTGGAAAAATTACTCACTATGACTTTTTCTTGTATTTCCCCATCAGGATTCAACATAGTGTGTTTTCTAGATTTATTTAGAGGGGTTTTGTGGGATGGGGTGGTGAGGTAGAGAGGAAGCTTGTTCTACTGCTTACTGCTCCTCCACGACCTTGACTCCACTTCTATAACTGTATATTACAATTGATAGTGTTGGACTTGGCATGAGGAAGGCCTGGATTTACATCCCACCTCTGATACCGACTAGTTATATGACCATGGACAAATTTCTAAAATGCTACTAGCCACAGTTTCCTCATTTATAGATGAATTCTATATATTCTTAGGAATGTTGTGATGCTTAAAGGAGATAATGTAGGGGAAAAGGAAAGGAGCAAGCATTTATGTAGCAGCTACTATGTGCCAGGAACTGTGTGAAGACCTTTACAAGTACTATCTCATTTGATCCTCACAACGCTGCAAGGTAGGATCTGTGTTATTATCTTCATTTTATAGTTGAGGGAATTCTCTATAAAACTGTAGTGGGAGATTGGGGAACTCAAATGAGGAAGGCAAGACTACATGAGGATAGCAATTAATAAAACCTTATTACTCATCATAAGGGGTGGAAAGGAATGGATGCCAATAGGCAACACTCTAGGTGTACAGTTCCCATTGCCCTTTCTTGGAGGCAGCACATAGTAGGGTGGCATTGGACATGGATCCATTTGGTAGTTTTTGTACTCTGGTTGAAGGGCAGTGGTTCTCAACCTTCCTAATGCCGCAACCCTTTAATACTTCTATGTGGGCGTATCTGCATGTGGGCGGAACTGCCTGGAGACAGATAGAGGAGTGGTATCTCAATTCCTAAGACCATTGGAAATATGTGTTTTCCAATGGTCTTAGGTGATACCTGTGAAAGGGTTGTTTGACCCCCAAAGGGTCGTGACCCACAAGTTGAGAACTGCTGGCTTAGAGCCTTCTTACTTATATAGTATTTACTTCTTGCCTACAAACTTACAAAGCTTTTTAGACTAAGACCTGGCTGGCACCATTAAGAGACTGTTCTGTCATCCAGAGGGAAAAATAATGGTATATACAAGACCAGTGAAATGAGCATATTCTCTAAATATGAGGGGCAGGGATGCAGGGAACCCAACTCTAATAGTGCCATGCAGCAAGAGTCTTTGGGTTGGGGTAATGCTCAGTCTTTGGATTTGCTTTGATATACATGTATTTTAGGTGACTGGAATTGTTTCAGTTAAAATGATTTCCACTGGTTCACAAAAGTGTTTTCCTAATGTTAAAGAACCATATAAATGGTAGATATTATTACCACTTCTTTTTGCTTTGGCAACCAAGTTATTATATTTATATTGATGCAAATATGGATTTGGGAATGTTAAGTATGAGCCAGAACTCACCTGGAACATATAAATAATAAGGCAGAAAATGTAGCATTAGAGATGGTTTGGAAGAAGGAAATGTGAACCAAAAGAGATGAATGAGCTCAGAAGGTGGAAGTGGGAGAAGAAGAAGAGAGAAGAGAGGAGAAGAAGAAATATGTGAAAAAAAAGAAAAAAATGGAAAATGTGGGTAGGGGAGGGGAAGTAGTCTAAGTATTAATTCAGCCAAGATAAGAGAACTAGAGAATAGTTAATGGTATTTGACCAAAGGTTGAATGTAAGGAAGGGAACTATGAAAGAGACTCATTGAAGGAATTTCAGGTCATTGAACCCAGTATTAGAGTGGAGGCTGTTAACCTTTTGTATCATGAACCCCTTTGGGACTCTGGTGAAACCCACAGAAATAGTCTCAGAATAATGCTTTGAAATGCATAACATGCAATTCTTGGGATTACGAAGGAAGCCAATTACATAGAAAAAAAGATGGGATTCCTCCCCCCCATCCAAGATCATGGACTCCCTGAAATCTTTACCCAGCCCTCTTAGGGATCCATAGACCACAGGTTAAGAGCTCCAAGATTAGAAGTAGTTAACTTAGGTGTTTGGTGCTTGTGGAGATGTCTATTTTTGACTTTGTTGTCACCAACCAGAAAGGACTTCACTTTTCTCAAAGGCTTTGGGAGTGAGAAAAAGAGTATGATAAGGTGGGGCTCATATAAGAAGTCAAGACAAAACTGGACTTTGAAACCCACTTGTGTATCTGTAATTTACTACTAAACGCAGCCTGTATCCTGAAATTCCTTATGCTGTAATGTCTATGTTTTTCACATGGTTGGTTGAGAATGTTCTCTTCTGCTGGCTCACTACCTAGTAGGGGTAAGGGTGAGAACAAAGAGAGGAGTCTGGGATAACAAAACTGTTGACTAAATAGGGAAATCCGCTTTGTGACTTAGATGGTGGTAGCTGCCAAGAGGAGTGGTGAGCATGGGAAACTCCTTGTTTGGGGGAACACCTGGGGATTTCATCACAAACATGATTGAATGAGTTGGGGTTTTTTTCCTCTAGCATAAAGAATTTATGAAGGATACAAGACAAATACATCATCAGCACCCCTAGACCCCAAGTTTAGATAAATAAGCAATGAAGGGGAATCATTATCAAACTTCTGATACAAAGAATTATACCTTTATAGATGAACATGTGGGCAACAGCTTTTAGTTTAAAACTTTGGTGTTTGAAAATATAAAATTTGGGGTGTAGAGGAGCTATAAGCAGCTAAAAAGGGACTAAAAGCCAAATAAGATGAATCTATTTTTAGTTTCAGTATAATATTCGTATTTTGTGAATATATTTTATTGTTTTTGTTTAAAAGGTAATAGATTAAACATTTTTCTCTGTAATTTAAAAAATGATGAAGCATGCTTTTTACTGTATTCAAAATATTGGGAACATACCTTCAGTTCTGTCTTGAAATAACATTTGGCCAAAAATAACAAAAATTCTAGACTGACCCAATTTCCTATTTAAAAGGAAAATAGGATTCTATTAAGAGAAATTTACCCTACAGCCAACTTTTCAGGAAGACATTTTTTTCTCCAGGAAGTAAGGTATGTTTGTATTCATGCTGCCTAAACTACATGCAATTATAATGACTAACAGAACTTCTACATAATCATACTTTTTAAAAATTAGGATATGTTTTGGAATACAGAAATTACTAAAACATATTTTCTTCTGGATATGTTTAATATATAAGAAAAATAAGCCATGAGAAAAAAATGTGATTCATGGTGACGTTGGAACAGAAAGAAATCAAGAGAGTTGGCAAATAGAAATAACTGTGCTTAGTTAAGAAAATCAAGAGATTAGCTAAACGTACTTGCCTAACCTAGAATTAAAATAGCTATAGTAGGCTTAAAATGCTTATTGATACACAATTTGATATGTTAGTCACTTTTCAATACAAAATTCCAAGAAAATAATTTCTCATTTAAAAACAAAGTTGAGCAAAACTGAATTTAGTGACAGTGTAAGTAACTTTTCCTTTATATGGTTAACATAAGAAAGGAATTCCTATAATAATCTACCATACAAGTAATTATGCAGTCTCTGTTTGAAGGCCTTCAAGAAGGTGGAAATCAGCACTTTTAGAAGCAATCTATTCAACTTTTGGATGGCTCTGGTTATTAAGAAGCTTTTTCTATTATCAAATCTAAATTTATCTCTTTGCAACTTCAATAATTGTTCTTGGGTCTGCCTTCTGGGGCCAAAGAGAACAAGTCTAATACCTCTTCTACACAACAGATCTCCAAATATTTGAAGATAACTGTCATGTTCCCCTTGAGTCTTTACACATTTAGATATTTTCTTTCAATGTTTGATGAAATCTTTTATGCTTTTGAATGTTTTCATTTGTTATGTAAATAACTTCCTTTTGGTTCTTAAAATATTCCTTGCTTAATGTTGAGGTTCTGAAACTTGGTAATTATATTTCTGGGTGAGTTGAATTTGAGGTTCCTCTCTACTGTCATCCTGTGGATTTTTATAGTATTGTACTAAACCCTCTTTCTCTGATCCTTCCTGAGAACTGTTGTTATTATACTATCTGAAGCCCCAGTGATTATTTCAGCATTATCATCAGTCTCTCTGTCTCTGCCTCTCCCTCTCTCTTCATTCTCATTTTCTTATTTTCCTCTTAACTAACTACTATTTACTCAGTGTCTTAGAACTTCTTCTTTTGTTCTGGCTTTAACTCATTTTAAAAGTCTCTTGCTGATTTTTCTATGAGAATTTTCCTTGTGATGAGTTTCTTCCTTTCCCCTATTAAAATGTTATTTTACTTTTGAATATGTATTGTTATTCTGAAGTAATAAAGAATTGAACTTTGACATGGTTGAGTCACATAGCCATCTTAATGGGGCAACATCTTCAGTTTTCATGGTAATTTAAAATAGTTTATTAGATAGGTGTTATCATCAGTCTATAGTTGTTTTCAGAATCAAAGAAAAGTAAATGGCTATTCTGGGTTTTACTGTTATGTACTGGTCTGTAGTGATCTAATATGTGATTCTACAGGAAAACTCATTCTTTTCTCAAGTACACTTTTAATATTACTTTTCTTTAGAAAAATATAAGAAATATCTAGTTGCTTAATTGTCAAACCAGAAATAAGGAAAAGGAACC
>CM053584.1:235651568-235666160 GCA_028627135.1 Pseudochirops cupreus
GGACAAAAGATAAATTATACTTATTATTAATTTCTCTACTTCCTATACTTCAGCACTGCCTGGTTAACTGACATTGCCTATCCTTAGGAGTTTCCTTCTTTGTTTGAGTTTTCTGTAGCAGCTACACTCTGACTTTACTCTTTCAAAACTAGGCAAACTGTATGTACAGTTTTATTTATTTATTTATTTATAAGAAATACAGTTACAGTATTTATTCTTTATTCCCTTAAGCTAGAGAACTTGTACAAGGAATTAGGAGAGCTAGGACTTGACTGATGAACAGATGAATCAGAAGACTTATATACATTTTTAGAACCATCCCAATTCAGGATGACCATATCACAAAAATTTATGATCTCCATTTGTTAACATCCACATGTAAGAAAAGAAGTTCCTTGGTTGTAAATGCAAATTGACAACAAGCTGAACAGAGTCCATTTACATTTTATGGTCTCAGGATGTCTGTTTTCCTCCCATATGGAGTATGTCCCAAGATAAGGGGAATTTCACCTCCAGCCTTATCTGGTCTCTAAAGTTGCTGACACAGGAAAAGGCATTTTTAAAGCAAGGGAAAGCTTTGATTAATTCAGACTTTGGCCAAAAATACGATATTTAATGATTATCAGTTGCTACAAAATTTATTTAAAAGATATAGCAATAATAAAAATACAAGCACACCTCCCCCCCAATGCCTCAGAGGTATATTCTCACCTATCCCACCTCCATCTCTAGTGGTCTCATTCTTAGCAGGTTTCTTCTATGTAACACTAGTCCCAACTAGTTCATGTCCAGATATGACATTACTACCTAATGAGTTCGCATCTCAGTTTTCACTGACCTGGGTCTTAAAGATCACTGTTTACTCTTTGTGACACCAATGCTGAGCTGGCTATAAAACCCAGACAATGGGATGCCAGAGGGCTCATTCTCCTGACCTTTAAAAACCCATGAGGCTGTAGTCCCTTCACTTAGAGGGAAAAAAGTACAAACACAGGACTGAGAGAGTAATGAAATCAATTATCCCAGTACAGAAGTCAAGAAAAAGAAAAAGATAAAAGTCTGACCAGAGACAGTTAACAAAAAGGACAAAAGGAGGTCATTAAAGGATCAAAAAAAAGACACAAGAGGATAAAGCTATAAGTAGAATTAATACAGAAATGAAAATGACAGAGGGGCAGAACTGAAACCTGGTCTCCACAACCTACCTAGAGGGGAATCTGTATTTTGTGGGACAGAAATGTAGAGGGTGAAGGTGCATAAACGGTGAGAGAGGATGGGGGGAGGATCAGGTTGTCAGGTGTCAGGATGATGCACTCCTGACAAGTCAGTGAGTGAACAAAAGAGGAGTGAACATTCCTATAAACAATATAAAGAAGTCCTTCGCAGAAATTCTGAAGAAAAGGAGTTCGTGCTGCAGCCGCAGCCACTGCTTCCCGTCACTGCACCGACTCTAGCTTGGCTCTGGCTTCCTCTTGCCCCACCCCTTCCTTCTACGTCAGCAAGTTCAAGGAGCATGGAAGATCTTCAAATTCCATAACGATTACACCATGGGGGAAGAAGTATGTGCCTGTGATGGGATGGGTAGATTTCATGAGACATTTAATCTCCAGGGGCAGGGGTGTAGTTTGAGAGTTGGGAGATCAACTTCTCTGAAATAGTATTTTGCCTCGTGGGGTGATATCTTGGCCCAGCAGGAGGAATGTGTGAATTCTAGGGATCATCTGGTACTCAGAATGTTGAGGGCTGGAACAGAGGTTGAGATGGGTGGAGGCTGAATTCAGAGATGAGATGGCATGAATGATGAGATGGAATGATGATCAAGAGTACAAGGGATCATACAAGACTGGAGATCTCATCAGCTCCCATGGTTTCTGTGCAGATGACTCTCAGATCTACTTATCTAGCTCTAACTTCTTCCCAGACCTCCAGTCTCACATCTCCAACTACCTACCCAACAACTTACCTGGATGTCTCCATAGACATTGAAAATTCAACATGTCTAAAACTGAACTCATTTCACCTCCCTCTCTACCACATCCTCCTCTCTTCCTAACTACCTTATTACTGTTGAGAGTACTACCAACATACCCCTCACTTGCCATTATGCAATTATTGCCAACTTCTGCCTGTCAGCTTCTACCTTTGTGACATCTGACACTGCCATCACCTCAGTGCAGACCCTTGATACATCGTGTCTGGATTATTCCTATAACCTTCTGGTTGATTTCCTTGACTTTGGATCTCTCCCTACTTACTAAGCCATCCTCCACTCAGCAGCCAAATTCATCTTCCTAAGGGTCAGGTCTGACCATGTTACCTTCCTCTCTCTCCAGTGAATAAACTTCAGTTGTTCCCTTTTACCACCAGGATCAAATACAAATTATCCTTTTTGACTTTTAAACATAATCAGATTCGTCCCTATCTTCCTAGTCTTTTTACACTTTACTACTGCCTATCTTGCCTCTTTCAACTCTCAGCTCAAGTTCTTCAAAAAGCCTCTCCCAGTCTTCCTTAATCTTAGTACCTTACATCTGTGACTACCCCAATTTATCCCCTATATATCTTTGTTCGTACATTGCTGTTGGCTTCTTGTCTCCTCCATTAGACTGTAAGCTTTTTGAGTGCAGGAACTGTTTGTTCTATTTTTTTTTTTTGTATTCCCTGTAGTTGTTGAAGATAAAAAAATTAAAGAATTCAGAATTATAGGAATACCTCTGTTTGCTTCCTTACTGCTATTTTTTTTTGCTTTTTTTGTTTTTTTGGAGAGCAATTGGGGTTAAGAGACTTGCCCAAGGTCACACGGCTAGTAAGTGTTAAGTGTCTGAAGTCAAATTTGAACTCAGGTTCTCCTGACTCCAGGGCTGGTGCTTTACTCACTGTGCCACCTAACCGCCCCCTACTGCTATTTTTTGTTGGGAGTAAGATTCTAAATCAAATGTGGAGTATTGATGTGAAGGTGAAAAAGCAAGTTAATTTTAACACATGAGGTTATTTATGAATACTAAGGGAAACTCTTTATTAAGTAAGACCATCTTAGCATTTGCCAAACATTGGAAATTATTTGTTAATGTTTGGCATTTACAAAAATCCAAATTGCATTCTACTTTCTATTTTCCCACTCTCAATTTTTAAAACCACATGTATCTCTTTTTAAAGAGAAATCTGATGCACATGTTTTGGACTCATTTAACAATGTCATTGAAACCTTGTTTTGTAAGAGTTGTTCTGATTCCAAGCAGTCTTTTAGGATATTTAAAATACTTATATACATACATATACATATATATATATATATATATATATATATATACACACACACACACACACATATACATATAGACATATACATTTCTTATACTTTTCCCCAACCCTCCTTTCTTGAATAGGCATACATTTTACCCAGGATTAATTAATTTAAAAACAGATATGTTTGACTTTGGTTCATAATTCTGAATCTGTACACTTTTGACTGGATCCTAAACTTGGTAAAAGAACTATTGCTTTTTAGGTTGTCAGCTATAGTTTGCTGTGAATATGCTGAACACACTAATAAATATCTTGGAATCATAAAAGCTACAGACTGGGGATATTAGTTGTGAATACTGGGTTTGCAAAATTTCACAGATATATTTTAAAGTTACATTGAATTATTAATTAGGAACTTAGAAGTATATAAAATATTTTTCCACAATATCTTAAATCATCATAGCATAAAGAAGTGCTGAATGGTACTAATGTTTTCCAATGACTAAATTAATCTAAATGTAGAGACATATTCTGAATGTTACAATAATCACCATAGTATGACTATGGAAAATTTGTGTTTTATGTTATATTTTAATTGAATTAAGGACTTAGGTATCTGTACATTTCAGTACGTGCAAAAACAAATGTAAACAATTTGTCTTCAATGAGATGACATTTTTACTGAAGAATTAACTTTTAATTTCTTACCTCAAGATGAAAGGATACAATTTCCATTGAATGAACTTGGAATTGTGAATGCAATTAATGTAAGCAACTGTCCTAATATACTGTCTGTCTTTTTTTTTAGTTGGTTAGTGGAAAAGTACATGAAGTATCTTAACAGATCTTGCTAAGAAGTCTATTTTAATTCAATTCAATTCTCTATTTTTAAAAAACATTTCCAAACTCTTAGACATATAAGATTTATTGGCAGATAAATGTACCTTTCTAGCTAAGGTGCTATTATTTGCTATTTTCACTAAAATTCTCTTAATCTTCCCACGGGACCTCTCCTGTTAGTGTTGTGAGTTTTGATCCTTGCTGTGGGACTTGATCAGGGTGTCTCCTTCAAAGTTTAGCTAAGGAGCTGCTCTGTGAAGCCTTCTTCGATCACTTGTCCCTCAGCCCTATTCCTTTTTGTTTTTGTTTGTTTTTTGGAGGGGGAAGGCAGGGCAATTGGGGTTAAGTGACTTTCCCAAGGTCACATGGCTAATAAGTATTAAGTGTCTGAGGTCGGATTTGAACTCAGGTCCTCCTGACTGTACCACCTAGCTGCCCCCATCCTCACCCTTATTCTTAATGCCAATTATTATCTCAACTTATCCTGTAACATGTATTTTTATCCACTGCCAATACATGGTGCCTCATTGCATACACTTAGTAAATGAGGCTACTAGGTAGCACAGTGGATAGAGTGCTGGATCCTGAGTTAGGAAGATGAGTTCAAATGCAACTTCAGACACTTCTTAGCCATGTGACCTCAGGCAAGTCACTTAGCATCTGTTTGCCTCAGTTTCCTCATGTGTAAAATGGGTATTATAATAATATCACCTACCTCTCAGGGCTATTATAACGATCAAATGGGATAAATAACAGTGCAGGGAAACATGATAGATGCTATATAAGTAGTAGCTAAAAGCTTGTTGAATTAAATTAGATGGAATTCAATTTTTTCCCTATCTGCTTTGGAATGTTGTTGTTTGTCCTTTGTTCTTGAAGAGGACCAATGTCATCACAAGGCAGATATCTTGAATTGCTTGTGAACTGGATTTAAGTGAGGCAGAGGTGTATAAATCCAGCAGCCTCACTCTCTCCTCCAGAGTCAGCAGAGACCAGTAGTTAGAAAAAAAGTCAAGATGTTTGGAGATGGCCCCTGCTTTGGGATAGATGTACTTTAGACTTAAAGAACTTGTAGCCTCAATTCACATATTGTATTGCACACATAGAATATCAGTTATAGAAGGTCCATTTAATGCAATCTATATATGAAAAAAATTTTTTAAATGAAATATCCAATAATTCGTCATCTAATCTATATTTAAATACCCTCACTGAGGGTTAACTCTGTACTTCCCAAGATAGCCCTTTCCTGTTTGGGATTATATTAATCATTAGGAAGCTTTTCTTTGCTTTAAGCCTAAATTTCCCTTAGTTCTGTGATTTGGGATAAAATACAAATCTGATCTCTTTTTTTTCCCCTAGGATAGTATTTCAAATACTTGAAACTGTAGCTATCATTTCCTAGGCAAGTCTTTCTCTTTTCTCTTCTGAGCATAGGTCAATGACTGGTGAACTTGAGAAAAGGACATTTCCAGCCCGGGGGTTATTTCATAGGTAATCTGAGTCCAAGGGCTCCAGAGTTTGAAATTTAGGCATTAGTTGCCCAGAGGCAGATTTCCATGACAGCATGCTTCTCAGAGAATTAGGGCGCCTATAGGAAGATCTTATAGGTAAGGATTAAAGCTGCCTCATGACCAATCAAAAGGTCTGGATATTGGTAACCTTTCCTGATAATTGCTATGATTTGCTTAGACATTGCATGTTTAAGGAGAATGGGAGATAATCTACTCAGTAATCTCAGAAAGGGTCATTCCCTCCTAAGGGACTATTACCGTGACCTATTATAGTGTTCTGTATTTCTTGTTTTGTTTATTTGGGGATATTTTGCATCTTATGCAGTTCTTGTGGTGGAGGAAGAAATAAAAAACTGTCTCATTCCTAATGACCATATTATACTTTGTGTCCTTTTGTGGGACTTAACCTTCTCACTTACATTTGGGAAGACTCTAGTTCATGCCGTATTTAACTTGTTTTAGAGATTTCCTAGAATTTTCAGCCAGAGTGGGAACCAGAATCAGAGAGAACCTGATTAAACATTGTTCAGTTATTTTTTCTTTTTCTTTGCTTTATGGGCCATCTTGGTGAATTCATTCATCACTGTGTCACTCAGCATGAATGAACTTCCCCATGCTCAGGTGGACTGATACGTTCATTAGAAAACAATCTTTTCCCACAACTGTACTCAAAGGTCTTGCCAGAGCTTGTGTTCCATGGGCATATCACTTGAGAACCCATTGTCACCTCTGGGCCATGAGAAGTTGGAGGAGGATTTTTGTGAAGGAAAATCAATAGCACTGGAACCTAAATTCATTGATTCATAGAACTTAGACCTGAATAGATCTTAGAGGTCATTTAGATAAATCATATATATTCTAGATGGAGAAACTGAAACCCAAAGAAGTGAAGTGACTTAATGTCACATGGGCAATAGAGATCAGAAGTTGTGATTTGTGCCTAGGCCCTCTGACTCTAAAATCCCTGTGTTCCAAACTCAATATACCATACTGGGTAGTGTGACCATTTTCATGAAAACAGTTCCTCATTTTATACTAAATAATTTGCTATGATAGGATGATAACTTTAGAGTTGGAAGGAACCTTAGATACCATCGAGTCCAATATTTCATTTGACAGATAAGGAAACTAAGACAGTGTTAAGTGAGTCAGCAAGGTGGGGCAGTGAATAGGATGTTGGGATTGGAGTCAGGAAGCCCTAAATTCAAATCCTGCTTCCAGATGCTTACTAGCTGTGTGACCTTGGACAAATCATTTAAGTCTCTGGCTGCCTCAGTTACTCCAGCTGTAAAATGGTGATCATAATAGTACTCACCTCCCTGGGGAAGGATCAAATGAGATAATATTTGTAAAGTCAGTAGTACAGTGCCTGGCATATAGTAGATGATTAAAAAAAATGCTTTTTCTTTCGTCCGTCCTTCCTTCCTTCCTTCCTTCCTTCCTTCCTTCCTTCCCTTCCTCCTTCCCTCCCTCCCTCCCGTCCTTCAGGAAGTTACAGGAAGCTGCAACTCATTCAGTTAGTGTCTGAATGTGGATTTGAACCCAGGTCTTCCTGACTCTAAAACCAATTTTTTTTTTTTTACTTTTTGGAGGGGCAAGTGGGGTTAAGTGACTTGCCCAAAGTCACATGGCTAGTAAGTGTGTCAAGTGTCTGAGGCCAAATTTGAACTCAGGTCCTCCTGACTCCAGGGCCGGGGCTCTATTCATTGCACCACCTAGCCGCCCTAAAACCAATTCTTTATTCACTAACCAGAAGTGTCAAGCATGGGGCCAGCAGCATCCCCCATGTTGCCTGAACCAGATTAAAATATAAATTATATAATTATATAAATTATATAAAAATAAAATATTTAACAAGATAAATAAAAGTACAGTACAACATAGATCATGTAGATATGTGGTTTTAAAAATCAATATGCAGCCCGAGGGATGCTTTTGTATGGTTTAGTACCTTCCCCCCCACCCCATTTGAGTTTGATACCACTGCCCTCCAAAATGCAGCTTCTCAAATGAAATCTACTTTCCCACATGAATAACAAATTATTTTAAAATACAACACATTTCTGAGATCTGTTTTCACAAGTACAGATGAGATAAAAGTCTGTGAAGCAATGAATTGAAATGAATACATTTAGGGGCAAATTCTTCAATAAATCGTGATTAAAAGGAGATAAGCAGTCAGGGTGTGAAAGGAGATATTGGCATTAAACCTTCTTTGGGGGACACTGTTGTTTTTAATGCAATCATTGTTTTCTTTTGCGGCATCCTTATTATACCAGGAAAACCATTAAAGCCTCCCTAAGAGCTTTAGGCATAATTTGCACAAATCTCTGCCAAAAAGAAAACTATAAATAACAAAATATGAAACCATTTTTTAAAACTGTACATTTTCATTAACTACTTTCCCTGAGAAATTAACTTTGACAACCTGTGACTTGGAGGTTTTATTCATTAGCATTGTTTGTTTACTGCTCTATGGAGACAAGACCTCACACCTATTTAATCGTGAGAATATTTGGTAACTGTTTACTAAAGAGAATCAATCTGAAAATAATTGTTCTAGAACAACTTTTTGGTCATTTACTCATTTAAATTTTTGGACAGACTATAAAAGCTTCATAGTGGATGTAGAAATACTAAACAAAATTGGATTTAGAGGTAGTATTGTCTAATGGGGGGAAAAAAACAAATACCATTAGACCTTAAGTTAGAAAATGTGGGTTTGGATTCTCTCTCTACCACTTACATGTGTAAGTTACTTAAAAAGGCAAGTTACTAAGTCCTCTTTCCCCATCTGTAAAATTGTAATAAAACTTTGTCAGAATTGTTTTGAGGATCCTATGTGATATTATAAATAAAAGTGTATATAAATGTTAATTAAAAAATATACATGACTGTGTTTATCACATTTTCTTACTCTCAGTGTGAGAAATTTTAGGCCTGTGTTTTATAGGATTTCTAACTTCTTTTATAATATCCCATATGGTACGGTAAGTTGACCCATTATTTTTTTCTTTTGAATATTTTTGGCCCATTGTTCCTTGAAACAAAACCCCAATTTATTGGAAATTTCTTGCTTGGGGAACACTAATCTCATCAATACTACTATTGCTTCCAAAAAGGGCTTGATGACTAACTGCCCTATGGCTCTATTCTCCATTCCCATGACTCCCTAGACCAAAACTCCCTTCTTTGATTGTAACTCCCCTTTATGTGTTATCTCTAACAGAATATAATCTCTTTGAGGGCAGGAACTACCTCACCTTTTTATATATGTGCCAAGTACGGTGCCTGGCACATAGTAGGTATTTAATAAACACTTTTCATTCATTCATTCATTCATTCATTCATTCATTCATTCATTCATTCACATATGGGTTATACTAGGTGGCCTCTGAGATCCCTCTCAACTCTAAAGTTCTGTGATTTTTCTGAGAAGTAATTTTGAGGGCACAGGCACCTGTCTTGAGTTGAGTTGGTATAGCAACCAAGGGGAAAAGTGCATTTGATGTGGGACAGTCTTTATCCACTTCATCTAAGAACTCGCTGAAAGAGTAAAAACATAGATCCAATCCAATAAGGATTTCTGAAGCAACTACTATGTGCCAGGCACTATGCTACTTCCCTCCCCTGCCCTCCCCTCCCCTCCCCTTCCCTTCCCTGGGGGTTGGCAGGAGGGGGGGTACAATTAAAAAAAAGAAAGACTATCCCTGCCCTCAAGGACCTTACAATATGATAGGGGGAGACACTCCTCTCTGCCTTCTACTTCTGCCTCCTTGCTCTTCACCTTTGTTCTTTATCTTTGTCCCTGTCCTTTAGGGAAGTAACTGGTTCTAATCAAAGCTGTGATCTAGCAGGGCCAGGCTTCTGATCAGGCAGGGGCTTAGAGGCTTGTACTCCTACCTGACAAGCTGTTTGAGGGAAGCATGATATGGAGAAGAAGCTGGAATTGGAAGCAGTATGGAAGGACTCAAATTTATCTGAGCTGGCATACGCGATTAAGGGAGCTACCCATTTATTCAGAAAGAATAAATGTAACAAAAACCTTCCTTGTTTTCCAACGAATATTACTTATTCCTAGACCAAGTATATTTCTCACAATGTGTATGAGGTGAGATTTGAACTCAGGTTTCCCTTACTGCAAGTCTAGCACTGTTGGTGGCACATTGCTTCAGAGCCTTAGAGTAGGAGTCAGGAAGACCTGAGTTCAAATTCCACCTCAGATGTATACTACCTATGTAACCTTGGGCAAGCCATATTGTACCTCTTGGCCTCAGTTTCCTCAAATGTAAAATGGGGATAATTATAGCACTGACCTCATTGGGTTGTTTTGAGGATCAGATGAGATAACATAGGGATTGCACTACACCAGCCTTTAAGCATTATATCAATCCTAGCTAAACATCACCCAGTAAGCCCCCTCATTTGCCTTGAATCCCAGATCGGCTTCATACCAGCTCTGCCTCATAGCAGGTCTACAATCTCAGGTGAAGTCAGTTAACTTCTCTGTAACATATCTTTCTTCTCTGCAAAATGGGTATAATTGTATCCAGCCTTGCACAGACATATCATGAAGTTCAAATTAGATATTGAATGTGAAAGCACTTTCCGGATGCAAAGCACTTCCCATGTGGAAGTTATTGTTATCATTATAGTAACATTCTATCGTGCACTTCTTCATTTGATTTTGAAAAGGCTTTTGCTGCCTTGGGAGCACTTCTGAGATGTCCTGGTTCTGAAGGAAAGATCTTGGTTGTTTTTGAAACTCTTTTCTGTGACCATGCATGAACTATCTATGCCACTTAACCAGAGATTTTTTAAACATAACTTAATGTTTTCTGACTCAATCAACCAAATATTTAATGTGTTTTTAAAAAATGTTATTGTTTTGACTTTTATAGTAATCTGCACGGCATCAAAACTGTTGGCAAGCCAGTCCTTTAACTTTTGCTGACATGTAACATCTGCAGAGTGATTGTCAGTCGTGGTTTGTTGGAATTGCTGGTTGTGCTACCTGAAAAGAATGTTTTAAATAATTTGAAGATGGCTTTGTTCCTGTGTATGCAGATGCAGCCTTGCAAGATGTAGTTTTTTTTAAAAAAGCCAATATTTTTTAGGGAAAAAAGTCTCCATCCTGCCATTGTTTATCCTTCTGACTTTCCTTCTCCTTCAATGATAGAGCCATTTCAAAGCAATGATTGTTTAAGACAATAACTTGCTTTAAAACTGTCTTTCATCTTTTTGTCATTCTGTTCTCATGAAATAGGAGGCTGTATGTGTCCCCTCTGACAGTCTTCACTATGTAGAATTCAATACAGTAGAAACAGAAGATCATGACTATAACCTTTCTCTGAATTTCTATCTCTGAATTTGTACCTGTGACTATATTCACATTTGGATCCATCATTTATATCTGCCTATGTTCACCTCTCTCTGTGCATATAGATCTAAGTCTGTTTTTGAACTTGTGATTCACCAGTTGGGAATTTTAGTGTGAAAACTCTCTTTCCCTGATGTAAATGTGGAGTTTATTTGTAATTTAGAGCTTTAAGACATTTTCCAGGCACACTAGGGGATTATGTTACTTGTTCATGGTCACGCAGATAACTGTCAGAGACAAAACCTGAACCCTGGTCTTCTTGACTCTGAAGCCGACCATTTATCCACTCTACTGTGCTGCCTTTTATCTATATGTCTGCAATCGAAAGCTACATCTCTATCTACATTAATTATATCGATCTGCCTTTCATTTATATTTATGTAATCTTGGTCTAAATTATATTGCTGTTATTGTATACAATGTTTCATTGGTTTTGCTTGATTTACTCTTCATTATTTCATGCGTCCTTCTGTGTTTTCCTAAAACCAACCCGCTTATCATTTCTTATAGTTAGTAGTATTCCATCATAATCATATATCACAACTTATTCAGCCACTCCCAAATTGACGGACCTCCTTAATTTCCAGTTCTTTGCCACCACAAAGAGTGCTACTATAAATATTTTAGAACACATAGGTTCTTTTCCTTTTTTCCTGAAGACCTTGGAAAACAGAACTAATAGTAGTATTGCTGAGTCAAAGGGTATATACAGTTTTTTTATAACTCTTTGGATATAATTCCACATTGCTCTCCAACATGGTTGGGTCAGTTCACAGTTTCGCCAATAGTATATTAGTGTCCCATTTTTTCCATATCCCCTCCAATATTTGTCATTTCCCCCTTCTATCATTTTAACCAATCTAATCAGTGTGAGATGGTATCTCAAAGTCATTTTACCTTGCATTTCTTTAATAAATAATGATTTAGAGCAGTGGTTCTCAACCTATAGGTCGTGACCCCTTTGAGGGTCGAACGACCCTTTCACAGGGGTCGCCTAAGACCATTGGAAAACACATATTTCCGATGGTCTTAGGAACCGAGACACTGCTCCTTTATCTGTCTCCAGGCGAGTCCACCCACATGCAGATACTCCCATATACGAGTATTAAAGGGTCACTGAATTAGGAAGGTTGAGAACCACTGATTCAGAGCATTGTTCCTATGACTATATATATGTATACACACACACACACACACATATATTGCTTTTTCTTCTAAAAACGACCTGTTCATATCCTTTGATCATTTTTCAACTGGGGAATGATTCATATTATTATAAATTTGACAAAGTTCTCTTTGAGATATGAGGTCTTTATCTGAGAAACTGTGTATGCATATTTCTCCCTAATTTTCTGCTTTCCTTTTATTCTTGGTTACGTTGCTGGATGGATAGCTTATCAAGCTGATTCATAAGTAGATATATCTTAGATATACAAAGAAGATGGACAATAAGCTATCTCAAACTTAAAATTGAGGAAGAAAATTTTTTGAATTGAATTTTGGAAACTGTAAGGCTATGAACAGCCCCAAGCTTTACCTTGAAAACCCACTTTATTACAACCTGTTAGAAACATACTTCGTCTAGGAATGAACAATACTCGTTGGAAAGCCAGGGAGGTTTTCATTACCTTTATTTTACATTTATTCTTCCCTGAATAGATGGGTAGACTCTTCCAGAGACTACAGAGAATCAGACAAATGCAAGCCCTTTTATGCTGCTTCCATTCAAATTTCTTGCCTCATTCCTCCCTTCAGAACTGGGATTGGGTCTAGCTTTTCTGGGTTACGATCTTTCTGACCTGCCCACTGTGACACATTTACTTCTTCATGTGTTCTGTCCTCCTGAACATGAATAACCTGGGTTCCATGTTCGGATAATGAGCTTCTAATTCTATGTGAGGTGTGTCAGCTAATATGTATGAGGTCAATTAAGCATGAGTGTTAACAAAAAGTTGGTGACCATCCCTTGACCCTGGCCAATTTGAGCGAGCTTAGCCTAGGCCTCTTCCAAGGGGAAACTTGCAGATTTATTCCAGCTATATGACTGAATAGGGTCACTCTGCCCTTCCTCCCCTCATTCTGATTTGCACCTTCCTGCACGTCCTGTGTAACATCTGTTTTTGCAACATCCATTGTTCATATAGAATCTGTGAAGACCAAACTGCTGGCATTTCTCACAAACCAGTATTATTCAGGTGAATGTGGGCACTGATCATAGTACTTCACAGTCTTGAAGAATTAAAATTGTGGTTCACTAAAAGAGCAGTGGAGAGGGAAATGGTGAGAATAAATAGGCTGCAGCATATTACCAATGACAAATTATAACTATATTTCTATTTTATCTTTCTATCATTTGTATGTAGCTTATCTCCATATGTCATCACTTATGATTATCTGTCTTTCTATTTCTTTTTCTCCCTCTCTTGGTCTTTTTCTCATTCTCCTTTCCATCTTTCCTACCTCTCTCCCTACCTCGCCCTCAGCTTCTTTATCTGTAAAATGAGGCATTTTAATAACTCCTACTTGACAGCGTTAGACTCAAATGAGCTTTGTAAACCTATGTTAGCTATTATTATTCATGTCGTTATTATAATATGCTTATTCAAGCCCAATTGTTTTCTATAATTTTTATTTATTGCATGCTAGGCATACAACGCAAAGATGATTCTACTTCTCTGGAGAATAACTGGGTCTAGGAGGTTGAATTCCACATGTAAGATGAAATTAATATTTTTTCTATTATAATGGCAAACCCTTCAGTTCAAAAGGTTTAATAGGATGCTTCTGCAAGGGGAAAAGAAAAGAATTCTAATTACTTACATTATGAGGAACCAAAACAAAATCTAAACCAAGGATATTTCTTGGCTTTGGCCTAATAGCATTTTCATTTGATTATAACTGTATGTTTTCCCCTTCATTTAAAACTCTTATCTCAGTATATTTTCCTCTCAGTAATAAGAATACGTCAATAACTATGTTGGCTCAGCCAATGCTATTCTCTCTTGCTTGAACGAATGTTTTTGTTTGCGTCGTTGCCAACTAAAAATGGCTTCTTATTGGCTGGCACAATTTTAGGAAATGGATGTGCAAAAAATGTTGATGTTTCTGTTTTTTTTCTCCTCTTCAGTCATTAACTTTCCTTTTTTCTTCCTTTGTAGTTTCATCTTTTTATCATTGAAATTTCTATTATTTCATTTTTAATTTCTGAAATAAACATTTCCCTAATCGAGTAAAAAAATATGATTGCGCATGAAACTGCAAATTATGTAAAACTTGCTATTGCTTTTAAATAAATAATAATCATGTAAATTTCTCTTTTTAATTTTTTTCTTCCTTCTCCCCTCCAGAGATGGCCACCATTAGACACAAATATGCGTATATATGTAAAACCATTTTATACATACCCTACTTATCAGTTCTTTCTCTTGATGCAGATAGCATCTTCCTTCACAAGTCCTTTGTAGTTAATAGGGGGATTTATAATTGTCAAAATGACTTAGTCACTCAAAGTTTTTTTTCAGATGTGAAAGTTAATTTATTTTTTAAAGTCCTCTCATATCATCTGTTGGCAGTAAGAATGTTTTTTAAAATTATCCAATGACATTTTATAAT